>CM021733.1:9681129-10086509 GCA_011075105.1 Heteronetta atricapilla
CCCGGCGCCGGCTCGCTCTGCCCCTGCGCGGCCGGCGGGCGAGGCTGGGCGGTAGGCGGGCGCGGTGCGGTGCGGTGCCGGGCCGGGCCGTGCCGTGCTAGCCCGCCTCCTCGCTGCTCTTCCTCCTCCTCCTCCTCCTCCTCCTCCTCCTCCTCCTCCTCCTCTTCCTTCTCCTCCTCCTCCTCCGCCGCCGCCGCCGCCGCCGCAGCGCCGCGCCGAGCGGCGGGCAGGAGCCGACTGCGGGAACCCGGAAGTAGTGGTGGCCATAACAGGTCGCGCCTCACACAATGCGCCGGGCGCCCGCAACTCCCAGCGCCGCGCGGGGGGGGCGCTACCCCCCCCCTTTTCCACTCGCTCCCTCCTGCCCTCCCCGTACGGACGCCCCCCCGCTCCTAACGCCCCCACCCCCGTGGGTACGGCCCGGCCCCGCGTAGCCCCGCCGGGGGGGGGGTGCAGGAGGCCGCGGGGCTTTGTCTGCGGGAGGCTCCGCGGCCGCGCAGCGCCCCCCCTCCCATCCCCGTCCCCCCCCTCCCTTCCCTCACGGCCCCGGCCCCGGCCCCGGCGGCGGCTCCCCCCGCGGCCGCCGCTCAGTGAGCTCACCCGGCCCCCGGCCGCCGCCGCCGCGCCGCCGCCGCCCAATCAGCGCCGCGCCGCCCCGAGCCGCGCCCCCATTGGTCCGCGCGGGGAGAGGGGCGCGGGGGGGGGTGGAGTGGGGGGGAGCGGGGGCGCGCCGGGAGAGCCGCGGGGCGGCGGTGACCCCGCGCCGGGACCGGCACCGGGACCCGGCCCTAGTCCTGATCCCCATCCCGGCCCTGATCCCGGCCCTGATCCCGGCCCCCGGACCCGGTCCCGATCCCGGTCCCAGTCCTGGTCCTGAGCCCGGTACCGGACCCGGTCCCGAGCCCGGTCGCGGCACCGGACCCGGTCCCCGCCACCGGGTCTCCCTGCGGCCCCGGTGCACCCCCATCCCCTCCCCGTACCTGCGGGCACCGGGAGCTGCTCCCCGCATCCCCCCCGTATCCCTCCGTACCCCACCGTTCTCCTCCGTACCCCCCCCCCCCGTACCTCTCCGTAGCCCCCCGTACCCTCCCGTAGCCCCGTCCCGGTCGCCTCCCACCTCGGGGGAAACCCGCACCGAGCCCCCCAGCCCGCTCCCGGCCCCCGTTACGCCGGCACCGGCCCTTTACCGGCGGGCGGCGGAACGCAGACCGGGCAGGTAAGCGCGCTCCCCCTCCACAGCCCCATCACGGCATCCCCCCCATTGCCGCCGGGCAGCCCGGTGCCGTGCCAGCCCCTTCTCCTTCCACCCCATAAAATTTTTTTAAAAATAAAATTTTTTTAAAAAATCAATCAAAATGTTTTTAAAAAGGGAAAATCCCTCCTAACCCCGGGGCAGGCCTGCCCGCGGTGCATCCCGCCCGCCGGAGCCCCGCACACTTTTACGGCGCGATTAGGGCCGCGCGAAACTGTTTGCCCAGCGCCCGCTCCGGATAAGGCTTTTACAATTAGCAAACACGCAATTAGCGAACACGCAATTAGCAAACACCTCTCACCGGCGGCGCTCGCCGAGGGACGGGCGCTGCGCCCGCCGCCGGCCCCCGCTGCCCCCTCGGGCGCCGCCGCTTTTTGGGGCCGGGGTTTAATTTTTTGGGGGGGGTTTATTAAGTATTTTTTTTTTTGGAGAGGCCGAACTTGCGGAGCCCGCTGCCGTCGTACTGAGGAAAGTAATGTTAAAAAAAAAAAAAGGGAAAGGGGATAAAAAAATCAGAGGGGGGGGGGATGAAGCCAGAAGCGGGGGTCCCCTGCGCCCCCCGGGTTGTGGCCGGGCTGGGGCAGGCCTTTGGCAGCGGGGTCCCCCTGGTTCAGCCCCAAAAAGCCGCCTCGGGAGCAGGGGAGCCTCCTCCGCGAGGTGGGATCTGTGTCCCTTTGCTTATCGGGTAATAAATGAGGCTTTTAATCGGGCTGAATTTCCCAGCTTCGGGAAAGAATTAGTCATACCTAGGAACAATAAAAGACGGGGTTTCTAGCCGGCTTCCCTGCTCCGCTGCTGCCTTCCCCAGAAGGGATTTGCGGCGAGGGGGGGAGAGGAGCATCCGAGGGGGCTCCTTCCCCATTAATATTGAAATCTGTAAACCCGAAACGAGCAGGAGCGAACAAACGGGAAAGGCTTCGGGAGGCGGCGGGGAGCTCAGGGCGGAATGCCGCGGCTCGGGGGCAGAGAGCCGTGCCGAGACACCCCAAAAGGCAGCGCCCGAAGAAACGGCAGGGAAAAAAAAATCCCTGCTTGAAGAGCTATCGAAGGCCAGACCCGAGGGAGGGGGAATAAAAGGGGGGGGCAGCATTAGGGCGCTAACCCTGCGGCGTCCCCGCACTTTTGGGGTTTGTGCGGCGAACAAAGGGCGGCCCGGCACGGCCCGGCCCGGCTCGGCCCCGATCCCGGTCCCGTTCCCGATCCCGGCCCCGTTTCCAGCCCCGGCATCCCCGGGCCCGGCCCCTGCTTGCGCTCCGGCGGTGGGGGCCTTTTCTTAATTAAACGGAGGGCTCGAATAAAAGATTCCCAATAAAATTTACGCCCGTCTTAAAACTTTCTAAACGCCGCTATAAAATCCTTTTCATAAAATTAACTGGGAAATGAGTTACCGGCCCTGGCTGCTCTCAGCCCGGGGCCGGCCGAGCACGATCGTGGCCTCCCCGAGAACCGGGCTGCGAGGCCGGCTTCGTCCCGGCCGTGCCACCGGGGCCGAGCCGAGCCGTGCCCGGCCCTGCGCCCCCCGCCAGCTCCCACGGCCCCGGAGCAAGCTCCAGGAGCGGCACCGCTTTTAGGGCGATTTCCTTCGGGTTTATCATTTCTTAATTTGGGGGGAGCGCACCGCCTAGCCTGGTCAGAGCACGAGGCGCCCCGAAGTTCATTAGTGCTAATTAACGAGGCGGAGGGGGAGCGCTGCCCCGTGCTCCCCCCGAGCTGCCCTGCGCCCCGTGCCGAGCCCTCTCCGCGCCTCTCGTTGAAAAATAATAACAAATAAACATGTTTTTTTTTTTTTAAAAAAAAAAAAGCACCGAAACGTTGGGTGAAACTCTGGCTGCTTAATTAAAAAATCAAATCAAATAAATAAATCCGCCGGGCTGCTTTGCATTTGAAGGATTGAGCTGTTGTGCCGTCTACTGGGCGCTGCGCAAAGTGCAGCCGGGGCTGCGCGAAACCCCGCTGCGGGCTGCCCCGGGGGGGGGGCGGGTTTGGGGGCAGCGGGACGAGGGGCCGAGCGCTTTGGGGGGGGGGGTAAAAAAATAAATAAATAAGGAAAAAGGGGGTAGATAGCGCACCCGCCTTTAAAACGCCTTCCTGAGCATCCGTCCGTGCGGAAAGAGCCGCAGCGGCCCGCTGCGGGCCCGCTTGGTGCGGGGGGCCCGGGGTGCGGGGGGAACCGGGGGGGTCCCGGCTGCAGCCTCGAACGGAGCCCGGCCGGGAGCATCGGGCAGGGGTGGCCGGGGGGGGACATCGCCCCGGCCTTGAGCGGCGGCATAGATGCTGGAAATAAAAAGTTCGGGGCGAGGTGTAAAAAGTGTGTGCTTTTCTTTTTTTTCCTTTCTTTTTCCTTCTTTCTTTTCCCTTTCTTTCTCTTTCCTTTCCTTCTTTCAATTTCTTTATTTTCTTTCCTTTCTTTCCATTTCTTTTATTTCTTTCTTTTTTTTTTTTTCCTTTTTTTTTCCTTTTTCTTCCCAAGAAGTTTGCCGGGTGGTAGGAGCCGCTCTGCAAACGCCCTGCTCGCCTTTGCGGGGTGCCGGCAGCCCGTGCGCCTTTAGACAAAAAAGCCGGCCCCCTCCGAGAGCCCGGGGGAGCTGTGAAAGCCCAGAGCTCCGCTCCCCTCTGGGGAAACCCCAGGGACCCCTCCCCAGAAACCCGAGGCACCCCCGCAGAGGGGCTCGCAGCCCGGCCGGCCGCGGGGGGAGCGCAGCCCCTGCCGCTCGGTGCAGAGCCAGCGCCGCGGCTCCCTCCCTTCGGAGGCACTTGGGAAAGTTCAACAGAGGGTGACATGAGCCTAAAATATTCGATACCTTTTCCCGGAGACTTTCCCCGCTCCTGCTGCGCTAAAGTCCAGCTCCGAGTTCGGGCCTGCTGCCTCCGGAGGAAAAATTAAAAATAAATAAGTAACACTAATAAAAAATAAAAAAAATAAAATAAAAACCCAACAAAACCCAGCGAGCGACCTGGCTGATTTCTGCCAGCCAGGACCACGGGTGCTTCCCCCCCCCCGAGCAGACAAAGCAGCGAGGAAACGCCGCCGTGCCCCCGGTGCGAGCAGCCCAAGGAAGCACGTTCCCCTCTAACCGGCTGGCACAGCACAAGCCCGGGGTGCAGCGTGCCGGGGGCCGGGCTGAACCCCCCGATTTCGGGCTGGGAACGGCGAGCCGGGACCTCGGGGCTCCCCGGCGAGCCGCAGCACGGCGGAGCTGTGCCGGAGCCCGGCCACTTGCTGCTTTTCGCCGACCAACTCCTGCTGGGCACCGCTCCGCTACCTGCCGCGTCCCCGCCAGCACCGGGGCGAGCCGGGGCAGCAATCGCGCACACGCTGTGAATAATAAATTAAAAAATAATAATAATAATCGCCCCCCGGGATGGTAACACGGAAGGGAAGCGCTCTGCCGGCCGGCAACCGGCTGCACGGCCGCAGCTCCGGTGCCACCCGCTCCCGGTCCCACTGCCGGTGTCACTCCCGGTGCCGTTCCCGGATCCGGTCCCGGTCCCAGCCCCACGCTTTGCCCCCCGTTACCCCCCCAAAAATCACGCTCGGCCGCGGCCGCGCTGCTCTCCGCACCCCTGGGTGCGTTATCACCGCCCGGCGCGGAATCGCCTCTCGGCTTTGCTAAACGGAGCCGCGGAGCTGTTTGCACACCCAGCCTTCCCCCCCGCAAACGATTCTCCCGGCGGGGAATTAAAAACCCAAAATAACAATAATAACAAAAAGGCTGCGGAATGGCTCCAACTTGCTCTTGCTCCTCCGTTTTCCAACGGCTCGCACCGGTACCGGCGCACGGTGCTCGTAAGCGAAGCGCTCTGCATCCGACTTGGTGCGCCAGTGCGGGCAAACGGAGCGCAAACGGGGGGCAAAAAGAGCGCAAAGGGGGGCAAAAAGAGCGCAAGTGGGGGTAAAAACAGCGCAGATTGCGGCAGCGGGTGGCGGCCGGGTCGGGGACCCCCCCCCCCCCCCCCGCTGTGGTCTCGCAGGTGAGCGCCCGCACACACCGGGCTCTGCTCCTCTGCACTGCCCTGGGGAATCTGTGGCCAGTGAGGACGCCCGTGAGAAAAGCCTGCGTGGGTTTTGTGCATGAAGGTCTGTTTTAAGGACAATTTAGGGGAAATCCCTCCTCGTTAATCAGTTTTTAGCCCCCTGCTTTGCAGGAGAGGCGTCCAAACTCACGCGGCCCCTCTCCCCGCGGCACAAGCAGTGCCAGGCAAACCCCATCAGGCTGGGGTTTGTCCCCCGGGACAGGAGCGCTTGCCCACGGGGCCCCCTGTTTGCCGTCCCCTCTCCATCCTCCTCACTCGCCGGATGGAGCAGAGGCAGCTGCCGTCGCCCTCGAGCCTTGCAGGGGAAAGCGGCCTCCTCCTGCACCGAGGCCGGCTTCCCGAGGCAGCAGCTGCGAGAGGCGGGCAGGGAGGGGGGAAAAAATTAAAAGAAGCGAGGGAGAGAAGAAGGGGGGGGGTCGGGGAAGGGAGGCGGTGAAAGCTGCACTTTCCTCCGAGCGGAGAGAGAGCATCCCCTCGGAGGGGCCCCAGCCCCAGGAGCTGCCTCCCGAGCCCTGGGCCTCCCACACGGCAGCGGTTCCTCCGGCTGGGCCCCCGCTGCTCCACGCCACCTCTGCCCGCGTGGGGACAGCGAGGTGAGTGGGGACGGCGACACGGGGACGGCGAGACCTACGGGGACCACGCCAGGCCCACGGGCTGGCTTCGGGATGGGGAGCTCCAAGGGTTGAGGGATTTGGAGCGTCCCGCGTGAGGACGTGCCGGCAACGGTCAGTTTCTAGGACTTTTGTAGAGAGCTCGGTAAAAGACCTGCAGCCGGGGATGCCAAAGGGCAACGCGAGTCAGCAGAACCTGTGGAGGTGGGTGCATTGAGAGCGCTTTGCTTCCAGATCACCCCGCTGGGCACTTTTTGTACCTCCAGCACCTTGGCTTCAGTTAAACTGCTCTAATTGCACTCCGAAGACAACGCTCTCCCTCTGCTATCCCCAACTAAGTCGTGGGAACAAGACAAGGACTCACGCCGGCACCCCAGTGTCCCAGACTCTGCAAAGGGAGCATTTCTTATGCAGAACCAGCTCCTGGAGCAACCAGCTCAGCTCACCCCACCTGCAACACCATTTCCATGCATTTAGTACTTTGTGCATTTAGTGTTTTGGCTAAGAGGGCTTTCAGCATGCTTTGAAGGGGGGCTACCCCGAAATTCAGCCTTTCAGTTCAGATTTCCAAAGACATTTTGGTTCTTCTCTCACGTGGCAGGGACCGCGGTCCACCCTTAGAGAAAATTTGGCACCAAATTCCTGCCAGAGGTCTAAGCCCTCCTGAACAAGCATGGGCAGCAAGCTGTGCTTCAGGAGCTGCCTACAAACACAAGGCTCGTTGACAGTCAGTAGGATTAAGCGCCTAAAACCACCTTTTGAAAAGGGACGTACCCTGCTGAAGGTACACAGACCTCGTTGCACGTGTAGACATGACCGAAGTCACTCCAAGCCTCCCAGCTGGGGAGGCAATACAAGTGCGTCAGTGGGCTCTACCCACCCAGCAGCTCCCCAGGGGGTTTGGGGGTGCCGAATCCTTCGCCCCAGTGAAAACGGGAGGTTTTCAGGGGACTCGACCAAGTGGCTATGTGGAGGCACACGGCGAGATGCTGCCTCTCAGGCCTCTGCTTGAGGACCAGCTGTTCCCACTCCTCTCTTCATTAACTCCTAAAAAGCATCCCTGGACCTTGCCCAGACCTATCCCCCCTGGAATATCTCACTTTAAACCGTTTTCCCTTACTATCTTAGATCATATTTCTCCTTTTACGTTTCCGAGTTGAAGATTGTTACAGTTCATTACAGTCATCTGCGCTGCGGATTGTTTGTATCCCTATCACATCCCTGTCCTTGCTAGTATTGGAGACACTTCTTACTTTGGGACTCCCTTCAGATCTCGTTCCTATGCTGCTTGCCCCGTTTTTCCACCGAGCCCAATCTGCCTTGCCTTAATTCTTGCCAAACTCTTGCTCCTTTCCCTTCGCTGCACATCAGGGCCAGGCTTTTCCTTCACCCTTTTCCACGCATGCTGCGCCTCTCTCCTGATGAAGAGACCCTCACTGGGTTCCAGCCCTGTTGTCGTTGCCATTAGTGTTACATTTCTAGTTATTCTTGCCTCTTCCCAAAGCCTTTGAAGTTGTGTAGAGACAATTTGATTCATTAGTACACTCAGCCTCGTAGTAACCCTAGCTTCTGCTTTATTTTCTGTATTGGAAGCACATGTCAGAGCCCCTACGTGAGGGGAAAGCTCCGCTGCCTGCCTCCCCTACATGGGTCAAACTCTGCTTAAAATTCCTTGCCTTGCTGTGGGGGGCTTTCTGCGTGTCCCTCGGGCACCTCCCTTTGCCTCGTGGGGCTGGGAGGCAGCGCACAGCCCCCTTTTGGCAGTCGGGATCTGGGCCGGGCTCCTCCAAGAAGGACCACGAGCAGACCCCTCGCCTCCTCGCTCGGGAGGCTCCTCCCGAGCCCCGTCTCAACGAGGCAGGGTGAGCACCACGGACGTAAAACGTGGCTCCACGTGTGGTCCTTGCTCAGCCTCCCCAGGCTGTCCCGCTGCTGGGCTTTGTTTCCAGCCCCTGGTTTCCCCGAGCTCCACAAAGCTCCTCGGTCTTCACCGTCTTTGCTGGCTCCTTTGCTGCCCGGGGTGCTCGTGCGATCCTGAGCTCCTGCAGACACGACACGAGAGCGTCACCATCAGCCAGGGACTCTCAGAGGAGCTTTACCTCACCAGCGCCTTCCAAAATCGGCGTTGAAAGGAAGAGGCCTCCTAAGCAAACGCCGCTGCGGGACCACTTGTTGCTGCGGGTGTGTAGTTTATTCCATTCCCTCTTTCCGCTTGCCAGTGCTTTTCCTACAGCTTTTCTTACCTGCCTGCCTCCTAATATAGATTTTGTTGGGGAAGCCAAGCCCGCCCGCCTCATGTTTTCCCTTGGACCCGTTCCCTGCTCCTCGCACAGGTTGCCCCCTGCTCTCGGCGGCTCTTCCCTCGGCCGACGTCGCCGCCGGATCCCCTCTCCGTCCACCTCACCTCCGCTCGCTTTGATCAAAAAGAAATCCATCTACAGGCGCCGGCACAAACAGGCCCACGGGTTTCTAGCCAAAACCAGCTGATGTCAAAACACCCCGGCTTTCACTTCGGCTCGGCGCTAAAACTGGCTAGGACGAGGAGAGCCCAGAAGAAAAAGCACTTTGTTACGATTTATGAGCCGTCTCCTGTTTGTTTAGCCCAAATGAGTCAGTCATCCATTTAAGACAATCAATATAAGATGGGTTTAAATCAAATCAAGTGTGCGTACAGGGGCTTCACCCCCATATTTTAACAAGTCAGTTTAAAATTACACCTCAGGTGGCTTCCCTGCTTGCAAGGGCCCATTTCCAGGGACCAGACTGAGAACGGTGCTCGGCCCAGCAGGTCTGGAGGAAGGTGGTGGGAGCAGCTGGATCCCAGGGGCTCTGGAAAACCGACCAGAGCTCGGCGACCCAGTCCGTGTGTCCTCCAAACCTTGGTCTCAGCGACTTTTCCAACGAGCTGAAGCAGGCGACCTGGGTTAGAAAGCTCGTTTTTGTCATGACCCTGTGGTTCCTCCCCAGAGGCTGCCACCCGCTCCACCAAGTTTTCAAGAATTTGTAACTCTCGAGGGCCAAGTTTGGCCAAATCTTGTTGGAGGGCGGGAGGAGGAGTCTGCTTGCGGCCAGGTGGCTTTGCACAACGCATCTGCTCTTCAAAACCCCGAGCTGACGACCGGGTGAGCTGGTCCAGCCTCGGTCCTGTGCTCGCCACCCACCCACAGACCTGTTTTCTCTGGCATTCCAGACGCACGCTGGCCCTGCCACACCAAGCCAGCAGTTCCTTTCTTTCCTTTCTTTCATTTTTTTTTCCCCTTCCTTTCCTTCTTTCTTTCTGTCTTGCCCAATTTGGGTGGGTTTTAGCCTTGCACATTTTCCTGATGTTTTTGCTGCTGCGCTCGGAGCCCTTGGCTGCTCTGGCCCCGTGCCAAGGAGCCTTCCTCCGCCGCGTTTTCAGCTTCTTACCCCCAGGAGGGGAGAGCTTGAATTTGTTTCAACGTTTCCTTCTTTTTATTTGTTTTCTTCTTTTCTGTCCAGCCCGTAATTTAGTTCTGCTGCCACAAAACGGTTAACCCCGTAGTGGGAATCTACTTAGAAACCCTCTCCGAAGGTATCTGCTCGTATCCCCGCCGCCTCCGGTTTTGACGCTCGGGTTTATTTTTTCCCCTTAGGCCCCCAGAAACGACGGGCTCTGAAATACCCCCCAGAAGTGTCACAGTGCCAAAAAGAGGGCGCGGGGCTTCGTAACCTGCGTAAGGGCCTGGAATGTGGAGAATCTGCGTCCAGACTCAGGCGAGGCATCGGAGCATCACCTGTTCGCTTCATTTTCTCACCGAGCGGTGTCTTATTCCCGGCCTCGTTTTATGTCTGCATGGGGACACGCAGGCAGAATTTACGTGTGCTGGTGTGCATTAACTCCTGTCCTGACCGGTGCTAATTACCGCTAATTATGTGGGACGGTGTTAATTCTCCTAGCAGCGTTACTGCTGGCCTTACACTTCTGAAAGTGCCTTTGGGTGAGGCAGCTTACTTTGGAAAGATATTTATGTGGGGAATAAATACAGAGGGGCTCGTACACTGAAAATTTACACCGCTGGATCGCGGGCCCTGAAGTCTCCATAACTCTGAGGTCTCTGGGCACCAGGACAGAGAAACCCTCCAGGAAGAGCCACTCAATAGAAAGGGTGTCAGGATCACCCCGCGTGATCTCGGGAAAGTAATTTTGATCTGGCATTTCTCTTCCGCGAAACTGGAAAAATAATACGTCCCTCACCGTCTCAGGGGCGTCGTATTTATATTCTCTGCCTTGCCAATCACTCTCCTCGCTTTTAAAGATGTCCTCCAAACCCTAATTGTTTTTATGTGTTTGCAGTATAAGACATAAAAGACATAAACCCATCATATTTTTCCACGCTGTGCTTTCCCCGTTGAGCTGTACCGCTACCGCGAGCGCCGTGTTTGCGGAGGGGATGAATGAAGACATCTTCAGCAGTGTGGCTCAGCGGCACCGCGGGGACGGGAGGTGTCAGCAGGCCACGTGCCTCCTCCCTGTCCCCACACGAGTGGGAGGCCCACGTCTGTCTGTGGGACAAGGAAAACTGCTGGTGTCCCTGCGTGTCCCCGGCCAGGGCAGCAGGCCGCGCGCTCGTTTCACCGAGTTCCCCTCTCTGGATGTTTCTGGGAGATGTCTGGCAGCCCTGGCTCGTGCTGCTGTCAGGGTCTCTGCAGTTCAGCTCGGTCCTTCTCCTTCCGAAGGTTGTGCAGAGGGTCCTGGCCTCAGGGCTCGGTGGTCCTGGCTCTGACATTGCCACCTCTCCCAGCAAGAGAGGTGGGAGTCGGGAGGCTTTGCTCTTAGAGCCCGTATCAGCTGGGAGTACCGAAACACCGGCCAAGGGGCTGCTGCCCACCGGTCTTCGGGCAAAAATAAATAAAGGCAAAATAAAACAAAGCAGCGGGGCCGGCTCTGTCATCCCTTACGCAGGTCGCTGAGGAGTCCCAGCTCATGCCAGCATCTCGTGGTGGCAGGTCCTGCTGTGTCGGTGCCCGGTGGTGCTGGCTCTGAGCGATGCACATACCCCCGGTGCCCCACTGCTCCGCGCACTGGGCCGAGCTCCGAGCGGGGCTGCCTGCCCCCCGTGGTTCCCACCCTTTGTCCCTGGGTCCCTCCTGCGGTGTCACCGGCAGTCGGTGACATTTGTCTGCTCCCACCAGCTGGCGCCTGGGCTACCTGGGGAGCTTGTGAAGCTGGGGGTTCCTGCTCGAAGCAGAGCCCCCAATGGTCACTGCCCTGACCCCTCTTCGGAAACATTCTTCCGAGGTCAGATGCGTTTCTCTCAACAATCTGTTGTCCAGCGAGCTGGAATCGGATGGCTTTTTAACGAAGTCGTCTTTTATATCTGCAGACGGATGCCAAGGTTCTCGGCTTTGCGTAGAGCAATTATCCATCTGCTTTGTGTTTTTTAGGTGAAAGAACAGGAGTCTTGTTTGTCCGATGACAGAACCGTACAAACATCTAGCAGTGCTTTCCGCGGCCTGGACCTTTGGCTGTTCCCCCTGCCGGCCTCTCCTCCTACTTCTTCAAAGAAGAGGCAACATTTGGCCATTGCATTCAGACTGAACTTTTGCACTCGCTTCCCTCTTTTTTTTCAATTCCTAAAATTTTAGCCATTAAAAAAAAAAAAAAAAGACTGTATTTTCCTCGTCCCCTTTTCCCTTCTCCCCTTTTCCCTACCTGCCCGGGGCACTTCCTTGCAGCAGCTCCCCACGAACCAGCACTTGCAAAGGCTGAGCCGAGGGGAACGGGACACCTTCTTCTCCCTCATCCCTCATTTTTAACTCGCAGTCGCACCGACTTTGGCAGCACGGCGCTGATCTGCGGGGCTGTGCGTGGCGGGACCGCTGTCTGTCCCTTCCTCCTCCCTGCTGGAGGGCCGGGCAGCTTCAGACAGGCTCCTCGCCTCGCGGTCATTAGCAGCAGCTGTCAGAGCAGCTCTCGCCGAAGCTCCACGTCTTTTCCAAATCATCACGGGGTTCTGCCTCGTGGAGGAATAGGCAGCGGTTTCGTTTGTGTAAGACCCGCATGAATAAAAATTTAATCTAAGGCTATTGCTGCTCTACCAGCAATAATTTCTCTCCAAGACCGAATACAAAGAGTACTAAAAACTGTCTATAAATAAGGCTGCATTTAATACAGGAGAGACGTGATTTAATAGGCTTACTGGTAAAACCTTCTCTGCCACTTTCGAGTCCGAATCTAGGTCTTTCTCCCGAACAAAACTGGCTTCCTCCAAGAAGAACTCGGTCCCTGGCAAACCGTGAATTTTTAAGGTGAAATCATTCAACTCAAGCCTTCCTCTGCAAAAGGAAGAGAAAAAATCCCTACTAAAAGGAAATATTAGTTAATCAGAGGACATCCCTTTCATACGAGAAGCTACTGGGGGATTTAAAAGTACATTCTAATTATAATAGTTCCCTAATTATCTGCCTAACATCTCATTTTTCTGCCTAATCCCCCTTTTAATTACAGCACTTTTTTTTTTTTTTTTTTTTCCCATCACGCAACCGAAGCACTCGATTTTACTGAAAATAAATCCTTTTAACTGGTGATGTCAGGGAAGAAATACTGCTGCTGCCCCCCAGAACGTGCACGCTGCCGGGCAGGGAAATGCCTCGCCGGATAAAGCGCTCGGACGTTCCCTTCAGAGCCAGCCTCATTTAAAGCCTCGCAGGTTTTCTCCAGCGAGAAAAAATGCTCTGAACTGCACGTTCTGTGTTGTTTTTTTTATTATTATTATTTGCCAAAGTGCCCGGCTGTGGAAGTTTTCCAGCGTGCAGCTTTGTTTTTCAGGCTGCCTTCCCCCGCCGCCCGATGGGATCCCCGCCGCTGGCCGATGCTGGAATCGGATTTGGCCTTTGAACCAAGGCAGCGTGTAATTTGTGGAGCGGAAGCAATATTGTATCATTTGAGCTACGTTATCTACGAGCATCTGGTCATCAAGATCTTGCCTGGCGATTACGGAGCGGAGAGGAAACGCTGTCGGGGGGCTGGAGGGGGGGAAGGAAGCGGCGCGCGCGGGGTTCCCGTTTCCAGCCCCGCCGCTGGTTTCCTGCGCGGTCCTCGAGCAAATCACAGCCCTCCACTTCCTGAGAGCACAGAAAAAAAAATAAAAGAAGAATCGCCCTTCGGGGCTGTTGTCAGGCTTAATGGATGTTTATAAATTGCTCTAACAAAAGGTGCTATGTCAGTGAAAAGCACTCTTCCCGATGATTATTCAAATGCTCATTAAAATGCATTTTGTTCCATCCTTCCCCTCGGCTTGTGTGGGAGGAAATCGAGAGATTCAGGGCTTTGTGGGAAAGGGGGGGAGCTCGCTCCTTCCTTTGGGTGTGGGAGCGGCAAGTTTACAGAGCTGAAGACCTCTGGCGTGCAGGTAGGTTTGCACCCGAGGCTCCGAGCCAGGCTGCAAGCTCCGACAGACCCGTGGCTGGCAAGCTCCCTCCAGAAAGACAAGCCACGGATTAATGGTACCTTCCCCTGCTCAGATCTGCATGTATCATTTACTTAGCCTTGCTCCTGATGGAATTAGGTATCATCCTTTATTGAAAATTATTCTTAATGTGTATTTAAGCATTAAAAATGAATGCGCGTCCGCGATAAAACTTAGGGAATAATTTATAAACAGCCGGCGTAACGCGAGCTACGGAGCACTCGGCTGCCCTGCCAACCTGCGCCGACATCCGTGCCACGCCAGCACGCTTCTCCCCCTGTGGATGCTTCATCGCCGCCCCCCAAAAGGCTGCTTGGCCCCGGCCTGCCCGGCTCCGCTGGCACTCCCCGGCACCGAAAGCTGAAGGAGCCGTCACCTGTATTCGGAGCTTCAGCTGCACCGGGCTGCAGCTTGGCAGCTGTGCCGGCGGTCCGGGCGCAAAGCTCTCGGCCCTCTGCGGAGACCCAAACCCACGCCCGGCCTCAAGCGGCACCCACGATGACTGGGAAAGGGTTTTTTTTTTTAATGCCAGCCGAAGAACCCGAAACGTTAGCTGTGGGTGGGAAAAATCCAGATTTTTCCTGCTAAGGAGTTTCTGTATGAAATGTATGGTGGCCACCAGCCCGAAGAATTCTATGAGTTGGGGCAAAAAAGCCACCGCGAGCAGCAATTATCAGCGTTTCTTACTCGAGCGCACCAACTTGCTGCTACCAGCGTTTTTAGGGGACGGGAGGGAGCCGAAGGCTTTTGTGGGGTGCAGCGCCTGCTGCCACACGCAGCCCTTTCAGCTCCCCCCGCTGCGGTCAGGCAGTGCGCTGGGACACCCCTCCACCACCACCACTCGGACTCCAACTCCTTCCTCCCCTGGGGGAGAGCTTTCCCGTCGTGCCCTTCCTTTAGAGCAGGTCCCCACCACCGAAGGCAGCTGCCAGGCTGACTTCAGCTTCCCCTGACTCCGCGGCACGTTGGGCAGCCAGGTGGACTGGCACTGCTCCCTTCTTGCTTGCGAGGGCTGCAGCCACTCTGCAAAGCGTGAAGCTGGGGTGAGTCAGGCCTCCCGAATTGCTCCCTGGGCAAGCCCAGTCGCATCCTGACCGTATCCCAGTCTCTGCTCCGTACCCATCAGCAGCGAGAACCTGGCGTCACCTCGTGCCCTACGCTCAGCCAGCAAACTGCCAGCTTTCAAGTCGCCCTTCGTCTTTTTTTCTTCGGGCTTCTGCAGCCAATGCCTTTTTCCCTCGGGTACCTTTGTGCCCTCCCAGTCTTGCAAGCTCACCTGTCATCCACCCCGTGTTCCTGGGGTGCCCCGGAGGTGCACCTTCAGCACCTGCCCCTCTCTCCTGGGAGCAAGACTTGGACAGGACACATCCCGAGGAGCCGGAGGAAGGGGCAGCGCCGGCTGTCGGAGCTTTCTAGCCCTCTTCTTCCCCTCCAAGCTTGTCTTTGTCCACTGACCGCTGTGCCACGCACCGACTCGACCTTCTGGTACGCGGGAAGGTCACCTGAGATTTAGTGAGGACATTACACAGATTTTCTGGAAATGACCACCAAAATCTGCCCAATGCGGCAGAAAAGAGCACCTTAGCTTAAAAATCAACCCCAAATCCCAGCTTTGGGGCTGAGCAGACTCCTCAGGCCTCGTTACCGGTCCCACAGAAATACTGCTCTGCAGAAAAAATTGGCATTTCTCCTTAAAGTTGCTGGTGGTGTGGCCAAACGAGCTGCTGTTTAACATCCCCCCTCTGGAGGGGGGGAAACATCCTGCCTCGGTATCAGGGGTGACGGCATGAGTCCTTGCAACCCTCATTTTTACTGAAGACCACTGGAGTTTGTCCTTGTATACACCAGGAATTAAAGACTAGGGACACACTGGGGATGTGGTGAGGGGCATCTGGTCCTCCTCCTCCTCCTCCATCCTCCTCCTTCTCTTCCATCCTCCTCCTTCTCTTCCATCCTCCTCCTTCTCTTCCATCCTCCTCCTCCTCCTCCATGGAGCTGAGTTTTGCCAGAGAGAGGCATCCAAATGCAAAGGCGTACAAGGAATAAACTTCAGCAGCACCTAGCCAATTTCTCTTTTTTTTTAGCATGCTTTTCTCTCCCTCTGCTTTCACTCACAGATTGCCTGGCCCCGTTCTTCTTTAATAAATGGTTTGCTTAGTGTCATTTTTCGACACTCTGTTTCTTCGCTAATTCAAATAGCCTCTGCTGGGTGGACCAGTGGTGAGGGTGGCTTCCCTTTTAACCAGATGGCGCTTGTGTAGACAACTATTCCTGCAGGCAAACTTCTTCTGCGTGCTAAACCATCCCGTGCAGAGGGCTGGGGCTCCGCAGCCCCAGGACAGTGTTCTGGTGGGACCCGAGGAGTGCCAATAGCAGCGTATGGGGGCAGACCCGGTCTCCTCGATGTCCCCAGGCTGTGCAGCCCCGTGTGCATAACCATGGTCAGAATGGGGTTGCTTAGGAAAAGGCTAAAGCTGCTGTGCTTCACACCCCACGTCTGAGTCCCAAAAAGCTGGTCCTCAGCCGTCCGCATGCCTCATCTCAAGCTGCGAGGCTCCGTGCCGTGCCCACCACCCCCGAGCCTCATCAGGCCAGCTTTAAATGCAAGATGCTGTCTTTGTACAAAAAGGTACTGCTGAAATTAATCCAGCTGGCTCACAAAACGAAGGAGGACCTCAGCGTTGGAAGGACACCAGGGTACAGGTGGCGTACTGATAACTCAGCAAGAGGAACAACCCATCTTCCTCCTAACGCTACCTTGCTATGGCCACGTAAGGACCCGGTGAGGACGATGCAGGCTCATCTGCTGCTTGATGCGCTGGAGATCAAACCCACGGGTACCGCTTGCTCGTGCATCGCTTGCTCACCCCCACAGCTCCCATCCCAAAAGGACAGGGAAGGAGGGAGCCCCCGGGCTCCTCCTTTTCGTCTACATCCTCTCGGCCCTTCCCTGCCAAGGCTCTCAGAGTGCTTTGAGGTCATTTCCCCATCTGAAAAATGACTGCTAGAGACCAGCCCGCCAGCTTGTTCCAGGACTTGAGGAGCGAGATGGGTTTCTTCCTTGCCAGAAAGATATTCAGGCAGAAACTCTCTTGGCAGAAACGTATGGGTTTTCTGGCCCTATCTGTGTCTTTGGATACATTCTGTTATGCAAGATGATGCAATCCTTGTATATCTCGATAGAAGCACACGTTAAGATAGTCCTCATTTCTTTCTGAAGGCCAGATGTGCTTCTCTAGAGCGCTGCAGTTTACTGTAGACATGTTGGTTGTTATTTTATCTCAGAACAAAACCCAAAGAATCTATTAATGAGGATAAATACATGTCATAACTTCTTCTCTTTAACAAATACTTGGCATTAATTCCTCTTATCAGCCCTACTGGTTTCCCAGCCTGGAAGCTGCTGAAGGTCCGCTCCCTCGCAGAAATCACAGCAGAGAGTTTCCTACAGCAAATCCCCATAACTAATCCTCCCTGGAATCATCTGCGAGTTTCACAGCACAAAACAGCTCCGTGTTAATTTTGCCACTACGTTCAACAGCTTGCCAAATGCCTTGAGAGCTCAAGGGGAGCCGATGGCCACTGGTTGCTCTGCAGCTTTTCGAGGGGCCGCTTTCCTTGTGAGCTCCCAGGTTCGGACCCATGCCCTCCGTCCACGCGCTGGGCTCGCGGGTGGCCTCGTGGCCAGGGAGCTGCATTTCTGCCCAGAATCACGTCCGCTTTGCTCAGTTATTTGGGAGTTAGGAGGCACACAAGCAAGATGCTTCAGGAAAGTTGCAAGTAGCCACAATTTGGTAGCAGACGATTTCAAGAGAGTCTTCCGAAACTATCTCACAGCAGTCGCTTCACCCTCACTGCCTCTGTACCTATATTTTGCAGAAAGCCCTGTGTCTACCACTGTTCGGCACAAATCACTCCTTGTCTTTACCTGGGGTGTCTGCAGAGCCCACTGCAAACTCCTGCTGCTTTTGGAGAATGGCCAGGCCCCCCCGTCTCTGGCTGGACAAACTCTGCCCATGGGAGTACGCACGGGATCATCCTGCGCTGTCCCAGAAAGTCCCCTCGCTTTGCTGAAAGGGACGACGTTTCTTGAAAGCCCACCAAAGCAGCCCCTTTCTGAAGACTGAATGTCAAGGGGGACTTTCCCCCTGAGGGTGTACTCGAGAAGGAAACCTGCCCCTCACTGCTCAGCGCGAGGGGAGGACTGCGGGCGGACGGACAACCAAACAAACCCATCAGCTCCCCCAGCGCCAACCTCACGTAGTCGCAGATGCTGCTGCACGGGGCACTGTAGAAATATTTGATGGCGAGTCACACCTAATCCATTAATCATTGCTTTCAATAATTAATCTGTCCTTCCGCGGCCCTTTTCACCCAAGGATATCAAAGGACTTCTCAGCGAGGCGTTACCACGGCCCTCATACCGTGGGCAGCGGGCAGGGCCAGAGCCGGAGATATTAACCTCAGCAATCGGTGCCAGGAGCAGAAGCCAAACAAAGCCTGCACTGGAATCAATTTTCAGGCTTTTTTGGATGGTTCTGTTTCACTTCTTTTTAAAAATAAATATGTACTGGAGGAGCCGGGCTCGCTCTGGAGGTTTACTTCCAGGAGGCAAAGCTCCGTCCGCGGACGAGGTCTTTTTCTGCGGCCACGCTTATTTTTCTGCGAACGGCTTCTGACCAAGACGGAAAATGCTCTCCCATCACCCCGAGGGCCACCAGCCCCCCCTTTTTTTTTTCCATGCTGGCCCCTGATCCAGCCCCCCCAGCACAACCCGGCTAATGCGCCTATTTTTCACCGTGCAGCCAGCCGCCTTACAAAAAGCCAATGAATTATTCTTGTTTTTAGTGCAACCGCTGAAAATATTTCAAAGTGGGAAGGAATTGACCCAACCTACTGTGCACATTATTTATTCAGAGGTAGTACAAAAACGAGTCCCTGATGTTACTAAAACAAATCCTAATAAGTACAGAGAGCATCAATTACAGGCTTCCCTTTATAGTCCTATATATCTCGTTCCCTTTCTAGAGGTAGTATCACATGCAAGGGGGCACTGTGTTGGCTTTCAAATCTATTGAGCTTTCATAATTGTAACCTCTGGTTTAACCTCTTTTATAGGACACACTACCCCGTTTCATGTTATGTTCCTTGAATCCCAACTAACCCTATGAGGAAGTGTCTTTAAAGCTTGCCTCTTATAAGACATGCACGAAGTGGGAAACATTAAGCATTCATACCACCGCGCACGCAGTACATCTGGGTGCGGAGCACAAGGAGGAGGGAAGCAAAATTCAGCTCGGGAACCTCGCCTGGAATCTCTCTTGAAGCACAGTAAATATTCAGCATGCACAAATTCTGACATAATTAAACCAGAGCAATATTAATTGCAGCAGAATAGCTGGATTTCTCCCCGCCCCCCCCCCCCCTTTTTTTTTCTTTTCCAGTCTGTGTGCAATGTCCTTCTATTTAATCAAAAAGCTTGGAACGACTCCTAATCTATCATAAAAATTTTTAAGGACATGATTAATTCCATTGTTTAAATTCTGGTTTATTGCCATAAGAAACTCTCATAAATGATCCTGCACCTTTCTCTGTGATCATTTCCTTCCAAAGTAATACGCTAATTAATTTCAATTAAATATATGTAAAAGAAGATATATTTTGAAAAATGCTTCTCCCTTGCCATTTGTTAATATATTGAAAAAGTGTAAACCTTGGAACATTTAGCATAGAAAATATTCATTTTTGGTAATTTCTCAAGGGGGCAATTTATTAAATGAAAGGCTTTTAACATTAGCTAAAAGCAGCCCTGTAAATCATGGGTGTCATCAAACTGCTTCATCACTTCATTAATTTAAAAGATTATTATATGCGTAACTGACATAATTTTGAACAATGTTACATGGTTAATTTATTAATGTAGAAAAGCAGAAATGACATGCTGAATTGATTTATTATTATAATTGTATAATTTTAGGACTTTTCTCTGTGACTTTCACCAACAGAGCGAATGATTCAGGGTGAAATCGTGCCGTTGATTTCCTTCCCAAGGCAGGACTGCTCCTGGACGTCCGTAAGGACTTCGGCTGCAAACAAGAGCTGCTGCAGCCTGTCTGCCCCGCGTTTCAGCTGGAAGACTTCCTCCCAAACCCATGCTCACCTTGTGCTCGTATTCATTTCCAAGAGCTTTTTTTTTTTTTTTTTCCCCTTCGCAGTAGCTGAATGTATTTAAAAAGTCACTGTAGTTATGCTAAAAACTACAGTGGGTAGTGGGTAGATTCTGGGTAACCAGGCTTAAAGACGCCTGCACCCTAAGCTCTCCGCGTGCACGCAAAGAGGTTTTGGGGTCGTGGAGCTCGCTCAGCCCCACTTGAGGAGCCCAGAGCCGCCGTGGCTCTCGCAGACCGGCCCGCAGTATTTTCGGCCATAATTCTATTAGCTAGCAGTTAGTGCTGGCCTCCTGCCCGAGCTGAAAATATAATGCAGCATCATTTCTTTTCTAGGCGCTGCTTGGAAGCGCAGTTAACGTTGGATTCAATAATATCATGCATACCACGGTTGGGATTATTTTGAGACTGAAACGATGCGTGACTCCGAAACCCTGCAAAGCCCGCGCTGCATTCCTGGGCTCAGCCCGAAGACGGGTGCGCGAGGTGTGGCGGAGCAGAGCCCCCGATGCACGCAACCTTGCCTCAAAAACCCGTAAGGGGATACAGCCCGGATTTAACCCAAAGGGGCCCCAGTTCAGCAAAACGCTGGGGGACACGCTCGGCTGCTGGGATGCTGCCTGCAGAGCATCTGTGAGCCCAGCAATTCCCCACGGCAGCTGCAGCCAGCCCTGTAGGGCCATCGGTGGTGCCCCAGCTGCACCTCCAGCACCCCCTGGTGCAAGGCACGGGTCCCCAAGGGTCCCCAGGTCACCACCAGCATGGCCCGGACATCCCTGCCACCTCGGGTCATTGCAGCCTCACTTAGTGCCAGTGCTATGACAGCACGAGCAAAAGCTCAGGAGCCAAGTTCTCGAGGTGCTGGCAGCGGGGAGAGGCGGGCGGCAAGCTGAGCGATGCCCCTTTGGGGTGACAGACGGGACATGTCCCCAAACCCCTCTTTGCTGTGCCTTTTATTTAGAGCTGCCTTTAGATGACCAGACACAAAGGGTCTGCACTCCGGGAGGGGCATCTGAGATGCCAATAGTGAGGATACCGAAATCAAAGGATTTCACAGTGGATAAAATTTAAAATGCAAATTAAAAACTATACTGTTTCAGAGCAGCGGTTAAGGATCCTGCATCATAAACTGGTGTCACAAGAGCATTCTGGGCAATTACTGACAATTTTTAAGAGAGTATTTTTCTTTCCCTGTAATCTTACATAATGCCTTTCATATGTAATACCTTGAGCGCATGCAGTATGCAAAACACTCTACCAACTGTATACACAGAGAAATCATTTCACCATTAAAGGCAGCCGTGCCCAGGGTGCAGGATGGTGACCAGATGGGCTCAGCGCACGCTGCCAGACTAAAGAGCAGGGAAAATTTTAGCCAGGACCACTGGGGCAAACCCGGGCTCTTAGAAAAATCACCATGTGGTTTTCAATGTGCACAGAGTGAAGACAGGACCTCTGATTTTAAGGTAATACCCCCCAAGATGTACTTTTTTGAGACAGGCATCCTTCATGCCGTGAAGTTTCAGCCCGTCCCTCGCGTATGTTATTCCAACGCTCCCCAGTTAGCTGGGGCGTATTATCAATCTCCAATTATCTCTGGCATTTACAAGGTTCACTTTTATTTTTGATGATGGTATATTTTTATTTATTTATTTATTTGCTAAGGGTGTCACTAAGGACATGGGGAAACAATTTAGGAGATAAAAAAAAAAAAAAAAAGAGAGAGAGAGAGAGAGAGAAAAGATTCGAGCCAAATGTTTTCTTACAGGAAACATTTATTTGCACTAGAGTGTCTCATCTAACAAAGTTCCACCATATTTTCCCACAACAGACAGGAACTTGCCTACATTAGCATTTTAAGGAATGAATCCTAAAGACCAGCAAGTGTCAATAAGCTGTCACAAGCAGGATTGATGGCTCTTAACAGATCTCTTCTCACATGAGTGCAAATGACTGTCTCTGAGTTCATCACAGCCATTTTGGTCAAAACAAACTTTTCTGATTTTCACATGGCCTTTAAAATCCTGACGAAAGCAAAACAGAGGGGGCTGATCCTGTCCCACAGCGACCAGTGGCAAAACCCTTTGCCTGAATGAAAGCGAAATCAGAACCTTGGTTCAAGCAAATGGACCATTACCATTTTCTGCAACCTGAGCTTTCACGTCTCAAGTATGGCCCTTAAAAGGTGAGAGGGAGACAATTTACAGAAAATAACTTGTCCTAAAAACAAAACACACATCCTACGTGATCTGGAGTGTATACGTACTTGGCATAAAGAGCTGGTTTTGATCTGACTTTTGTTTTATATTTAGTGCTGCAAACATCTGCTAGCCTTATTACAAATTGCACTTTGGTAGTCATAATTAGTAACCACATGATTCTGTTCTACATGTGACATTCACAAAATCAGAAAAATATGGGACAGTGGAAGTACTCTATTAATGTAGTTTCTGGATGTTATATACAACCACTGTATGACTCTTAGCTTCCCCATTCTGTCCTGATACGGAGAGATGCCTTTTTGTTTGTTTGTTTTTTAAGAAATTTCCCCCCAAGTGACAGCTTAGTCACAGATTTCCTTTTGGTGAAGATTGTCTCCGATACCTATCAGTCTGACCATGAGGAGCGCTGCCTCCTGATGCCTGAAGGAACTCTGAAAGCCTCACCCCACCCAAAGCTTAGGTGGACAAACCTGGAGACGTCGAAGAAGACGACAACAGCAAGATTCAACGACAACTGCAAAGCAGCAAGCTTCTTCAGGGTAGTCCTGTCCGTGCTTGACCCTTGGAACAGAAGTCTCCGGGGTTACAGTCCCTGGCAGTAACTTAATTCAGGTAATTGAACATCCATAAACCTCCCAACGAGAACCGGTGCGGTCAAGCGTGGGGGTAAGGAGAGCTGGCTGTAGGGACCTGTCAGCCCCTCGGTGCCTCCAGCGAAGCAGCTCGCTCCCAGCCCCTCCGGACCCCAGGGGAAGGGCTGGGCCCCTGGGGCAAGCAGAGGACTGGCAAGGAAAGGAGGCTCTTTGCTCTCCAGATGTCACTTTCTGCGGCTGGCAAATACATTCAAACTGTATTCATTCCTTCTGCTTCCTTCCTTCTCCCTTTGCCCAACTTCTCTTTTTCCTCCCGCTATCACCTTGCCTCTTGTGCTCCCCCACGACCACTTGCTTTTCCTAAGCCGAAAAACAAACCTGAAAAGCTTCCAGAAACAGGGCAACCAGGTGAGCTGCTTGGGCTTGCCTTTACAAGACAACACCTCTGGCTAGGGGAGTCAAGTCCTCGAGTGCAAAATTGGCAGGGTGTGACATAATTTGGGGGAAGCACCCTTGCGTGCCCCTCACACGCTTACATGGCCTTCAGGTGTTGTGGGTCCCCGTGGCAGACAAGAGAGCGAGCTGGATCTTTAGTTTTGAGCCAGAATGGCTTTTCCTATGCTCTTTGTGAAAGTAGGAGCCAGACACCAGCCTCTCCATAGCGGGGAGCCTCTCGTTAGTCAACCACAGAAACCAGAGTTGAGTATTGTCCCTGAGGAGTCTTCCATGTCTTCTGTTGGAGACAGGATCAGGTTTCCTTACAGCCTTTACAGACACGTTTCCTAGAGTGGCAACTCCATGTAGTTACTGAACAGTTTCCTCCAGAGCTTAACCATTTCTTGTACAAGGAAGTTTTCTCGAGTATCTAATCTCCATCTCCCTTGCTGCATATTAAGCTGATTGTTTCTATTCCTTCCCCCAGCAGACACGGATTAAAATCTGGTTGCCCTCTGCTTTCTACTAACCTTACAGATAGTGGAAGGCCGTCACCGCCCTGTAGGTTAGAAGAATCCCATCCCGTCAACCTTAACAATCATCTCATGGCAATACAACTGAAATCTTCTTCTCTCCGGAGCAAGCCACGCTCTTTCTGCCTCTGCGAGAGGCAACAGAGCAGGCTCTGAATTGTCTGAGCGAAAATGGCAGAGTCCATAAAGCAGGCAGGGTTCCCAAAGAAGATTTATGGCTGAGGCACTCAAGAGCTGTGTTGTCAGAGTGTTTCTCTTGGAAAGCCCCGCGTGCGGGTGCCGCCAGCCCTTACCCCTGCCCTGCCAGCAGCGGGGCTGCGGTATCGTCGCCACTTCTCCACCAGGGAAGGAGGGGGTATGTACGGGTAATTAGCATTTTTCAAGAGTGGTGCTGGAGGCTGCTAGAGGGAGAAGTAAAAACAAACATAAAATAAAATCCAGGCAAGAGGGTAATATTTCCATCATCAAAGCTGACACACTGCACTGTGAGTCCTTTGAGCAGCAGAAACTTGATGTGCAAACCCCGTTGAAAGAGAAATCTTTGTATGAGCTTTTCTCATAGGATAATTTTAGGCTCCGGCACTTCTTTTGACACGGACAATTTTAAATCTGGAATCATTCACAGACGTCTAAGGCCATTAGGTCATGGAATATGACTTCTTCTGGAAGAGGGGCCGATGAATTTCACCTACGTACCCCTGTAAACTTTTGTGCAGGGAAAAGTGTGTTCACAAATTGGGGTTTCCGCAGTGAAAACTGCATGCTTGGAAGGGCAGGCAGGACATAGAATCATAGAATCATAGAATATCCTGAGTTGGAAGGGACCCTTAAGGATCATCAAGTCCAACTCTTGACACCGCACAGGTCTACCCAGAAGTTCAGACCCTGTGACTAAGTGCACAGTCCAATCTCCTCTTAAACTCAGTCAGGCTCGGTGCAGTGACCACTTCCCTGGGGAGCCTGTTCCAGTGTGCAACCACTCTCTCAGTGAAGAACCCCCTCCTGATGTCAAGCCTAAACTTCCCCTGCCTCAGCTTAACCTTTGAACTGGTGGACTTTGACACCAATGGAAGGGTGCTCAAAGCTGCGTCCTTCCCTTCCCGCTGCACTTGGTACCATCCTCCTGGAGAGAGCCACCAGTTCTCACCTCTCCTAGTGAAACATTCCCCGGAGACCTTCCAACAGCCTGAAACTCCTCAGACCCGAGTGTTGCTGGATGGGCACTGCAGCATGTTTTATGGTTTTGGTTGGAAAGGGGAAGGATTTAGTACTGATGGAAGAAGACAAATGGAAGAAGATGAAGCTGACACCATCCTTTAGTTAGAAGTGCTAACAAGGCAGGGGTCAGTGCTACCAGAGAGGCAGGGTGTCGAAGCAGGAGCACACAAACAGCAGAAGCTATATATCCTTCTTGTGCAGCTCTGCACCTTCCCATTTCCCTCAGGTTAAAGAATTTTCTCCCAGCCCATCTCCTTCACTGCCCTTTTCCCCATCTCCCCCTCCACTCTCAACTCTACCACTCAAATTAAGCTCTCTTTGGAGGCCATCAGTTTTGTGGCTCCGTCGTCAGACGCGCTGACTTTGACGGTTGATAGCACTGCTGGGGAAGCTACTGGGGAAAGCGGGGATGAGGTCTACAGAGCTTTGCAGCCCATCCTGAGGGCAGTGGGTTGGTTTTGCTGCCACAACTAGTTGGTGTTATCACGCGAACTTGTCACTGGAATATTTCACTGACGGTCACTACAGCATCCAAGTGAAAACGTACAACGAAACAGGCCAAAGCAGTACACTCGAGTATCTTCATGCTTGAAAAGTGATGCTTCTGGAGAGGTAAATAAATGTTCAAGTATAATCGCAGTTCACATATGTGTTGATGAAAAGGAAGATATCACAGAACTCAAAACAAACCAGAGGAACAATAAAACCCAGCAAAAACCTTAATTCTGCCTCCCTCCCCCCAAGGTTAACAAAACCTCTTCAAATCAAGAGAGACCGCACTGGCAGACAACTATAGAAGGCTTTACATTGATGTTTTCTTTCTTTGAAAAGGCTTTAAATGCTTTTCTCGTGTTTTTACAAAAGCTTTTACATTTTCGAGGGGTTCTCTTTCTGTTTGAATGCCACTGCTAGCAAAGGAAAGGAAATTCTTCATGTCCTTTTGTTGGATCTACGGCAAGGGCTTCATGAGAAAATTCCGCCTGCGTGGAGTCCCGCATGGGCTCTCGTAGGCAGGCGGGAGGGAAAACCAACCCAGGCCCAGGAAACAAACAGATGTTTCATTCATGGCCGCGTCAACAAATCAATAGTAATCAATAGTAGGATCTGTTCATTACCCCCCAGAGGTGACCGCCTGACTGCCTTTTCCAAGACCCAGTTGGGCTGAAATCCAATGGGATTCTGCCATTTGTGCAAGTGGGAGCGAAAGCTCAGCCCAGAATGGTCGCCAGCCAAGTCAAGCATGGTCCCTACCAGCCCGTGCTGGAGACAGCATCCAGCCTTGACCCAGACGTCTGTGACTAGTTGAAGACATATTTATTACCCTCAGTGTTATATCCAGTTTACAGAAAGCTTCACCACTGCTAGCCAGTACGCCTTGTCTTGATGCCAGTCCCCAGCGTGCTTTTTTAACAATATCAAACCATTATGGGCAAACCCCTGCCCAGAAATCACTTGACCCACCCAACGCTGCTACTACGTCCGAGCTGCAGTTGGTGAGAGCAGAGAAAGAGAGAAGTAGTTGGGAAATGGAAAGGAAGGGAAGGATTAAACGAAAAGCTCTGCCAGGATGTAGCCCCGGGGAGCTAATTCACCATGGGCAGAGTAACTCGAGGGAGGACTGAGTTTAAAGGGTCGGAGTCTAGAAGACAGCTGGTACTCAGCTGGTGATGTTGCTGGTTTATGTTGCTCCTGCGTAGCCTATAAATGACACCAGGATGTGTTCTTGATATACATATACACACACACACACGTATATATATTTTTAAGTGACTTGTACAGGAAATTTTTCCTCATTGCATATAAAAGCTGTTCCAATTCCCCAAAGTAAGAGACTTGGCAAGTCAATTACAAGGAAAGTAGAAGTGCTGAAGCATATGAACAAATTTTAACAACATGCAAGCATAACTTTTATTGCCAACAGTAGATGTACATTGGAATTTGGGGGGGGGGGAAGAAACCCTGATGAAGTGGCAAAATGCAGTTGTTTTTCTTTATCTACAGAGAACACTGTGGTTTCATTTGCAGATGAATCACTTTGTTGTGATTTATTCGGTTTGTAAATGGATCTGATTTATTTTCCCAGGAGATTTGAGAGATTTTTAGTAAAGCAAGTTACCAAGCTGGCTAAAATGAGAGGAAACATAGTTGCACTGAAATGTTTGAAGAAGATCGAGTTAGGGTTTCACCTGCCAGAACATGTTGGCAACAAAACGGAACAAAATCCAAGAATTTAAGGATGTAAACAACAAAAAAAAAGGCTAAAAAAAACAAATGAACTGGTATCAAAAATTAGGGAAAACTAGATCTGGACTAACCAAACACAGCCCAGCCAGTTGTTAAATGCCAAAGTCTGTAAAGGAATATCCTGCTTTGGTGCACTCTGTTCTAGGACACTGTAATGTCAACTTTGCCAGAGCAATTAAACTGTTTAATAATCAAACCTGGATCTCATTTATATGGCATATGAACGTAGTAAAAGAGAGCGTATGGAAAGTGTGCTGCACAATGAGATGTGGTTTATTTCATATCGCAAGTTTGCTGGTAATTAGATAGTTCGTATCACAGGGAAAATGTTAACGCCTATTGAATGTAATATACACAGCCAGCAGATTTGCCAGCTTCAATAGCTTTCCTGCACCGACAGTCTTTATTTTGTTATTTCATGTCCCACTGAGAACATGGAAGTCAAAGATTCAATCCAACTCTCGAGAGCTAGCGGAAAGATCCTCCGGTTAACTCGGTGACATGTGTATCTAGCCGCATAATAAAGCCTTCCAAAGATGAAACTGTTCCGCTTAAACTTACGTACAGAATCCCTCATGCTGGCAATGTTTTCAAACCAACTGTGGTGAGCCTGCTCCAGACACAAGCAACTTTTCCCGGAGCGTCTACCCAAGGCATTTTTTTGTTCCTCTTCTTCCACGTGCAGCAAATGAAGCAGATGCCAACAGTTTTCAGCATCACTGCGGTGAGAAACAGCACAAAGTTTTCTCAATCATACTCTAGCCTGAAAAGCACTCTTCAAAACATCAGCCACGTCAGGGGAAACCTCCGCAACCCACGGAGGCTGAGCACACCACCGCCCCTCATCAGAAACGCTTTCATCACCAAGTTTTGGTTTGCGGCGTGGAGGAGCAGCCCGATCCTCGACTTTCTGCCGCTGAGGGATTTATTTGGATAACTTGGCCACGTCTCCTGGCAGGAGAGGACTCCAAGTCTGTTTTACCAGCCCGCGGAGCACCTACCGCTTCCAAAGTTAGCATTTCTGCGGCAGGTTGGAAAGAGCTTACAATGGGCTTTGATGCCTTTGCTCAGCCACATTTCCTCTTCTCAGATTTGTTGGGAAGAGGGGGAGGGAGAAAAGGGAATAGGTCCCAAACCCTTTACTATCTCTTCTGAGCTTGTTGTCTTTTGTGAGCCACAAAGAACAGATTTTCTTTTGTAAATCCTTAGTAATTAAACGAGTACTTCAGTGGCTATATTCTTCAATGGTCTTGTTTCCTAGGTTTTGCCTTTGACAGTCATATTTTGCAAAGGCTGCTAAGATGACTAGGCACCTTACCCTACTTAACGCTAAACCAATTGATGCCCGTGCACACTGCATGAAGGAGGAAAAGTTTCATTAATGGCACTTCATTAAAGAACTGCACTGGAA
The DNA here is from genome assembly GCA_011075105.1 of Heteronetta atricapilla. Taxonomy (NCBI): domain Eukaryota; kingdom Metazoa; phylum Chordata; class Aves; order Anseriformes; family Anatidae; genus Heteronetta; species Heteronetta atricapilla. The sequence continues at coordinate 9,709,281 of CM021733.1, forward strand.
AGCCCTAAATGTGACTGAACCAACCGAAATCCAGAGCAAGCTGTCTATTAGGAAAGCAACAAAGACAGTTTCGGAAACTGAACTCTGGCTCCACTGCAGCGGATTAGGAAGAGTGATGGGATTAGTGTTTAATGACTTGGGGCAAGAGACAAAAGGAATTTCGACAAAGAGGCTTAGATATGGAAGAATTAACACTCTCTATCCCAACCATGCCTCTGATGACTTCCAGCATTCTTTCCTGGCTCTGCCCAAGTTTGGGGAGGGGGGCACAAAACAAAAAAAGACTAGCGGGGCTTTAATACCTCCTTAGCCTTTTCTTATCACAGCTCTTTCTCTTTGTAAAGAATGAAAAGATCTTTTAATTTTTCTTAATCAATGCAATAAGCAAAGTTGCTAAGGGCTCGTGCTTCAGCACACTGCAGACGATCACATTCCCAGCCGTGCACTCATGGGTGATGCTTGCTGATGCTACGGATCTTTCTCTCTCTCCCCGTACATACGTTTATACAGAGAGAGCACATACTTTTACAATGACTTCAGAGGGAGTGGAATTTGCTCGCAGTTGCATGGACTTGAGAAATCCTCCTTGATTTGGGCTTGTCTTCTATAATGGGGAGCAGGGTGACATGGGCAAGGGAGGATGTAATTCCTGTGCTCGGCCCGTACGGTTAAGCACGGATTTTCCCAGAGTGACTCGAGTTAGGGCAGAATGTGTACAAACAACCAACAGAGCTCAGGACTTGGGGTACAGGAGGTGTAAGTCCATTGGAGTGGCTCGTGATTTACTTTAGCCTAAGAGCCAAAGAGAAGGGAGACTTAGCAGTAGCTGTGTAACAGGGAAAATCTCTTCAAGCTAAAAGCAATTATTATTATTAATAATAATAAGAAGAAAAATAATAAAAACCATAAGGAAGCCAATCCCCTCAACTGTGACATGAAGACATTAACATATTTGAGCTCTAAGTGGCACTCCAGCCGCTGACCCTTTGGGTGCTCATGTCAAGGAGACATTGCTTAAATAAATACGCTGCGAGCACCAGCCACCTGGGAGGAATGAGCAGGGGCCAGCTCTCCCGAGACACGCTCCGGGAGCCTTCCCAGCCCGCAGAACAGAGGGCAGCTCCTTCACCTCCCTGAACTGGGGCCCTTGTGAGCCACTGGTCCGCCTGGCACAGAGGTAGGCAGCATCTTGCAACTGTGCAAAATCTGCCTGCCCTGTAAGCCAACTCAACATGTAGTTATTGTTATTATTGTTTTTTTTTTTTTTTTTTTTTTAAAAAAAACAACCCGAAGCGCTCACAGAAAAGCTAGGTATTCATTTCACATGTTAGCCAATATGAAATGCTCCCAGAGCAGCTTTAGACTCCAAAGTATTATTTAACCAGTGTGGTTTAGTAGGACAATGGCAGCCCCCTGCCGTAATCCATTCAGGGGCAATACCATCAGTCAGTGTGAAATTAAATACATTACAGGGTAAGAGCTTAATGCGTTTTATAGGCAGTTGTTCATCCACATCAAACTTTAGCTTTTAAAATCCTAACATTTGATCCCACAACAGGAACCATGCCTTGAGAATAAGATTGGCACATTTGCACTGCCAGCAGGGCAGAAAAAGCGGAGCGCAGCCTTTAGTGGGAAATGCAATTGCCTGAGAGGGAAAAACGTTCACATCAAGAGAGCTCTGCAGAGCCACAATCACTTGTAATACACGAGGCAGGACTGGAAACACGGTAAATACAATGTCGGGCTGAGGGTTATTAGAATCACTGTTCCCTGCCGCAGTGCATACAGATACCACTTACAAACCTTTACATATAAAAATACCATTTTTGTGTGCGTGTTCATTCGTACAAAGTCAGGTTGTGCAAGCTGTTGTGTGAGCAATCCTCGTGTCCCCTGGCTCGGGCAGGAGGTATTCCCCTGTCGGACCGAAGGCTCTTGCCTTTAGGCTAGCCGGGTGCTCCTGCTTGCCAGCGGTTGTGCCCGCGTGGGCTCTGACACCAAAACGCTTCGGCTTCCCTTTGCCACAGAAACAGCCCGAGCTGTGAAAATAGTGCAGTCCATAAAAGAGACGTACGGAAAGTGCCAAGCAGAGGAGGCTGTTAAATCCTGCTCTCAGTTACACTTGCTTAATGCAGGAGTAAATTCCATTTGCTTCAGCCGAGTTACTCCGGATATAAATAGGTGTAAGTGAGATCAGAACTTGGTCCTTAGAGAGCCTCTGCCTTCTGTGATGCTGCTTCTTAAAATGAAGTGCTGATAAGCCCCAGTGGTAAAAAATTATTATTTAAAATATCTTCAGAGCTATCTGTTGCCCAAAATGGCTTTTAACTGTTGAAAGAACATCAAACATTAAAAAATGCATAATCTGCTCTCAGCACCGGCACGCAGTGCCAGGAATATTCGTCAGCCTTATGTTTTTGGATCGTATGTCACAGTGGATTATCTGACACTCCATGAACATTGACTGCTTCCTCCAGTTGCGGCTACAAAACTTGTTCTCAGGCATGTCACTGGATGCTCCGAGCACCACGACGTGGACCCCGCGTTCACAGCGAGGGTATTGTATCTCCCCAGCCCCTGAGCAAAGCTACGCCTTATATCCCCGATAATGCCTCCCCCTTTGAACAGAAAGAGCCAAAAGCAACTTTGATGAGTTTTCTTTAGCGATGAACATTTGGATAACTCTTTAAAATATTCCAGGGCTCCAGATGCTATTTATCCAGTGGCGTGATTTGAGAGCCGTAAGCCCCACACCTAAAGAAAGGCTTTATTGCCCGGGGTGAGTGGGTGGGAAACTCTTTAGGCTCAAATGGGGTCAGTGAAGCTATAGGCAAGCGCTGCAGCTGACTCCGAGCACAAAGGGGGAAGGGCACAGAAAGAGGATGCAGCCAAGTCAAAGGAAGAGCTGAATTTATTTGCGGGCTTGCATTGTCTAGCTAAATGGGGGCAAGAAAGGGGAGTCCAGGAGCCTCCTTTGCAAAGTGTTTCAACTAGGCAGAAATATTTAAATTCATAAAAAAGTGTTTTTTGTTTGTTTGTTTTGTTTTCACTTCCCCCTCCTGAAGGCCAAACCAGTCCTTTAAAGGATGCTCCTTCAGTCTCTTTTTCTTCCTTCTGTCCTTTTGCCTTATGCGCTTTTCTGGGACAAGTGGAAATCTGTTTGAGGAGATAAGAGAAGGAAAAGTTCTCTTCCCTAAAGACACCTGCCTCTTGCTCTGCTCCTCTCCATCCGTTCCTTCCTGCCCACCTGTAAAACCTCCCCAGGTTCAGCCCCTTCCCCCTGCTGGAGCTCTGGAGGCAGTAGAAACATATCTGTGTCCCACATGCTCCTCTGGGATGCATCCCGCTTCTCCGATGCCCTGCAGCTCCTGCACAGGCATCACACATGTGCAGCTCTGAGGGCAGCGGGCAGGTGCCCGGATTCTACCTTTTTAAATCTTCCTCTCTTCCCATCTTTTTCTTGCAGTGGGAGAGGGCAGGGTTAAATCTGCCCCTACATGTCACCAGCTCCCCTCACACGCACCCTTCCCCAGCAGCATGTTCTCAAAGACGGCGCCACTCAACACGACGGCGCCACTCAACACGACGGCATCGCAGCCCTTCACTCAGCCGTCTGCAGAAAGCTCACGGGAAGCTGTGCTGAGAGGAGAGCCCAGGAAGAATTACTGCGAGAGAAGCCAAACCTCCTAACCCTGCGAACTCGCCACGCCACGTGGTCAAGGACCACAAGACGTGCGCTGCTGCCAAGGAGAGCCAGAGGGATCGGCCACCCCCTGAAGGGCTCGTGGTCACAAAAAGCCCGGCTGTTCTTGGGTCCTCTGCTCTGCTGCAGACTGGGGTGAGCCAGAGAAACCGGCATCCCCAGCCTCCACGTCAGGTTTGGCTCTCCCAGCAGCTCCTGGCCATGGCCAGCCCTGGCTGAGACTTAGATTTCATGTCGGCTCAAGAGCCAGCCCTTGGCCAACCCTACATGACTGCACAGCAGGGAGGAAACGATGTCCTGACACAGTAAATCTATTTTTTTCAGGAGGGAGGGATACACTCTTAATTTTTCCCCCCTTAAACTGTGTTTTGTCAAGCACCAAGGGATGGGGAAGGAGAGCTGGACACTCAACAGGCAGGAGCAGCACCGGCTGCTGGGCAGAGGCTCAGGGGCACCAGCTCTCAGACTCTGCAAATGCAGCTTGTCTACCTTCCTTTTCCAGTGAAATGTGCTAATTAAAAGAAAAAGGAAGAAAGGATGCAATAGTGGTTTTGGTGGAAAATGTTCAGTTACCACCCTTCCCCTCCCTGCTCCCATAGGTCAAAATTCAGAAGGACCAACCAACTTAGGGCAGATATTTCACTTTGCCTCCTCCACACCCCCCCAGAAGATAGAAAAGAAACCTCTTCTGAACTTATCTAATGACAAAAGCCCTGAATATGGAAAATGTATATGGGAAAAAAGCTCTACAATAAACTACCCGACAATTTTTCCTGTTGCCTTGCTGTATCGATCTCTTTCATGTCAGACCATCACGACCGCCCGGCACAACTTCTAGCTGAAGGGAAATCCACCAGGGAGGCTCACGGCAGCCTTTTTCTCAGCTCCAGGCTGAAGCACTGAGCAGTTCCTGGGAGGACCAACTTGGCCTCAGGCTCCCACACACATTCCCCCCCCCCCGCTCCCCCAAATTGCCACCCCGCTCTTAACCTTGTCCCCTCAGCATTTCTGGGCGGGTCGGTCCCGAAAGCACCTGCATACCTTCTGCCACTCCTCGTCTCAGCTGAAACCCATGCCTGTCTGCCATGACCTCACCCCAAGGTGCAGGTGCACCTCGGGGCTTTTCGGGAAAGCCGATATTTCTCACGAAACAGGTGTGGGTGAGTGCAGAAGGGTAAGGGGAAACGCACCACGGAGCGATCCAAGCTTTCCAAACCCGGCGCCGTTTGCTTTATTTCTTCATTGGCGTTCGGCGTCTTTACCAGCTGATGCTCTGAAGGTGCCCGTGCAATGAAGGGACTACTGAGAACTCTGCTGTAACCACTTCCAAACCATCAGAAGGTGTTTTCTCTCCCGTTCCCAAGCCCGTTATTGCCTGGTCCACGTTGAAAATGAATGCCACGGCCAGGATGTTCTCCCAGGCATGTAATGACGGCATTTATAGTTCAATTTGGCTTTCGCCAGCAGTCCTGTACGGCTGCTCTGAAGTGGGAAGTGAGCTCGGAAACCTGTACCCTGCCTGTGCCGCCTGCTTCCAATACTCACCCCGAGCCTTGAGATATTTGATATTTTCATTAGAATTTCAGGCTTGACTTCACCCCGCCCTGCACCCCCAGTGGGTTTCAATCCCTTCTGGGTTTGGATGCAAGCCCGCAAACATACCCCAGAGTCAGAAACAGGAAGGCAAACAAACCCAACGCTTTTATCACACGGTCGTAGCATGATGCTGGGGACTGCGGCTCCTGTAGACCCCGACTCGTTATATACCCGACAGACGCTTTGCCCTGGAACTGCGTAAGCAGCAGTAAGTTCCTGCCCGACTCGGCGTGGAGGAGACCAGACTCATGTCTCTTAAGCAAATAAAATACAAAATTATTCTGGCTTCCCACTAGGGAAACTGAGAAGGCGATAGAGCCCTGAATTAAACCTGGCAAAAATCCCCGAAGCTTGGTTAACTAGCTTTTCTCTGTCGTTTTCCTCCTCAGATGTACAACAAAAAGAAAATGGAGGAAGGGAAGTGTCCCCATATCCATAAACCTCTTTTTTTTTAAAAAAAAACCAACAAAAACCAGGAGTACCAGGAAGTAGATCTACTTTCAAGATGTTTCTGACCATTTTTTGCTATCTCCTTACACCTGGATATCCCAGCTATGGGGCTCAGCTGTTTACTATCCAAACAAAACTCTCACATTTCACTTACTGCTGGGAAATGCAGCTTCTTCTGTTCTTTTCTCTATCCCACAAGTTACTTGATTTCACCAAGACAGAGCACAGTCCATAAACTGTCTCCATGACCATTATTTGTGGATGTTTTCTTTACATCAGACCGCTTTTGGCAAATAGATACACGGGCTAACCAGCACATTAGACTGCTAAAATAAATACCCTAAAAATATGGAACTCTTTGTCTATAATATCCATAAAAACGCACAATTCTTTGTCTAGAAAAGCTGAAACCACACAGCGCCGTTGACCAGCTCTCCCCCTACCTCTGCAGAAATGCAGCTCGGGTGTGCAAACACCTCCTGCACTCCTGTGGGGGAAGCATTGCCTTGCGGGGCCGGGAGCCAGCCCTAGGGGCAAACACACAGTGCCAAATCCTCCCAACAAGACTTAAGCGTTGTGTGCACCTCGTGTGGCCCTTAGGAAGAAGCTTTGCAAAGCTGGAGGTTGGACTCAGCCTCTTCTAAACTCCTCTCCTCCCTTCCTCCGTGTTTCCCCAGTTGATGGATGCCCACAGCCTTGGCGGCCGAGCGAACCGCCGGCGCGAGCCCGTCTCTGCAGAAAGGAGCGCTTATCTAGAAAGCAAAGCAGTGGCTCGCAGGTCACCTTTGTCAACGCCTCGAGGTGGGCTGTGGAGCAGGAAGTCACCGAGTGCCGTGCCCTGCTGCTCGGGGCATCCCCCTCTGTGGCTGTATTTGCCTTGCCCCACGGCGCGGTATTTGTGCACGGCGCGAGACGGGCCGATAGGCCACGTAGAAGGTTGTTGGTTTTTTTTCCCCCCCCTTATGAACCACAATCTTTGATCCATTTTTCATATGTTTCCCCGTGCAAGCGCACAAAGACAAATATTCATTGTAATATTTATGAACACAGCCTGATAGTTACTATGGTTTCAAAGAAAACAGTAAAAATGGATACGAGAGTGGATGCGCCGCACGTTAGGCAGCCATAGGTACAGCACATGTTATAAATTCTGCTCAAACTGACTCACTTCTTTCGATGAGGTAAGTGTTGACATTAGACAATTTGGTGGGGAGCATTTATTTCTGCATTTATTAAAATGTCAGTAACAGCAGGAGTAACACCTCCTAAAAGACTTGCAGGTGCTTGTCTTCCAAAAATCCAATGTTTGAAGAGGATAAAATGCACAAATTACATTTGAAACGATTCACCATTGTTAGAAAGAGAATAGATATATTCAGGTGCTTAATTAATGCGTGTAATACATAATTAATACCACTCAAATCCAGGGGACCGGCCAAACTGCCAAATTTCAGCATGTTCAAAACGCTCCACAGAATCAAAGCAGAAAAGTAGTGCTTGAGCCGATTTAGACACATTGCCGACACAACATGCTTAATTTATTCAAGGGCTGTGCTTTATACGTACCCAAATGCAGGTGAACGCTACCTCTGAAATGTAAAGTACTCAGCTGCAAGGGAAGTGAATAAAAAATATATTGGGAAAAACGCATTCAATATGTAAAAATAGCTCTGCAGAGGTCAGGGTGCTCGGCAGCTGAGGCAGCGCGTAATGACTACAGCCAAAGCGCCGAGCTGGTAGGGCAGCACCAAGTTCTGTCACCCTCTCCCCCAAAACGTTTCAGTAGGCTGCTTGTGTCCCCCCTTTTGCCCGGCTCTCCAAAGCAATGGGTAAGGATGGAATAAGGCGTCGGCTTGTTCACATCACAGGGAAATACAAACTGAGGTCAAGAAAACCACAACATCTGGAACGTGAGAAAAGGATTTACTGTTAAGGGCTTAATGAACTCTGAAAATAAAGTTCTCAACATTGCTAATTTGTTTGGGCTTCAAAGGGGAATAAAATGCAAAGCTGGAAGAAGGTTTTATTGCTCTCCCGAAGAAATAAAAAGTACATCGGAGCTAAAATTAGCAAGGCACAATGACAGTAGAGAGAGCGTCACTATTATTTAGCTGATGCTCGGAGAAAATGCTAAATGGTAACTTTATGTGCACATTGCTGTGGGAAGAGAGGAACGGCAGGTTCTTGGTTTTTGCAGCGCAGGGACAGGCAGCAGCCCTGAACTGCTGGGGGTCAGGACGTGCCGATGCCCACAGGTAACCAGGATCTGCCACTGACGTTCACCTTCACTGGACGGGCGAAAGGATGGGCACAAAGGCTGGGTGGCAGGGCCTCAGCGCTGACTGTTTTGCTCTTGTGCACTGAAGTAAGCCTGCCAAAGCTTCGCAAGTGTTTCTTAAGGCTATTTCTGAGCAGTCTCACACCCACAGGCATCGATTCTTTCCTTTGCTCATCCCACATAACACCTTAGCCTGCCCTCGGGTTGGAGGTACAAAGCTGGCTGCGGGCACAGGTTGCTCCACGGGCAGCCACATGCCTGACAAACAAGAAGTAAAACCCACTTGAGGTTGAGACCTCAAATGACCACGCTGGTCTTGCTACCACCAACTGGGAGAGCAAATGTTTCTCTGCAAAGACACCACAGACTCAGTCCCAAGCCTCCTTAAAATCCTTCACAATTCCACTGAAATCAAGGAAGTTTCCAGGGACGGGAAATGAGAGACTTGGGTCCTCGGGATCAGATGTAATTAGGATCCACGTGTCTGCTTTCAGCAAGGGGCCATCTACTGCCTGATAACCAAAGCTGTAATCATTTCGGAGGTCTGGGCTCAGGGGTTACAGGAAGGAGAGCAGCATATTAAAAGGGGCCTGAGACCTTGTGGCCTCCTCACCTTTGCGGCCTCCCCACCTTTGCCTCCTCCGCTCCGGGCCAAGGCCTGTGAGGCAGGCCTGGGCGAGGCGAGCAGGAGCGGCTGCTCACAGCGAGGTGAGCCTTGGAGGATTTTCACCAAAATTACACTTCTGCAGAACAGGGGTTCAGAGCAGCGGGAGGACGGCTGTTTTGGAGCAGTTTTTGTCACAAAACAGACGGCTTCTCCCCTGCCCTCGCACGGTGTCAGCTTGTGCACTGCTGCCTCGGCCATTACCGAGCTCCGTGCTTACACGGGGCTGCTTCCCCCAGCACAGGTGTGTAGGTGTGCTCAGCCTGCCAGGGCACTGCGTGACAGGGAGCTCTGCTTCCCTTCCAAAAAGTCACACCGGGGACTGGCTTCACAAGGCAGCTCCGGAGGATGCTGGTTTCCCTCAAGTGCAGCACACCCGGTGACAGCCACCTACAACACCCCGGCACGGCCTTCTACAGCAGAAAAACAAACGTTTCCCTGCACATCTGCTGTGTGCTGGGCTTCCACACTGCATGGAAAACACATTCAACACACACGCTAAATTTAGCGTCTTATAGCATCGTGGTGCACGCTGGAGGTATGGGTGTGGGTGCAGGTGTCCACACTATCACTTTGCCACCATAGATGGCAGTAAATGCCCTTCATCTCCACAGTTGCCCGAGAGGTAAAAATCTCACTGGCACCCTTATTTTTCTCTTTTCTGAATCACAAACCCAGTTACACAGCGTCCTCCCCTCGAGGATCTCTGAGGACATTACTGGTATCAACAAGGTAAGGCTCTGGGCACCTCCAGGCGAGAGCATTATTCCCACTTTTTCAAGGACAAACCATCTCACTAACCTCGCGTGCCCAGGACGGACACAGGAAACCTGTGGCAGGGCTGAGGGAACAACCCAAGCCCCTGGGCAGCTGGCTCGTGCCTTTGCCTCGGGGGTAGGTGGCACTTGGGACGGGGACTGTGGGGGCAGCCCTGCCTCCAAGCAGCAGCATCAATGGCAAATTTCACTCGGAGCCATCCAAGGGCTTCCTCTAACACCAGGCATACGGGCTGGCCTCCTCCCCTTTCACAATTATTAATTGTAAAATAATGATTTCCCCAAGAAAGAAATTGAATTCTTCGAGTATACTCACATCTGTTTGCAGTAAATATTTCAAAGTGACTTTGGGGAGGAAGGAAAAAAAAAAAAACATAACAACCCTTACATGAGTTTAATACAATTATTTCCAAGCATATGCTCATAAAATATTATTTGGGGAAGATTAATTGAAGCGCTGATTAAAACACAGTATTTGCTCGCAATGCCAGGAATGTTACTGGGGGCACTGAATGTGGCGCTTTGAACGCGTCCCTTTTGTTCCTGCTCCGACAGGGCTCCGGGCCGGACGGGAGCAGGTTCCCCACCCTGGGCTCCCTTCTCCCTCCTCCTCCCCGCTTCGAAAAATGGCAGAAACTGACCATTAGCTGCGGATTAGCTCATACATTAAATAACGCTGTAAAATATTTTTATGGCGCTGCTTCTAGCGGTTTTAAAGATGACTGTTCAGGACAGCTAAAGCTAGGGGTAAGAGATATATCTGCACTTTTTCCCCCCCCCTTTTTTTTTTAAATGGTAACACTATCTTTAAGCAACAAAGATCACAACTGATTTCAGAATGGCAAAACGTTGGCACTTAGAGTGAAATCATTCTCCTCTACTAAATATAAAATATCCTAAGTATGATCACCTCATAATAATTACCTAATCCTTATTATTTTGCTTTTAGAATATTTATCTAGGCTTGGGTTACTAAAATTTCAAATAATACGGGCCCTGCTGTCATGGCTCTTTATCCAAATGAATCGTAGTCTCTTGTAAACAGTTCTGTGATCTGATTTCCATTGGGACAGGAGTTGTAAAAGGCCGGGGATTTGCGATGGATTTACACGTATACTGTTTCAGTTAAGTTACCAAGGTCGACTTAACAGCCCTTTTCCTCTGAGTCTTAAATACATTTGCCACCCAGCCTCTTTCTGCAACGTTCAAGGAAATGGGTGATGTGATTGTAAGGGGTGCTTGAACTCCTCTGCAAGCTCCAATTTACGTTCTTTCAACCAGCGGTGGGATTTTATTTTATTTTTAAACGAGCTCTGTCTAGTCGCTAGAAAACCAATTCTTGCTAATGCGCACACGGGAAAGACACAGGTTTCTTTGAGTTTTGAAAAGGTCACTCGGCTTCCCTGCCTTCGGAAAGCAGCAGAGAACAGCGCTCACCGCTAAATTGTGCCGCAGATATTAGCGCGGCCCTCTGAAGGCCAGGTTTTGCTCTCAGGAAAAACGTATCAGATTACTGACCCGCGATAATAGGCAGGTCTTGCTAAGAGCAAAGCTCCCCCAGACTAAATACAAAACAAACAAATATCAACGCCCTTCGACTACCCGTGACGTTCCTGGTAAAGTTCAAATAGTTGGGCTTGTGGTGATTGTGCAGAAACGTACTGATAATAAAGGTAAATGAAACCCATGGTTAATTCTCAGGTCTAAATGACTGGTTTGATTGTCTCATTCACTTGGCAAACAATTTCTTTTCTAAACGTTACTTCAGCCACAGATATAATTTCTCTAACACTGCAGAAAGAATCAGATTAAAATACGATACAGAAGCAGCACTTACCTTGGACTGATTAATATGCTTAAGCTGTTACCATGCCACCATGCTTAAAAGCATAAAGATACGCTTTTCTACACTAGTCTATATATATTGATACCTCCTGCGTGCCAGAAAAACCTCTTTGATTAGTCATACTAAACCACTGCTTAAGTGGTATGAATTTCTCAGGCCTGCACTTTCCATAATCAAGTAATAAATTCTGGGACTAATCATAAGCGGCGCTGTCTCTTCCACGCGACGCGCAAAGAAATTCATCAGGAGTTTCTTTAACCGCAGGAAAAGTGAAACACCTAAGGAATTAAAAATGCAGACAACTCAGAGCAAAATCTGTCTCACTGGCTGGAACACCGACCGGCAGCTATACACCACCGCGAGCACTCGCCTCTGTGTTTGGGGAGGGATTTTTGTTTGGGTACGAACTTCTGCTCGGTGCTGCTTTCATCAGCCTAGGCTGCTTTGTCAAGGGAGAAAAACTGTTCGGCAGGTTAAAAAACAAAACAAAACAAAGTGCTACCGAAATAAAGATAGTTGGGATTTTCTTCTTCCCCTTTTCAGCCCGTCTGCCCAAGGAGGCGCGTACATTGCGGTCTCGTACGAGCCAGCTTCCCTTTATCCACGAGCCATCTTTCAGAGCTCGAACAAACAGCTTTGAGCAAGTGTGACGTCTGAGCCGGGCTTTTGAACTTGCAGTGAATATACGAAACTGTAAGATCTGCAGAATACTCCTCAGCCCTAAATGACAACATTCTTCAAAACTGTGCATGAAATTTAATCTAATTCTTTTGTACTCATGTTACCGTACACTTGGCTTAAATGTTGCGTTTTTAAGCCAAAATGCAAAGTTAATCTATCATAATGCCCCTCCAGGTGAGATTTATTATAGATCACTTTCTAAAACCCGTGTGCTCGATGTGCATGTGCATACCATATTCATCTTATTATTATCCAGTTGAAAAATTCCCAGTGTGTGCAACGCCTCAGATATAATAGCAGGCATGCCAACAGAATATGACACTTATGCTAATCTGCACCCCGCTGTGGAAAAACATACACAAGGCTTCCATTACCACATTCATTAGGCTGCAGTGCACTTCATCTTGAATAGGGATTATGAACTATAATAGAGTGAAAACAGTTGATTGAATCCACTTAGCCAAATCTCTATGACATTAGCCAAATATTTCAGGGTGAGGAAGAGGAGGAGTGGAGCCTTCGCCTGGCGGGATGTGCTGCCTTTGCCCCATCTCTCCGCGGTGCTTTTTGGTTTGGAAGGAGAACGTGTGGAGAAAGCCAAGGTCCCGATGACACTCGGAGCTGGCAAATATTCAGAGCGCTGCCCAAGAATTAGACACGAGCAACGTGAAATGCCTGCAGACACGCGCGCTGGTCCTGCTTTTGAACGGATTCTTCAAAGATCCATACCAAATTCTGCGTGCACCTGTTAGAGGCTGTCTTGGCACGGAGGGAAAAGATTTCCAGTTTGCCCATACGTGCAGTAAAAAGCCCCAGTGACATCATTATGCCACTTACATGGTAATCACATTCAGATGAAAAAAGACGTTGTCCAGTTCTGTGTTCAAGTTTCCCAAGTATGCTTTGAGTGTATATTCAATTTTTGCTTCTACACAATACAGTTGCCGCCTGACAGCCTGCCTTTTGTGGCAGAAAATTGAACTCGAACTATTTAAAATATTGTCAGAAATAATAAAGAATAGAATACAAGTTACCACTCAAGAAATGTTTTGGAATTCAGTTGTGCCCAGAAGAAAAAAAAAAAAAGAAAGAAGAAAAAAGGAATGAAGCCTTCCCCATGTACAAGACTCAAAAGATGATAATAAAAACCTTCTGTGCTTAGTATTTAGTCATTTCTGGGACTCTCTTGTTTATATACTTCCTTTTAATGTAGCAACTAAACAGGAAGTTCCTCTAAGCAGCAGTGTAATGTAACTGAAGGGGAGAATCGCTGAAGCTTGTGAGAGGCGCTGTTCACTGTGCTCTTTTTTTTTCAGTTAAAAAGCAAAGAAAAAGGAAAAGGAAAAGAAGAGAAAAACACAAAGCGTCATCGAGCAACTAAATATATTCAGCATGTCTCAACTTTGTTTTGCTTGCACGCATCCTACCCGCGTTGCACAGTGCTTACTGGGGGGCATTTGCTGAGCTCACTTATCCCCCGAGCAGTCCCTGCTGCTGCTGGACCGGCAGTTCTTTTTCCACCCAAATTTTGGCAAAGCTGGAGGCAGCCCCGGCTGGGACAGATGACTCCGGCACCAGCCTGGAGAGGGGGTTTCCCCTGCTGCACGCCAGCCGCGTGGGGTGATGCTCAGCACAGACAACTGCTGGGCTCTTCCCTCCTGGGAATGCACGGAGGGGAGCCGAGGGATGAACGGTGCGTGCGGTGCTCCTCTCTGCACCCTCCCTGACTGACGCTGCTGAAGAAGCCAAGGGGGGGTACAGATAATGCTAGGAGCAGGAAAAGCAAAAGGTGCCTGGAGTAGACGGGAGGGTTGGGCAAAAGGAGGATCTGGAGGCAGAGATCTGTGATGGAGATGGGACTCGGCAGAGGGACAGCTGAGAGGGAGCAGCTGGCAGTGGTGTGGGATGAAAGACTGAACCAGTTCTGAAGTTTGATAGGGAAGAACAAATTTCTGGATTAAAAGCAGCTTAGACGAAGGTGAGGCACCGAGAGTAAAATCCAGCATCGCATTACTCGATGTGTGTGGGAGGCTGGGCAACTAACCATCACCCAGGCAGTGGGTACAGTGGGTCCAGGAACAGAAATACGCACCATGGCTCGGGCTTGCTGCTTCTGTTTGCTTGGTTTCTTAAAGACACCTCCCGTATGGAATTTCTGAGCCTGGACAGTCAGCAACGCTGCCAGTGCAAATGGCACCGGGGTCCAGCCCCCTTCACAAAGCCCTGTTGGATCCTGTATTTGGCATTATCCCATGTAGGCTAACTCTGTTTCACTGGCACTACTGCTTACATTTTCAAAGTCTTGCTCAAAAACACGAGACAAAAAAGTGGGTTTCTGCATACGTGCAGGTACTTACTTAGGAAGATGCTGAGATCTATATGAAAGGGTGACTGCAGTAAAAGCTGAGGTAGGTCGGTATTTTACGGTGCCAAAACTTTTGACTATATGCGTGGTCTTCCCGGAGAAAGTTTCACTGCTGATTTCAGAGGGAACAGGTCCATGGCCAGCATGAAATAGCCAGCAGAAGAACGAGCTCTGTATAAACTCCTGAAGGAGACGCATCTCTGAGGAACGGCATGAGGAAAAAAGAAGTTTTACTAAATACATAAAACACTTAATTTAGCCAAAAGAAGGACCAAACTCGGGGGAAGATTTTTTTTTTTTTTCCTTTAGCTGAAGTCCAGCTTCTATTTCTCAACTTTGAAAGATAAGTGGAAGCATCAAACAGGTTGAACGAGGCACTGTTTTCTTGCTACAGGAACATGGCCCTTTGCACCGAGATTGTAATACAATCCATCCTCTCTGGGACTGCAAATGCTACAGTGCAAAACTGTGTTTGAAAACCTCTTTTATCATTCATCGTCTCCAGACTGAAATCATTTTTGACAACCTCTGCAGAAAACAAGCAGCTTTCTGGCTACTGGCGAGCCGATTAAAGGGAGGAAACACATGTTCACTGTCAGACAGAGCCCCTGGAGAAAGCATTGACAACCTTTTAACCTCCTTTCCCAGTGAAAGTGCCCAAATGTTTCTCTGGAACAAAACCCCAGCATTGTTTTAAGCATCTTTTCATTTAATGCACTATATTTTTCAAGATAAGTTAAAAGTCGGAGGAATTCCATTTTAATGTGGAGGTTTCAAAATCCATTCAATTCCCATGCAAATGGCCATGCAAAGAGTTATTAACGGGGAATATTTTTTATGAACTTTTTTTCCTACTCTTTCTTCTTCCCTTTTTTTTTTTTATACTGTCTGACCACAGTTTAAATACCAACACATTGAAAAGTTCACTAACCTCTACAGTGATTTCTCAAAACAAGCCAAAAAGCCGCAGGAGTGAAATTTTCTGAACAGTAGGAAGGCTGACTAGCAGACATTATTAGCACTTTGAGCATTCAGATCTGGCCGTGGAAACTTTTGTGAGTTACAAGATGCCGGGGCAGGAAGCACCACACATTACCGATGTATTTGTTATCAAGGGAACCGGTTTCCACTGTATTTAATCATCAGCAATAGGGGAAAAGAAATTCTCTTCTCAGAAGTAAAACGAGGATTTTAAAAAACGTTATTATTATTCTTTGAAAGAAAGGGCTTTCAGAGCAATTGGTCCGGCTTTCTTTGTAGTTATAAAGGTCCACTCAGAGGTTGTTTAACATTTAACCTTGCTATTTTTACCTTAATATCAGCAGCTGGAATAGTTCTGTCTGTTTTGATAAAAAGGAGACTTTTTTCCATGTTGCATATTTGCTTTTACAGCTGAAAGGAACTGTTCCAGCTGAAGTAGGTAACTATAAAACTGCAGTGGTCGGAGCCGCCTGGGAGAGGAGTAGATTATTTGATTAAATGTTCCTGTAAGTAACTGCACACGGCACTGTCCAATAACGCACAGTATTTGCTAATGAAAGATAAAAGGCTGCGAGCTCTGCAGGTACTACGTCCCAGGGGGATTTGCTATGCCTTTTCCAAAAGCCCTCGTGCTGGCCGCGCTCAACAGCTCTGCTACGGTTTTTCCTCGCCTGGGCTTTCACCGGGATTATGACTTGGCTAACAAAAGCCGTGGCAGGGGCAATTTGCAGAGCCAAAGCTTGGCTTCTCCCAGCATCGGCCCAAAAGGACTTACTGCGTTCTGGCTTTTTATTTCGTTTTAATTTCTTCTAATACAGCTTTCACGCCAACAACCGGGTTCAAAACACAGCCGCGGCACAGACGGCAGCTTCCTTGGCTTTCTTCAGGTGTTGGTGCACCAGCCCCGGCCGTGCATCGCTCTTCATGGCACGGGCAGTGCCGGGGGCTGGCTCGCTGGGACAAGTGGCACAGGAGATGTCCCCTGCACCCTTGTTCCTCCTGGGCCCCCGCCTGGTTGAACCTGCCCGAGGTGATCTGAAGAGGAGGACACGAGCCCTGCTTTGCAGCGGTGTTCTGGGCAGGACGAAGTTGGCGAGGCTCGTGCTTGGAGCCGTTTAAATGCCTTTGGAAAAGGCCACCCATGGAGGGAAGGTATGTTGGAGCTGAGCACCTTGAATCGGCCGGGAAGTCAAACAATCACGGCTTTCTTCTAACCGGCTCGTGTCTTGCCCCGGCAAACATTCCTATCTAATGCATCTCCCACAGTTACAGGAAGCAATCTCATTCTTATTTTATGTAACGCAGCAGCTTTAAAGGAGGAAATTTCCCTGAGAACAGAGTTATAAAAGCAAAAGAAGCTATTCCTTAATGTTTCTTCTTTTCAGAAGAAGCCTATTGCACAACTTTGACTGTCCTCCTGTACCCAAGAGATTCCCAGCGGGACCTGACCATTAAAAAAAACACGCATTTTTCACCTTCTGGGATCCAAAAGGGCTCTCCCCCCTTCCTCGGTTTTGTGCTAGAGAATAAGCAAATCAGCTGCTGTCCACAAACTTGTGAAATCCTTCAGAACAAAAGCCAGGAGGATTTGCAAAAGTGCCAAGAAAGAATTCTGAGCAAATTCCACCAAAAAAGGAAAAAAAAATACAACAAAACAATCAATAGTAATAGCCCTTGAAATTTTTAGCTGAAGATCATGACACGCTTCCTAAACGAGGTAAATATCGTTATGCCAATTTTAGAAATAGGAAAGCTGGGACCCGGCAGCCGAGGAATAGCCTGGAGACAGCCAGTTGGTGGCAGGGCTGGAAATGGATCCCAGACCCTCCCCGTCTCAGTCCCACGCTCCACACCTCCTGCAACACACACTGCTTGCACGCAACAGCTCCGTGCAATTTAGGTTTGGAGGAAACACTGCTTTATCCAGGCTGAACTGTTTATCGCAGGCCATGAAATGCCGTGGCTGGAGTTACGCTTGCAGTAAACTCTGCTAATTGCGTTCAGCCCAAGTCACGTGCACGGCTACAGATAAATACAAAAAAATAAATAAAATATCCCAAACCAGAGTTTATCTGCTGCTCATTTAAGCATACAGAGCTGACCCGTTTCTCTGCAGAAAACTCCAAGCAGGTGGGTTTAATTTCTATTCTACTTATCTACCATCCAAAGCTTATTTTCTAGAAAATGGCCTTGTTTTGAAGAAGCCCCCAAACCCTACCTCTCCTATTGACACAGTTTGTTCGAGCACTTATTTATTCCAGGCATGCTTACATTTCTAATTTACATTTGTCTCATTTCAGCTTCCTGATACTGGTTTTGCTTTGCATGATTTATCCACCAGATTAAACAATTTTCTATTGCTTGGTACTTCCTTCCCCTGATCCTTCAAACCAAGCCATCCGTCTTCCTTTCCGCAAAGCTAAGCGGGGGATGTTCTTCATCTCTACCCCTTCCGAGGGCTTCCTACAGCTGCTTGTTGGGCTCTCACTTATGTCTGAACATCCTTTGAAAAAGTGGAAACCCAAACTGTACGTCCTGGTATGAATCCCAGCAACACCAAGCATTGGCACAAGCTCATCCTGTCTTCTGCTTCCGCGTATGTAAGTGTCCGAGGATGGCAGCATGATGCTGGGACTTTGCTTGAGTCTTATCACCTCCAAATGCTTTTTGGAGCCCAACAACTCCACAACACAGCGCCATTTTGTTGGCATGAAAATACACTTGCAAATATCTTTTAATTGGGGGAAGCTAGCAAGGGACCGAGCTCGGCTCTAAATGATTTCTCCTCCTCCTCATTATTTACTGGTGTAAACACAGATGTAATTCATTGTTATTACCTCATCATTATTTACCAACATAAGTGTATAAATAATTCAGCGATATTCATATTATTATTACGTATAATACTGTGAATTATAGGAATAAAAAAAATTCATGGTGGGTACCATTAAAGAGTCAGCATTAATCAGCGTTTGCCTCAAAGTTATTATGAGATAGCATAGTCTGCTCTGCCCTCCGAACAGGAAATAAATGTGGTACCTCAGATACCACACTATGGTAACAGTTGGCAGATGCTGCTTCTGCAATGGTAACCACTGGAACTAGAAATTTAATTGGAAAGTGCATTGTATCGTATTTGCTAAATAACTGTGGCTTTCCATTTTTCAAAACACTCACCTAAATTATCAAACCGCAACATCTTCAGGGAAACCTGTCCACAGAAATTGCTCAAAGAGCGACTGAATATCTGACGTGACCAAATATTTGTGCAGACTTTCTGCAGAACTGATTGAAATGCTTCTGTCAGAACCTTCTGTTTAGACGGTAAATGGCTTTGTGTGGTGGGGGGGGAATAGACTTTTTTATTAGGATATTTATAGTTTCAGAGGCAGAGCTAGAAGGAAGGCCAGGAAGAAGGCCTGCTTTTCTTCATGAACTCGTATCTTGTGAGAGAGATCAAACCACTGTCCTGCAGGGATGCTAAACTCAAGTCAAGGGAGGGGACATTGAACATCAGTGACTAATTTGTCTCTTTTCAGCCCTAAGCCTAGATTGTAAAAGCAGCATTTCCTCTCTTTGTTATGGTCAGACCATTTTGTCTCTCCCGAAGTAGTCGATCAATTGATCCAAACTAATGCAGTTCCTAACTACGCTGGAGGTAGCACATATCTGACGCAGAGTGTGGTCACTCCTGACCAAAACTGTATGACTGTAGGTCCATCGCTAGGCATCTAACTGCCACCACTCCCCAGACTAATGGTCACACACACACACAGATTTATATAAACTCTTTACCTGGCAGACGAGGAGAAACACAGACTTGTCTGAATGTCACAGAGACATTCTGACAGTTAATGGAGGGCTAAATACCCAGCAAAATCAATCTTTTTCTCCCTTCAAGCTGTACTTTGATTCAAAATTCATACTTTATCAACAAGAAAATCCCATTCAAAATGACCTCATGGCATTCATGAAGTCGTACAATGACAAGTTACAGTTCCCTAAATATTGCGAGGTTCACCAAGTTCCTCTAACTCATTTGTCACTTTCTTGAAAGGAAAGTGAAAGAAGAGTTTAAGTCTGCAGTGCCATAAAATGACTAGGATTAAAAAGGGAAAGCTGTTGAAATTTTCAACAGCAAATCAGCTAGGCCTGCTCAAACCGTAGATTTAAGTTTCCATTAAGGGAGGAAAAAAAAGCTATCACTGGCTGGAAGAAAACAACAAAACCCATCAGAGGCTGTCAATGGATTAGGAGATGTTTCCACCTAGAGTGAAGACAATCAATCAGTAAATTAATAAACTATTGGAAAAAAAAATGGTGTCACAAGATGTAGAAATGCCTAAGACTCTTCTAGCAAATTTTTGTGTAAGAAGGAGAAGTAAGAAAAAACTTACATTAAACTTACAGAATAATAATAATAAAAAAGGAACCATATCTCTCTGCTTAATTATCCCTCTTCCATGGCCCATCACCGCTCTTACCATAGAGAACACACAAACTCCTCTACAACTCCAAAAGTTGACATGAAATTATTCATTCTACAACAAACTACCAATGGTCTGCAGGGACCGAGACCCTCACAGAAAGGCTGATGAAGAACTCCTCCGTTTCTTGAAGGCTTCCGAAATTCATGAGAGGTTACAAAACCTTTCATCAGCATCCCATCCACATCTGGTCATGACATTTTTTTTTTGCTGTGGGAGGAGTGTGGGAGCAAAAGCCTTTCATTGCCTGTGCCACTTCAAAATTTCTGCAAGGTCATGCAACGGGTTTTGAAAACAGTAATTCTCGCTTTCTTTGATGCAGTTCCTCAGAGAATATGCAACAGCTCGACATGGGCACATTATTATTTATTAGATAAATCACATATGTTTCCATACGTAAAGCTCATGCTCATGTGGAGACAGACAGCTATCAGGTATAAGCCAAACAGCTCAGGGCAGAAATGAGCCAACGTATTGAGATTTTGAGTCAAAACGTAACAGTTTTATTTACTTCACTGGGTTGGGATCAAACCCTTTGTAAATGGCACGCGTTTATGTGTGTTTGTGTTCCTCTTGTGCAATACAACTCTCATGTTTGTTTTTTGAAATGTTAAACCCAAAGTCAGAAAAGAAAAAGACATCCCGCTCAGACTGCCATTTACAGAGTTTCATGGTCCTCATGAAGACATAAGCCACCTAACAATTCTTCCTTGCACATAAATTAATATAAGGGAGTTGGCCAATACCTAAAAATGCCAACTTAATTACTTTGGGGTTGTTTCTCACAGCCCATACATACAGCCTTCTTGTTCTTCCCTGACTTGAAACTTGCAGAACAAGATGCGGAGCTGGGATTATTCCTCAGGCTCATACTGAGCCTTGATACCAGTCACTTCTCCCACACCCCAGTCAAACATGTTTTTTTAAATATGAAGTTTCATACAAATATGCATCTTAAAAGAAACCGAACACTGACTAAAGTTTGCCTGATGAAACTGGCTGTCAAAACTCTTGATAACATTAGCAATAGCAAGGAATTCTTTTATTGTATTTCAGCTAATTATACTGACCTATTTAGGAAAGCAAGAAAGAAAACAGCAAATTAAGCAAGAACCATCTAAAAGCTCAGAGAAACCTTTTAGTGGCTTGGAAGAAATTCAGTTAATGCCTCTCCATATTTACATTGCTCCAACGCTGCCTGGCTTTCACTGTCTTCTCTCTCTCAAGTTTTCATACAACGTGTACCCCAGTGGTATCTAATTCGCAAGTAAGAAGCACCAAAAACCCCAAGTGAAAGCCTGTCCGCAAACCTTCCACACTCATCTTGCAGGCAATAGAAATTCAGATGGTTGGGAGAAGCCTCAGAAATTAAACATAATTAAACATTTTTTTTTTTCTCAGTTCACCACCCCTTAAGCAAGACCAAAACCACGCAACTTCGTCGCTAAGCCCAAGAGCACGTTGCTCCAAGTCATACCTCGAATTCAATGCACGCAGTAACGTTTGGGTCACATACGTGGAAAGGCTCCCTTTGGGCTTCGAGGGCAACTGGATCCGATTAGACGTGCTGCTGCACCTTGGCGCTAAGGGATGAGTGAAATACGGACTGTCGGCCCGGGGCTGGAATTCACTTTGTTATATCACAAGCCATACCTGAAACGCACGGCTTTATGCGTTAATAATATATTTGTTACAGCTATCCTGTGGAACGCTTAATTAAAGTGATATTTTCTTTCAGTTGAAAAATCTCCGACTGTTTTATTGTCATTTGACATTAAATTGCAATTTGCCATGCCACATACGTTTCTGCACACGTTGTCAATATGATCATAAAGGCAACATTATTGACCAAGAACATAATACTTACTGAGTGCCTTGAGAAAACACTGCGATTTTTAAAGTTCTACTTTCTCTTTTCTGTTGTTAAAACTCAATCGCTTTGGTTTCTTTAAAGCTCTTTGCTGCCCAATAACTCCAAGTGCTAACAGAATTTAATATTCAGTTGTCATGCACGGCTCAGCTCTCACCCCAGCACTCTGTGAACTGTGCTCAAGCCCAGGTCAGCTTTTCCCTCGCGTGCATCTTGCGGCTCAGGTCACCACATGCACACGGGGAAGCGGCAGCGTCCCCTCCGTCCCTTCAACGCCCCTTCTGCAAGGGCCAGCAGAGGGACAGCCAGCTCTGGGGGCACCCACCAGCACCGGCCCCCACTCTCGGGTCTCACGGATTGAATTTAGGCTCCCTCCTTCAGGCTACATGAATCATTTCTGCCATGAACTTGTGACCCTGGCTCTGTAACGCGGCACGTTGCTCTACCAGGACCATACGGCAGCTAATGCGCAGCTACTTTGGTCTGTACGAGACCTGACGTCCGAAAAGCTGCACTGAATTAGCGCAAGACAGTGCATATCGCAGCGAGTTCAATGTGCGCTGGGAATAAAACGCTTGGGTAGTGTTTCCTAAACTCGGAGGAAAAAGCTAAATCCATGCCCTCTCCTATTTCACTCTGATTGAAGAGGTAAATAAAATAAAATAGGCTTACATGAAAATGTTGTCTGTATTAGTGCCGTGTTATTTCTGCTTTACCAGCAAGCTGAAAAAGTTGTTGTATATTTTCTTTGTATTTCCTGACTTGGTCTTGAATATCTGGAATTGAGCTGGTGTGTTTTCTTTAAAAAAAAAAAAAAAGAAAAAAAAGTTTGAGTACTACATTCACTTGGGGTTAAGTTCAATTTCAGCTGGATTTTTCCAAGTTTTAAACATAGTATTGCATAAGAAGACTTCCTGCAAAAATTTTTTACTCAATTCAGAATTAGCGGGTTACCACTGCCCAGTCACAAACCCGGCTGCAATGGCAAATATGAACATCCCAACGATGCACAGGGAAACTCGGAAGCCTCATGGTCGGGTATATCAGTTAGAATAAAGTCATCACTAGTCACTCTCTTAACGACTCGTCTCATTAAATACTAAGATATTGTCTTGCCATTACATGCTTTAAGCGAAAAAAACCACTCAAGTTCAAATAGGGATGCACCTTTTACTGCACAAGATTTAATAAAGTTGCTAGTTGCTGCATTACCACGAGTAACTAATAATAAATATACTTTTGTTTTGTTTTGAAAATGGCAAAATTACTATTGCCATAGAAGTGGCTGGCATGTGTAATTTGATGAGCTCACTTAAATAGTTCGACTGGGGATCAAAAAAGCAAATTATACTCACTTGAATAGTTCGACTGTGGATCAAAAAAGTAAATTATATAAGTGGATACTGCAACGCAGAAACATGTGGACACAGCTGTAGTGTCATGTGTCACAGCTCCGCTCCTTGCCAGCTGGCATCGGCACAAAGGCAGGCCAAGCCAAACAATTCCTGTTATTCATAACAGCAAATGTGCATTCAAAACACACAGTGCAGGCTTTATAAAATAACTTGGTATTCAAATGGATCCACACTGTGGAATTGTTTTTTAATCACACATTGCTGCGTGCCAGGCCAATACGCCAAATTGTCCTCGTGGTCCAGAAGTTCTCGTCTTTACCCAAAGCAGTGTAAATGCAGGTCTTGGCCTGCCTATCTATGGGCTATTTGTGCTCGTGGCTTGCAGCGCTCCTTGTGCACTCGATAAATAGATGCGCACCCTTGGTGCATTAAATATTCAGCCTTTCAATTAACAAGGGTGCCCAACATGCACATTTACGCTATATTATAATCAGAACTTCCCTAGCATAGAAAATCGCGTCATTAAGAAGTCTAGTTAGTGAGAAAGCAAGCAGTTAGCATAGTTTCGCAGACAAACTCCTCCTAGACTGCATTTATATTTAGAACTTAAATATGAAATGCCAGAGGTATTCACTGCACTCCTCTGTAAGGGGACCTCTTCCAAGTATGCAAATAGGCTCTGCGTATCTAACCTCAATGGGGACTTCATGAAATATGCCCCTGCTGATGGAGAAAAAAAAAAAAAAGGAAGGGGGGAGGTGTAATTCAGCTCATTTCAATGCTGTTGCGACGAGGCTTATATGAAAATCTCCCTGCCACTCACCCCCAGCCTCTTCCTCCGTCCCAGCGATCCAAATCAATATTTTATTATTGCAGGATCCAGCCTTCCTCGAGCATACCCTCAGTTTCGTCATACCAGTGCATGAGCACTGACCACAGGAGGCTGTGGCTGAAGCCATGCAGAATGGGGATTTTTAATAGCACAAAGCCCAGCTCCTCAGAAGAGATGCATGTCAGCATCGCCACTCTGAAGTCCCTGGCAACCTGCTAACGTACACCAGGTAACGATCTGGTAAGAATCTGCAGGTTTAAACATAGCCTGGCTTAAAATAATACCGTGAGAGCCAGTACGTGCTCCGTGGCAGCAGTGCCAGCAGCAGGTGAGCACGTTTCCCTCCGAGGAAGCCACCTCAGCTGCATCGCAAGGGAAACCAAGGCCTGGCCCCCCGGCCCCGCGCCGCCTGCGGCCGGTCACGGCCTACTCCTGGCTGTGGGGGCTGCGTGCCGCAGGCCGTCCCTCCAGAGCTGCTTATCTCAGCCAGGAAAGGAACCGCCAGCTTTCCGAGTAAACAGATGGAAAAGGCTGAGCCGTAAAACCCCCCTTTTTTTCCTTTTTTTCGCTTTCTCTGGAGCACGTAGCAGGGCTGGCTGACCTCCGCCCGGCGAGGCCTACGGCACCGTGCCGCTCCCGCCTTGGGGTTTTCGCCTTGGGGCCGATAGCGAGAGCCCTTTTTCCTAGGAAGCATAAATAAAGGGCTGCCCACGGAGACAACGGGGAGGGATGACAGCTTCTATCACCTTGTTTGCAGCAGTCCCTCTTTAATGGCTGGTGCCTAAGATCTGCCGAGCAGCGTTTCAGGTTTTTTCCCCTCTGGAAAGAGAGATGAGGAAAATTACACTAATGTTTTTTTTTATCTTTTTTTTTTTTTTTTTTTTTTTCGGTGCATCATTTACAGCCTGCCTTCTTGCAAAGTAGCCTCCTTCCCATCTTGGAGTGTAATTGGTACACGGGTTAATAGGTACCAGACATCTCCTATCAGGCAACATGGTTTAAATAGGCACGTCATTAACATGGATTACTTAGGCCATGTCTCCTATTGAATTAGTGGTCTACAGGCCAATGCCAGGGAAGGGTTTGGGGGACTGTAGGCTGGGTATTGAAACATCGAAACTCTGGCCCCAACCTCAAAAGAAAGTGTGAAAAGCCTTGGAAAAAGTCCCAGCTGTTAGGCTTTCACTGAGGTTAAAAGCAAAACTCCTGCAGACATCCACAGAGCTATTCCACCCCAAACTGGAGCAGCGATGGGGCGGATTCAGTGGGAGGCTTTAAAAGGACTTTGGGAATCCAGTTAACCCTTCCTCAGCTAACGCTGCTGTGGCTTTGCTACCGCCAGCTACGTCAGGAAGCAGGAGAGCTGAGCATCCGCCCCTTTGGAAACTCTACTCTTGAGTTTGCAAATCTTCCACAGGGTGCTTTGAAAAATGGATCTGAAATGTCTACCAGAGGATGAAAGCAGACAGACCAAGCACGCCTGACGGATGCCTACAGATGGCCCCGAAGCATCTCGCGGTGGCTGACACAAGCCCGTACGGCTGTGCAGGCAGAGCACCAGCATTATTTGCCATCTCCTCCTTCTGCAAGAAGAGGGAAAGGATGTGGTACCAGCAGGGAAGGCGGCCACCACAAGAAACAAGGAATCCTTCCTTTCCCAATGTTGATGACTTAAGATATTAATAAAATAGGAAGGAGTATTCATTTGTTGCTTTCTTTAAATAGCTTTTCCTTTTTTTCATAACGTCCCTCTTAAAGTTGTATTATGCTCAATAATAAAATTAATTGAGTTCCATGTAAACCAACAGATGCTTCAGCAACAAAAGTTTGGGTTTTTTTTGAGGCCAGATTCAATTGCTCACAGATGTTACCTGCCATGTCCGAGTGACTCTGTCAGGCTTGCTGTTCCGTATGCAAATTCAGTGATGAGCACATTAAGAAGCAGACTGTCAGGCAGGGAACATCCAGTTACAGCTAATCTGTCAGATCCACAAAAGCTGGGACACTCGTCCCATGTAAAGAAACCAGTAGACATTTCAAACATAGCGCACATCAAACCCTGTCAAAACTCCTGCTGAGTTTTATGACAGCATAATCCTCTCCAAAAATGGTTAATATAAAATGCTATTTTTTATTTGACCATGATGTAGTTATCTGATAGCAGAATTAGATTGACTGCACTGATAGCAATACCTACTTAACTGAGGAGCACATAAGAAAAGGCAATAAAATCTTGAAAATGCCCTGCGATTCCTTTTTTTCCTCTACGTTCAACTGTAATAGATTTACTGAGCTGTGAAAAAATGCATCTCTGGAATAGAGACATATTATTACAGCCTCTGTACTGGCAAACAAATGTTTATACAGTGTGCTTAACATGATGCAAAGCGCTGGCAGAGCTGGAGCCACCACCCTGAGCTGGCCACGTGCTGTGACAAGGCTTGCTCGGCGTCACAGCCTACGGACCGGGCTGCACTGAGTGCAAGCCTACTGCCCCGCCACAGCCACCAAAACCTGCTCTGGGTACAGCTCAGGACACAGGGCGTGCAGAACACTGGGAAAGGAGAGATGAGAGCAGCAGAAACTTTGATGCCTTCCCTCTTCACAGCAGACTTTTTCTTTCCCCCACTGACTACCCGAAAAAGAAGTCTTGAGTTGAGGTTCCTGGCTTAGAAGTCACCGGTCTGCTTTGGGACAATGTCAGCTTAGACCCCACCAAGACATCTCCTTGAAGAAAATGAGATATTTTATACCTCAGTTTCTGAAGTTTTCTGATTATTCATTTCCAGTTATTTCCTGGTTATATTAATAACAGCCCGCTCATTTTCTGATTACTTTAGGTTCACTCAGCCTCATGCGGAGAAAAATACCCATTGGTACAACAGGCTCATCATCAAATGTCCAATTTACACCGGTGAGGCAAAGCAGGAAGCCAAGTGAGATGCATTTTGTTGGCCTCAAATGGCTGCAGAGGTGCAAGGTGCCTGAATTTGGCTGCCCTGACATCCCAAGGGAGGATGCTGTACTCAGTTTGGATTTAGACCCTGTAGCCCTGGATATTTAGAGGGCTAAGCTGGGAAAGGCCTTGAGGAAGACAATTGTTTTTTAATTGCATAACATTCTAGAGGCTTTTGAAATGTCTTTTTTGTTTTTTTGGATGTGTTTCAGTGAAAACAGAGCACAGCTAGTACAGAACATTTCTGAGTAATACAGAAGATGTAGCAGGCATGGGCACACAGCTGTGATGACCGCAAAGGAAAGCAAGACAATCGGAGAACCTCCTAGCTACCTCTGGACATTTATTTCCTCTGCTTTGGGGGCATTCCTCCTCTAGATTCCGCCTGACCTTTGAAGAAGCCAACCGCAGGCTGCAGCCATCAGGACATCAGGCATGGCTGCAGGAGTGATGGAGAGGGCTCCTAACTTCAGCAGCCCCTCACTGCGGCTGCTCCCCTTCCAACCAGCCTGGCAGCTCCAATTAAGCAGCACCTCGTCGACTCAGATCCCTTCTTGCAACACCACCCACCGCCCTGGCTAGCTCCCATAGCCCTAGAGTCTAAAGAGCATCATGAAAACACAAAGGAAAAAAAAAAAAAAAACAAACACCAACTATTAGTACAAAAATTGATTAGTACAAAAAAAAAAATAATCAACTTAATCAACAGTCATGGTCTTGGTATATTCAGCCCTGTCTCCTTTGCCAGTCTAATCATTTTGGAGTGAAAACTGGAGATGGCTGACAAAGCTGTACTTGCACGGAGTTTTAGATCACACAAATTTGGCTATTGTTTTCTCCTAAGCAGTAATACACGATAAATCTAGCCTATATCCATATAAAGCTATCTCCTGCTGCAGTTTGTTCTGTCTTCCTTAGTTGCAAAATATTCCCTCTTCTGCTCAAAATACTTCCAGGAGGAGGCTGAGCTCTTTTTCATCACTCAAAAATGTGTCTTAATAAGACTAAAAATAACCCCCCCAAAAAAAACAACTTGGCAAGCATTTTCTGCAGCAGCTAATGATTTGGGGCATCCAAGACGACACACGTGTTGACTGTAATGAGGACAGATGCCCCGGCGTCTTAGGGAAGAGTTTGCCGGACGCTGAGTACCTACAATCACTAGGAGAATTTTGTTGTGCAGACACGGACCCATGAAAGCACTTACTCGAGTCGGAGATGGGAGCATCAGCGGTGAGAAGCTCTAGGTAAGTAATCGAAAGAATGAAGGAAAATTCAGTTTGGAAACAGAACAGCAAAAATCCTCTCAAAATACCACTGCCAGGTACGATACGAATCCAACCCAACAGCCTCCTACTTTTACAGATGTTACAAAGAGCCCACAGGGTCCCTCTCCGTTACCTGGGTTTGCTCATTCCTCATTCCCTACCGAGCGGGCATCCCGTCCCGCACGCTGCTTCCCCGAGCAACTCGAGGTCTGACAGCCAGTGAGGTCACCCCCAGTCTCGCCAAGGCCTGTATGCCATTACAATGAAGTAATAATGTATTTATAACACACCTAACCACTGATGGCTTCTATTCCTGTTGGGGCTTTTTTTTTTTTTCCCCCTGCATTTGCACAGATGTTTTTTGAGAGCTGGTCTCCAGAAAGAGCCTTGCAGAAAACAAGCTATGTCTGTTGATTCTGGCTGGCTTTTATAACGATAGTTGTTAGCACGCAGGATTTATGTTTCAAATATCATTTTAATTTCTTGGGCTGCATTTTTAACCACAAAATGTTAATTCAATGGTGTACCATAAATGCTACAGCTCCTTTATAAAAATGTAGGACAAGCTGTTTCTAAGGAAATATTCCGAGAGTCTGATTCATAGAAATACGACTCACATACATTTTCCATGGAATTTGCCCTGAAATATGTGTGGAATACATTCTACAATAAATTATGTACTTTTGTGATTCATTAAATCCTCTCCCCGCTCACAAGTAGCAAGCTCTTCATCATACACAAAAAAGTGCAATCAGCCAAAACCAGTGACATTCTCTCTCTTACATTCAGTGGGTGCTCTCGTTTCTGATCTTCGGAAAAAAAAAAAATATCAAAAAATCTATAAAAGCATTTAGAGAAAGACAGCGCATAACTTAAGCTGGCATCCAGCTTTAATTTACACGAAGGCGAATTAAGGAAATCTACACACGTAATTACTTCCGTGTTCAATTTAAGGAGCTAGGGCTCGGAATGACTCTCATAAAAATCACAGTGATTATTAGGAATGGATGACTACCGAAGAAGACGTTTCCAGGAATATTCACTCACTTGCTATTTTGCTTTTTATCGCTTCGTCCCAGCGACGCCGAGGCTTCTTCTGCGCTGCCTACGAGCGCACGCGTACCTGCGACGAGGTTTCGCTGGCAGGAATCTCCACGAGAGGAAAGTTTTAAGGTGCCGCCCGTGATGCTATTCACGTTATTCATTCCACTTCAGCCCGCACGTGTTCACGTTAGGAGCACTTACCTGGCGGCCAGTTAGGCAGCGGAAAAACATCTCATGTGGCTTACTCGGCTGGTAACATCTAAACCACTTGAACCACCCAGCTTGGCTAGCAGAAAGCCGCGTCCCAGCCCGCTCGCAACCACTTTGATGGTGTAAGCTCTCCTCTTGGCCCTTGTCAGAGCTGCGGGTATGCTGAAAGCACAGATATTGCCCTACTCACACGGACTTCAGCTTTCACCTGTCCCGCACCGCTTTGTCATGGAACAACCTCCCCCAGCTGCCTGCATCACCAGAGCTCAGTCTAACCAACGTTGGCTCTCGCTGGAAGTAACACCTCCAAAACACCTCTTGTCGGCCTTTCCACACCCTGCCGCCAGTCGTCTCCGTGCCTGTCAGAGGCAGGAGCCCCACGGTGGCTGGCTTGAAGGGGTGGCAGCGGGCCAGGGTGAGAGCAGGATCCGGCCCTCCGACTCGGATGCGCACTGCACAGCCTGCGAGGGGAACGGGAAGAGGGAGAGGTGGCAGCACGGCCGGTATTTTGGAGGCCAGACCCCGACTGGAAGCACCCTGCAATCACGGACTTTGTACTGAGAGCCAAGATGCATTCTCTCTCTGCACAAAGGAAAATAAGAAATATGATTTCACCATTCTTTTCAAATGTCATGTCCCAGCATATCAGACTCATTTCATCTTCGGATCACCCCACCATGCTCCATTAGCCACCAGAAGACGTGAGCCAGTGTTACCACCACAACAAACTCCCGGTACAACCATATCATTTCAATTCTTCACACATTTTCTTCCCGCGCGCACAATGCATTCTCCAGCTCCGTGAAAGTCTCCTCTCTCCAGCCCACTGCCACGGGCTACCAGGCTGAAACAAAGCTCGGTTTCAAAGCCGGAGCAAAATGACAAAGCAGGAGGGGAGGCACAAAAGAAAGAATCGGCTGTGTCTCCAGAGGTTCTCCTAGCCGAGGACTCTGCCCAGGGTGGGCCATCGGCTCCGCTTCTGGGGCGCGCGGCATTGAAATGCCACCTCTTGAAGAGCGGCATGGTGAAGCGGGGCAGGCTGCCAGCCCGAAAAATGTCACCATGTGAAAGTCCCAAGGGCCCCGCAGCCAAGTTTTCCTTTGTCCCAGCTTTGCCTCTGCTAGCGCAGGTCGGGAAACGAGCCAGCCGTTTGGGGCAGGAGCTTCTTCGGCGGTGCTTTCAGCCCATGCCCGGTGTGTTGGGATCCTGGGACGTGACTGCTGCAGTACGAGGCTTTGGGGCAAAATCGACGGGGGTTATAAAAATAGCAGGCGGCACAAAACGGGACATTTCTGGCAGGGGAAGAAGGAAGGGGCTCGCAGCGTCCCTAGCAGGCCAAAGAGAGGCCAGCAGCTAGCTGCCTGTACGGGCAGGGATGGAAGGGGAGACAGCGGCTGGATGAAGAAGTGGTTCAGAAGTCAAAGCATCTCCGAGGAGCTCTCTACCGGAATGAAAGGTACAGAAGGAGGGTAGCTAAAGGAACATTTTTTCCCCATTTCGGAGAATTTCGATCCAAACTGCACGTCAGCCAGTTCCACTTTCCCTGGTGAGTCTAGACCTGACTTTTCACTCTCCGCACCTTGCCTAGTCATTTCAGTCGTACATAGCCGAGCCAGAAATAAACACAAACTCCTTCAAATTTGGCAGCATTTTACACCTCTTCAGTTAATGCAAAACAGAGTTACAAGGTTGGCCAATTTTTTTTTTCTCTTGTGAGAAAAAACACATATCGTACCAATGTAACCATCTGTTGTGTATTTCACTTGGAAAAAAAAGGAGGGCTACCGAGGAACGGCACCGTTCTGAAACGCCGTTTAAAGGGGGAACGTGGTCTCAAAGAGCACGGGGACAAGGACAAGAGGGTGCCATCAATAAGGCTGCCTGCAGGATTTCTCCAGCTCCCTTACTGTCCCGTCCCAAGACACGATTCTCAGAGGCCAGACCTCGAGGAGCATCAGCCTGAGACGCACCCTGGGCGTCTGCCACGCTCTTGTGGCTGACCCTGAGCAGCAGCCCCAGGCAGTCGCAGCAACGGGGCGACGGCTGCGAGGGCTCCCAGAGGAGCTGCTTGCGCTGCCCTGAGGCTGCTCCTCAAATGTGGGTAGACAAAACTAGCCAGCTAGAGAGAGAGCAGGTTCTGGACGTTCAGAGCGCAGCGCCTGTGCGAGGAGACATAGCTTCGTGCTCCCTCGGGACTGCGGCATCTGTTAAATGGATCTTATTTTTCTTTTTAAGAATTGAAAGAATAGAAAGAGCTCTTATTTAAAAGTGCCTGAAAATATTTCTGGCCATGGACCATCATCGCTGTATTCCTCTTTGAGCAGTGGGTCCAAACAAGGTCACACACTCCCTTTTTCCTGCCTCCTTTCGCCACCCATCACTTTATCCCTCTCACAGTTCTGCATAATGAAATAAATTATACAACTGAAACACAACAAAGCTAAAACTTTTTCTTGTTTTTTGATATAATGCTAAACTGAACAGACTGGTTTGAGTTTTTACATTTCCCAAGTACTTACAGGCACCTGCAGAGGAGCATAAGGACTGGCAGAACATGGAACAAGCTATCCCAAAGTAAATGCATCACAACAGAACAGATTTTGAAATTGCAGCTTTCAAAAGTAATAACATAAAGTACTTCACGAGGAGAAGTAACCAGAAGTTTAAAAGGCAAAGAAGGTTTGAGGGCAAAGTTTTAAGAGAACGACAGACTCAACAGCGCGCTCCCGAGATACAGAAAGTTGGTGGGAACAGGAAAGGGGAAAAAAAAAAGTACTCTGATCAACCTGAGCCAGATTTAAGTGTTTATTTCTTGCAAAACCAAAAGAAACAAACACAACTTTGTTTAGCTCTCAAAGGAAATGTTCCGTTAGACCTGAAACAAAACATTTGGTTATAGACACTTGCAAGCAAAGGACCTAGAGGCTTCTTCACGCCCCTGCTGCTGTCTGTTCTCTAGTTCAGCGTGCACGGTGATGCTGCTCAGCCTTGCTTTGATCCAAGGTCCATGCAACCTTTCACATAAACCCAAGTAAACCCGACTTTTCTAACCTTTGTTTCTTCCATTTGCCACTTCCTTGCAGGTTTTAACGTCTTGCCTGTCATTATATCCAACACTGTTGGAAGTGCAGAACTTCTGTCGAGGCCTGGAAGCGAGGTATCTTAGCGCCCAAGCTAGTCCTAAGCACCGGGGAGGGAAAAATCATCCTGCTGTGCTCATTCCTTCACTGATAAAGCACAATTTTGTTCCCGAAGTCTCACACCTTTGCAAGGTATCTTAACGGATGAAGCTTTAGACAGGGTTGCCATCAGTTTCTTTTGGTAGGTTTGTCCCTTTGTCACATACAGTTAAATATTCATGAAGAAGAGAGAGACATTTTTCGTGGGGTCAGTCACGTGCATGCAGCTCCCCGAAGAAAACTGAAAGAGCATTGAGAAAAAAAGGTGGAAGAGGTTCACTTCTGGGTGAACACGAAGCTAGAGAGGTGAGAAGATGAAGTGGAAAGCTTTACGGCAAGCCAACTTGATTTGCGTGGAGACATCAGGGAGAGCAGGGCAAGAGTCAGTGTGGGGCCATTACGGGGCCACAGACCAGCATTGTTGTCATCAACAGACCTGTGAGCATCTCCCAAGAGGCTGCCCTTGGTCTAGCACAGAGATGTGGGAGTAAAAGCTCCCAAACGTTTCCAGGAAGCAGGAAGGCTTCACCAAGACACAGGCGAGCAGATGCAGCCAGGCCCAGGAGCACTGGCACCGTCTCTTGGGACAGTGTTCACGAGCCCCCTCTGCGACCCACACAGAACTCCTGGAGATCTCCCCAGGGTTTCTGTGATGACAGAGAAGTGAGCACCCCATGGTGGGTGCTCATGGGGGGACGGGGCCATGGCCCCATCAGCCCTGCCATCAGTCCATCTGTGGGATGAAGTAGCACGGACTCAGCGCAACGCACCAACTCCATTTGCTGGATGTACCAGTAAGTGGAGCTCATCCTATGGAGGGGAAGCTTAGGCAGGGCTGCTTTTTCTTCTCCTGGTACAAGGCTTGGCCTACAGTCAGGGGATTCCCTTCGAAACACCAAAAAAAAGAAAAAAAGGAATGTTATGATAGATGTCATGCTAAATTTTAGGCAAGCTGACTAACGAAACACCAAGCACCAAGCACAAAGGTCCTTTCTGTGGGCACAAGCTAAGACGGGGTTGAAATTCTTTCCAAAACAAAACAGAAGAGAAAGAGGCCTCTGCCTTCTGACAGCGGGCACTGGTCAGCAATGCTCAGGGATCTTGGATTTTTATCTGATGGACAGGGTAGGACGGAAATCTCATGGAGGCAACCAAATGATGCATTACCACAAAACACTGACATGACCTGAAGCCTGTCACTAGTCCAATCTGAAAACGAAAGGAAAGCTGTTGTGTGTAAGGAGGAAAGGAAAAGAAACAGAGATTTTGTGAGATGCATTGAGAAGTCGTTCTGGCTTCAGCAAGCATTTTGATTTCCTAACACCAACAGGGAATCGAGTAGTTCTGTGCTGATCTTGCGGATGTACAGTCTGTCCGACATCCCTGGAAGGAGAATTTTCTTGTGTGATGTTGAGCTGGGCTTTGGTGAACATGAATTTAGTGGGAGAAGGATGTCGTACTGTCAAAGGATTTTGCAGGCTAGGCTTTCCTGGGTAATTAACTGAGCAGCTCAGGTTCACATGCTTTCACCTGAACAGTTTTCTTCCCAGTTCTGCAGTTCTTCCTTGCTTCACCTGGTATCTTTCCCCTGTACCGCAGACTCTAGAGCAACCAAATAAACGTAGATGAATAAAAAGGTACTTCCCACAGCATCACCGCATCAAGATTGCACATCATCTCTCGTGGTCACTGGAGGGGAAAAGGCTGATGCGCTCTGCATGGTTATGAGTGCATACCGGGTTCTTGTACAACAGCAAACGACGTTGCAACGCTACAAGACCAAAACGCAAAGGCAACAGGATCCTCCAGGTTGTATGGCTCTACTTCTCCTTTTCTAAGCGTACAGCCAATAGCCATCATTGCAAAATTCACCGTGCTTTTCTTCATAAAGGTCTCTGCCCAATCCACAGATTGTACATACTATAAATTGTGCAGAATTAAATTTTAAGTATTTGGCTTGATTAATTTATGGAACTGCCCCAATGCATATGCTTTGCACAGGTGACTGCAAGCAGTTAAGAGCTGTATGACATGAGCCTAAGCAACGCGAAGTATCTTACCATCAGGAGACCAGCTCTTAAATAATGCCAAAATGATAAAAATAACAGCCTACTTTTATCAGAAAATTATATTTTTTTAAAAAGTTTGTAACGAAGAATGAATTAACACCTTCTCAAAGTTGCTCTCCGAGAACAAACCCCAGCATTATTTGTTTCCAGAAACCTTTGCTTACTGCCACCTGCACTGTGCTAGCAACTTGCAATACACACACTCTTTTTTTCCCCCTAAATCCAACCTGGCTTCCAGGGCTGGTAGGATGTTCCGGGCACCAACATGGACGGGGGGAGCTCTGGGGCCGGCCCACCCAGTGTTTCTGCCATCCAAGTGACCGGGCACTGCGGATCCAGCAGCTGCCACACCAGCCAGGGGGTAAGGGCAGAGCTGGCTGACACTGCCCACGCCAGGCACTGACACACATGCGACACATTTGATGGTTTTTGGACTCAGCCAAAGCCCGCTGACAAACTGCAGGCACTAGTTAGTGCATATGTGGGGGGTGAAACCAAGCAAAGCCACATTTGCCTCAATACTTCTCAAAGAGCCTGGTCTGAACCTTGGTAAGGTCACACACCACTGCCCGGTCCTCAGCGGGACCACAGACCTGAATCCCGTCTTGAACCACCAGCAGCTCCTAGGGTCTTTTTATGCCATAAAATCATCATTATGCTACTTCTAACAGACATTCAGTGAAAGCACAACGCACCCAAGCGAGGGAGCTGCTTGCAGATGTATATTAAGATTCCTTAATTTCCAAAGGACGTTGTTTCATAGCAGCATTTTCTTGATGAATCTATCCAGACATAGCATGATCAGATTAGTATGGCAGCAGCAGTAATCTATAAAGTTAATTCACAGGATGCTTTTACACCGCATCATTGCGTAATAAACAGCAAACGTTTAAGTGCTGATTCTTCACCTGGAACAAATTCCTATGGTTTCACGAAGCTGTACCCATCTCCTAGCTTGGGATCAGGCACCTAGGTTTCAAAGCAAGAATTTACCGAAGACTACTATTAATCTAAAAAAAAAAAAAGGTTATCTGAAAAAGAAGACAGCCTTTGTATTAGCTTTTAGAGTTCACATTCATTGCATACAATTCCCCATTAGCATTTTTCAGCTTAAAGCAGCCCAGCAGCATTTAAACACTGGCCTGGTTTGGGGTGGAGGAGATAACGCAGCCTGCAGTCCAATACTCGCCGAATCTATTTTCTATGTCTATAGATTTTGCTTAACTACCATTACTTTATCTCAAGTAGTCAAAAAGTAACATTTATAAATTAATGGGATATTTGCTGAAGTTCGTTTCCTTTCTTCTTTTCTTTTACTGAAAAAAGGCACAGGGGGACAAGCAGGGAAGAGCTGAAGACACGCGTATTCCATTTGAAATCCATGATTAAAAAGCTTAAAAATTCAAATCAACGTAAAAAACTGTTTTATTTTAATACTGTGGAAGGTTTCAGTGAACTCCATTATTTTCACTCACTATTTGCTTGAATAATTTAGGCAAGAAAGCTAAATTATACATAAAGTGTACAGTTAGAAGAAAAAGTTCATGCACAGCCTCGGGCTATAGCCATCCCCTAATGATGTCTGTAGTCAGTGGAAAAGAACTCGTTAGACTGAGAGTAATTTCTCAGGGTTTAAATTTTTTTCTTAAAGCAATAATGTTCTTATAAAAATCCGACAAATAATACGCTAAACCGAAAGCCGCAGAAGAAAGGCTGTTCCTAAAACCACAGCCTTAGCTTTTCATTTCGTTTAACCGGAGAGCTGGCTTTGCACACGCCCCGTGTCCTTGTTGGCTGTCTCCAGTGATTCGACTAAACTGATTAAATCGGGGGAATGCATGTCTTGATATCACA
Source organism: Heteronetta atricapilla (assembly GCA_011075105.1). Classification (NCBI taxonomy): domain Eukaryota; kingdom Metazoa; phylum Chordata; class Aves; order Anseriformes; family Anatidae; genus Heteronetta; species Heteronetta atricapilla. The sequence continues at coordinate 9,745,748 of CM021733.1, forward strand.
CAGTTCCTACTTTGTTTAATCAGAGCCCTGAAGTTTACAGGGAGTTAAAATAGAGCTACGCAGCTCTCTGGGCAAAACTGGAATCTGCTGCAGAGAAAGTTACTTCTACACCCAGCACACAGTCGTTATTGCTAGCGGTTGCAACTTGCTCCGTTATTGTATTTAAGGAGCAGCTCATATCATTAAACATTTACGGCCTGATCCGCTGAAGTTTTACGTGCCCTTTCTACTTGACTAAAAAAAAAAAAAAACCACGTCCATGCCAAAACGGACCGGGTTTCCAGAATGCAGTGAGTGGCATCCCCTCTGATCTCTCCCCACGCCGCCGGGCGCTGCGGAGGGGAGCTCCTGATGGCACTGAGCTGGCTTGGTGCCGCGCCACGAGCGGTGCTAAGAGCGAGCGATCATTGTATGGAAATTAGCTAATGGTAAGCTTGTTCATCGGACTTACCATCTCTTGATCAAAGTAGCTCCAGTAGATCAGAGGAAGAGACGGGGAATTTTATTCAAATTATTCCTCAGAATTCTGTGCATGAAATGAATAACTTTCTATAATATTAATGGTTTTACATCACTTTATACTTGTATTATTCTGTCACATTAGTTTAACATTACTACCATGTACAGTGGTTTAGCATTAATGTGATCAGAAGAGAAATTACACGTGCACTTTCATATTGTTATATTGAAATCAAGGTCTTCTATGACACTAATACGCAGCAAACCTCAATAAAATATATACTTTTTAATATAAAGACATTTTAATATCATGTTGGAGCAAGAACGTGTATTATTTCTTCTCAAAATCACTTGCAGCATGGCATCCAAGTGCGTGGGGGGGGAGATGGTGCCACCGACCCTAGGCAGAAATCAGAGCAGCCACGGGGGAAACCCTTCCCCGCAGGAGCCCCGCGCTGCAACCCAGGCTCCGTGGGCTGCACGTGCTCCCCCCTCAGCACCAGGGGGTGCAGGATCACCCCCCTCCCACCAAAATCTGTTCCCCAAAAGCCACGTCGATGGGGCACAAGTCCTGCGGGGCAGTGACTCACCGCTTCCCAAATTCAGCAGTGGCTGGGGCCACGACACGGCTGTGGTGTTTCTGTGGTTCTCCATCCATCCTCTCCCATTCCACAGCGGGGATGGAAGGAGAGCCGAGCAATGGGTGCTGTAGACCTGCCTCTGCCCTTCATGGCATGCGGACACCCGAGGGAAGGGCTTTTTGTCCTCTTGGGACTTCACTGCCAGCAGGTTCATAAGGTGTCTTGCTGTGAGTATGGACCTGCCACTCAAAATGACCTTCCTAGCTCAGTTACCTTTCCAGAAGGTGAGGGTGTTCCAGGTACAATACGGAGCAGAGGAGTTCAGAGAAAACAAAACGAGAAAACCAACGTGGATGACTTCCAAGTCCCAGCCGTTCCCTTCCCACCAAGCACCCAGGGATGTCCCCACCAGCTCCGCCCTGGACCTCGCAGACACAAAGAGCTCTCTGACAACGCCGTGCTCCAAAATCAGCTCACCACCCACCGACTCTGGCACTGGGTGCATCTCCCAGAGCAGCCCTGGATGAGTACAGCCGGTGCTGGACCTCCAGACCTGCCGTGCAGCACAGCAGCCTCCCTGCAACCACTGCGTCTGTAGGCGTTGACTGGAGCTTCAGGGCACAGCTGAGCAAATACCTATTGCTTCTTCTGCCTTAATCCCACAGTGCCATCCTAAAACCAAAACTCTCACTGATGTACCTTTTCCTCTTCACTAAAACAGAAAAAAAAATCATTACAGTCATTACCATGTTTAATATTTTATCTCCTCTTAGCCTAAAAAAGAGCGACACCATCGCAAACCCTCCTTAGTTTCTCTGGCAGGAGTCCTTGCAGCACTAAAAGCAACGGGGCTGGAGCCCAGTGTGGGAATGCCACCACGTTATACCCGCCTCCATATCCTCCAACCCCTTCTTCTAGTCCTTTTTGGCATGTCTATAGCCAAACCAGCAGTTTGGGCTGCCCTCATCTCCTGGTTACACACGCTTTGCTCTCCCAAGTGATCAGGGGAGATTTTGCCGGAGAGCAGCAGCTGCCCAGTGGGAGACGTCTCCAGATACCAGCTCTGCTGTGAGCAAGCACCTCGTTAGACCCAAAGGCAAGGCTCACCAACCAAACAGCTGGGCGTTGAGCTCCTTGGGCACGGCAAGAAGCTCTGGAAGAGGCTTCTGACGTACGTGGTGCTGTTTCTGCAGCCACCGAGCAGCACCACGGCATCTCTTTGCCCTCGCGCGGCGGCAGCGGTGGTGCGAGGAGCCGGGACTGACCAGCCACAGTCTGTCAGGGCTAGATCTGGTTTTAGCCTCAAAACAGAGGGGTTTTGTTTGTCTTTCTGGAAATCATGTTTATTGCAAGTAGCACTTTGAGTACATGCATGGGAAGGGAATACTGTCCAAAAGGAAACGGGAATTTATTATGTTTTTAAACCTCCAGGGCTCTGTTTTGGTATCGAAAAGCATGAGCAGATTTTCTGAGCGATGGAAGTCTTGCTACTGAGGATGCTTTGGACTTCTGACCCCTGCCATTTAAAAGCCTTTAGAGTTTCCTCCCAAACCATGACTGAACATTTAAAAAAAAAAAAAAAAGTCTTCTGAAATTTTTTAAAACATGCTCTTAATTATGTAAGTCTTTAAATTGCTCTCCTCTGTTATAAAATTAACAGCTCATCTTGAAAAGAGGAAAAAAAAAAAAAAAAGTATTCATCTTTATTTAGACGCTGACGCAAATGAGAGGCAAACTGCTAAGCACATTCAGGCTGGGGCTGGGCAGGGAGGCACCAGGCCACAAAGCCGCCGATCACACGGCCGCGAGGCACCAGCACGCTCAGCTGGCTCCGGCCGACACATTTCAAGAGCGGATTCCTAGGAAAGATCTCTCCGAGAAACTTGCCCTCTCCACCTGAATGCTCTCAGGGCTGAAGGCTGTGTCCCCTTCCCTTCTCAGCCTCTGGGAAGTCCACGATCCTCACCCTGCTGCCTTTCGAGCCCAAACTGACCTTGCTCCACACCAAGCGTGGGCAGGCCGCAATTTAGGGCCAGAGCTGCCTGCAGTGGGGCTGGAGGATAGCGCCTCGAAACCCCTCCTGGGGGTGACGGGGGGGTCTGGCAGGTCAAACGTGCCCTTTGTGCTCCCTAAGCAAGGCCTGCAGAAGGTGACCGAGGCTCTCCCAACCTCTGAGCTAAGGAGAGCGGGCTTCTTAAGCTCTTCAAAGCACTGCAAGGCTGATAACCTTGCGTAGAGGTTTCTGATTATTATTTGGTAAGGCTGCCTCAGTCGCACCCTGCAGATGGCGAGGCACCTTTTTCTCATCCTCAGCCTAAATTCTCGCATGGCACGGCCATTTGTCCTCGTTTCTGGCCATTTGTCCCTGCCCTGATGCGGCGTTACCGGAGGCGTTAGCCAGCCACAAAGGACGCCGAGGGCAGCGGGGTTCTTGCCATTGACTCCCAAGGCTCTGGAATAAGTCACTGCTGTAGGGGCTGGGGGAGATGAGAAGGGATAATCTTCATCTAGAATACAGAAATATGAGAATAATCATATTCAAGAAGCTGCTTTAGCCTGATTTGTTTATACATTATCCGAGCATTTTATTTTATTATGCATTTTAATAATGCAAGGGCTTAAGAGCTGGAAATGAGCATACTCCATGAGCTCAATATATTTTGGTTTGTACACCATCAATTGTTTTTCCTTGTGATTATGCGGTTTTACTTTATCATCCCTTTGATAACAATTTCTGCATAAAATCTGACTTTATATTTCATTTTTCCCGTCTGTTATCTTAGCAAAATACATCCAAAACACCCTTTGTACGGCTGCACTAATATAACAGATCAGGAGAAGCTGTGGCATAAGAAATCAAAACCATAATAATGTCTTTGGGTTTTGCATTTTAAATACTGCATTCATTGTTGCACTGAGGTTTGAGATCCCTTTTCAGACATTACTGAGATTACCTTTGGTAATGCCTATTTCATTGTACTTTGATATAAAATAATGTATGTCATAAATCATCTAAGTGACTGTCATTAGAGTGAAAAGCACCTACTTATGATATGTAACAATTTGCTTTTCTAATTTGAAGAGGATTGAGGTATTTTAATTATATAAGGTCTAAAGCCCTTGTGGATGAAATTAGAATTCAATGTAAAATCACTTCCTTCGCAGAGCGGTAAGTTAGGAAACGATAACAGCTAGACTCAGCAATTTGGAGTTTCGGGGTGGACTAAATACAGGAGCAACTGGAAACATTTCTCATCTGTAACGTTGCATGTTTTCAGGAGAGGGAGAACAAGCAAGCTGCTTGTTTTTAAGTTGAGTGGTTGAAAATAATTTCTTGAAAATAATAGCTTTTAACACGCTAGACAAAAAAAAATCCCCTTTACAAAGTCCAAGAAGAAATTATTTCGACGTCAAGAAACACTGAAATTTTGAGTTGTAGGAAAGTCAGGAAACTACAGGCGGGGCTGGACAGAGGGAGCGACTTAAAATTATGGGAGTGCTTCACGTTGCCGAGATTACTTCCATTTGGAAGCAAAATGGGGGTTCGGAGCCTTCGCTGTGCAGAACGATTTTAAATTATGGGAGCACTTTGAAGGTGATCGGGGCTCTGAACATGTACATTGTAGAGAGATTTAAAGTTATGAGAGCTCTTCAAATTGTTTAAAAAATTGATTTTTTATAAAATAGATTTTTTCCCCATTTTCCTTCTTCAATGGCTGAGTAATTACAGCAGACCAGAAGCCGAGGTGCTCCTGTCTGAAGCCAGGACTGGCTTTCAGCCTCCCTCCCTCCTCATTCCCTCTCCCCCTCCCTTCCCTCCCTCTTTCTTAATAAGTTTTCTGGTTTCCCTCGCTGCTGGGACAGACACATCACGCTTTGTTCTTGCTCGTAAATCTCTCTCCAACCGAGGAACCAGGAAGTTATTAGGGGTGAGGAGAAGGTCAGGTTGAAAATTCAGTTTGATCAGACCTGTTCTGGCAAAAGAGCACCATGCCCACCTTGGCGAGCGAAACCCAAACTCAGGTGCTGCTTGGATCGGACTTTTAATCAGCATTTCGTCCGGAAGCGCTCTCCAGCACACCTCACAAGGCACCTTGCAGGGACTCCGAGGGATTAAGGAGTAACCATTAGTTGGGATTTAGTTGCTGGCGCTTACAGGCGTGCGCGCACGGCTTTTTCCAAAATCCCTTTCTCTCTTGCTAAACACGAACAACAACGCAGAAAGCCCCCCAGATTCATTAACCGGATTAAGGTGTGTGGTATTCCAGAGGAACATCGCTTTTCCCCAAAGATTCGAACTCACACGTGGTGAAGATGAATTTAACATTTGCATAGTAGAGATTATTTATCTTTAAATAGAAATACAAATATTGAGCCTCCAGACTAAAGAAGGCTTCCGATATAGACTGTTTTTAGGATGTCATGGTTGTGTTGGGGGCAGGACTGGCTTATATCAGCTGTATCTTAGCTCACGTGAATGAGCAAAGCTCAGTGGGGACCAGTGCAACCGAGAACTTTTGCTCTGCTAAAGACTGCTCTATCCTAAACGGGTCAGTTTATGTCCAGGTATGACTGTTTGATTTGCAATAATGAATAGGTACTCACACGAGTAATCCTAAGGAGTCTATATAACTTCAGATCTTGCAATTTGCCCAAATACTACATTTTTTCTACATTTTTTAAAGGAAAGAAAAACACCACACACATCAATGCTCCTCCAGCAAGTGCATCAGCATGCATCAGAGAGGGGATGAAGCATTAATTCAGAGGAATAATAAATAGACAGCCTTCTAGGGAACAGTTTTGAGGAGATATTTTTACATAAACACGCACACAAGCACTTACATAAGCTGATTGGTAATTTCTCCTGGTCCAGAGGATCTTCCATTTGCCTGTTTTTAAAACTATTTTGCCAAGACTTGAAGTAGAGCTCTGCGTACTTTGTAAGAGGCCATATCGCAGGAAAATGAACATATTACTGAATTTTTGTCAGCTTGAAATAACACCTGCCACACACAAGGTCTTTAGCTTTTCATGCACATCATAACTTCAGCCTAAATTTAAAGGAACAGGGAAAGCCATAGAGCAAAGCTACCCAGATGTTGTACGGTCTGTGCAATTGTAAATTTAAAAGTACCAGCTTTCCATCCAGATTTTAATGCACCAGAAACAATATGAAAATTCCAAGCCACACCGGATTATTGAAATGTCTGGCCATTTTGAAATGAATTTTGGAACAGATGTACAGAGGTAGGCAATAAAGCTGTGATAATAAGGAACATTTCTACATCATCTCACAAACCTACTAATCTATAATGAGGACCAAAGCTATTCTTGAAAGAGGGTGTTTTTCATTACTCTTTTTCGGCTCCGGTTCGAGTATTCCAGTCCCTTTACTCGCTCGTTGGATTTTGTTATTGTTGTAAAGCATTTGGTAGCTATCTGACATTATCACTTCTAACCCACAACAGAGGCGAGCGACTACATAACTTCATTCCTTCCCCTTCTTTACTGAGGGGAAATGGCACCGAAGGAAGGCAGCTTAACTAATTTATTGTGATTTTTTTTGTGATATTGTGATTTTTTAACTAATTTATTGTCATACTACAATTAACTTCCAAAATCAAGAGCAGTAACTGACTTTGGACATCTCCTTTTGGGGTTCACAAACCCAGACTCCGCTGGAGGCTCTGACTTGAAGACGGTGCCAAATATCTGCACCAGAAAACAAATGGTCAGCAAAGCTGCGTACCCCAAGCCCCCAAAACCCAGCAGTTCTCAAACTTCTGCTGTTAATGCAGGGAAATATCCCAGAGGAAATAAATTATCAGACTCTCGTTTGGAGAAGAAAGACTCTAGATGCAAGGTCGATGAGACAGGTTGATGTAGCTAGACCAGGTGGAGGGACAGAGGGAGCAGGCAAGCCCTAAGCTCCCAGTGACTTCCGCAGGGCAGCAGGAAGCAAAGGCGATGCCCACCTTCTCTTAAGCCTCCGAGGGACCTGCAGAAGGGCTCACGTGCCTGAAGGCTTGTCTAACGTCACGAACAGATAGCCGACTATATTACTTTGTCTAGTAAGAGATATCGTCACTTCCAACAAACCTTGTCGTGCTGACATGAAGCAGATCACTCAGGCAGGTTGGGTGCTGTACTGAGTTAGGCTGCATACCAAAGCCTTGAGTTTAGACACATTACTCACTACGTTTTTGGGGCTATCTGTTCCGAAAACAGAACCCCAGACATGTTAAATTGGGTTGCTCTCGATTTCCGAGGTTGCTAGATTTAAGCAGGCTTTTCTCCACCAGGGACACCAAATTTCAGCCCAGATCCCAACATCCCCAAACCACGTGGCCGTGCGGAGCCATCTCACCTCTCCTCAGCACCAAGCGGGAGAGCGAGGGAGGAGGGAGGAACATCCGACTGCACTAAGAGAGCAGTGATATCTTTATTTAGGCGAGTCACCCGCTGGATTTGGGCCAGCCCCCCGAGCACTAACCTGCAGACAGGTGACTGACAGCCCTGGCCTGGCAGCGCGCACATGCTCGGGCTTTCAAGTCCCTGCCAAACCCTGGCGGTCGGGCAGCTCGAGAGCAACTGCTGGGCTGTTTGGGCAGAGCCACCGGCTCCTGAATCACCCTTTCCCACCCTTGTTTGCTTTTCCTTGGAAGTTTCCCATCCGAGCACTGACCAGGCCCAAACCTGCTTACGCTTATGAAACAGGACAGGAACACAACCCAAGGTGATTTTGCTGTGGTATGCACCTGCTCATTACCCCACCCCACCCAACCACTGCGGTTTTAGATGTTTTTTGGCTTTGGTTGTGATTTTTGTTTTTTTTTAATATAGGTATGACACTCCCTGTGCCTCGTGCAGGTCACCAGAGGGTGGGAGAATGTCACAGAACGAGTTTGCTGGTTTTTTAACCCGAAGGAAGGCCTGACTCGGCGCTCTCTCCCACACCCACCTACGTCTCCGAGAGGGCGCGTATTTCTCTTCGGATGAGTTTGTGTGACTAAAAGGATGGGGAGGTTATAAAAAAAAAAAAAAAAAAATGATTGCCAAGCAGAAATTTTCACCTGCCCCGTGCGGTTTAGCAAGCAGGGGCCGCGTGAGTGGGAAAGAGGAGAGGAGGCATCCAGGGATGTCCGAAGTGTTGCCGCTACCACGGCCACCTCGGCTGCGGCTCCTGCTTCCCACGACGGCACCTGTGCGAGCACAGCAGGCCTCGGCACCCCGAGACGAGGGGCCCAAGCTGGGGCAGCATCACAGCAAGCACCGCCGGGCCAGGCGCGAGATCCAGCGCAGAGGTGCGGGGAGGCCGCGAGCGCGGGTCCATTTGGTCACATCTCCCTGCCTGTGGTGTTAAAGCATCCTTTGCTCGTTAAGCCAGAGCTCCAGCAGAGCGAGGAAAGGCCGGGCTTAACAGCAAAACAGCTGAAGGCACACGCGGCGTGAGGAGGCGTAACGCAACCACGTGGAGAGTCAGCGGCAGCCTCGTAACCGGGGGGCTGAGAGACACATCGAGGTTCAGACTCGAATCCACAACCTGCCACAGTCTGTGTATTATTTTTGGACAGTCTCTATTCTATACGGTTCAGCTCCCCACCTAAAAATAAATGCTGCTCTCCTTTCTCTGCATCTTGAATTCCACGCGTGTACTGGGCCCAGATCCACGGCGCTCAGATCTCACCCAGAACTTTGAAGAACCGAATAAAAGCAATCCCTACGATTACACAGACACGCAGACGTGTGTGCGTTCACGATGAACCACGACTGCTCCAAACCCTTTCACTGCTTTCAAAGTGCAGAAAAACGCTCTGATCTGAAAGGCTGTCCCAGGCAGCAGACTGTTTGTCCACCCTTTCGGCGCAAAAGCCAAGACAACGGTTGAATGTGCAAAGAAAACAGAATTTTTCTAAGGATGGTGAAAGCTGGGGCAATTTACTAGCTTTTGAGATGTTAAATTAAGGAAAACAAACGGCTGTTTTCCTTACAACAGCTGCGAACCATCTCCCCCCCCTCCCACCGAGCTGCACTTCTTGGGTGCGCACTGATGGAGCTGCTCTGACTGTGAGGGTGCCTCGTGGCAGAGGGGACAAAGTTAACTGCGGGGTCCCACAGCCCCAGCCCAGACAGCCTTCGGGTTCTGCAGAGGTAATTGCAGGAGAAGGGAAGAAATAAGAGAACAAGAGGGTCTGAAATAGGGCTAGGGATGTGTTTAGCACAGCAGGCAAAACTATCTTAAATCATTGCTTCCCCTCCTCCCCATGAATTGAAAGAAATAACACTGCAAGCGCCACACAAATGAATTCCTCCTGGAATACCAGCATGAATACGCAGCACGGAGATTCACGTTTCCAGGTTTTTGACGATAAGCACCACTTTATCCAGGGGTGTTTATCCTCCAGGAGAGACCCTGAAGCACCCAGCACGAGGAAGACTCGGTCCTGAACTGGGGTGGCTTCTTCGCCAATCCACCATGGAAACTGAGAACACTTCGCACAACAGATAGCAGAATAAAGCTTTTGGCCTGGAACCATTTGCCAAATTCAACGTAGATTTGCAACAAAGTAATAAAAAAGAGGTTTTGACAGGAGAAAATGTTGCCACGTTCTAGTCCAAAGTCCTCTCTGCAACTTAATAATGTAATTGGCAACACAGCTTCACAGAAAACAGTGCCGCGTCTGGAAAGCAGGTTTTGTCAAGAGCTGAACAACAATATCGCTTTACTTGTCCCAGGCATAATTTACAACAGGAATCAGAGTCCCCTCAGCTTGATTCAAGCATGGTTTATGCCAGCTTCTAGAGTAAGAGGAGCGTAGCAGCTACCGACAAAGCCGACGTCCGTCCTGCGGTCCTGGCTGCTGGAGGATCGGGCTGTACACCAGGAGGGCTGTCACATCACCTGGAGGAATGGCCAGTTTGGGTACCTGGGGCTATCCGAGTACCACGGGGGGTTCCAGCTGCTCTTCCAGAATGGCACACGTCTCCTGTAGGGGCCATGTTGTGTCTGCACGCTTTGTATGGACTTCTCGTGTACCAACAGGATTTTACAGGGTGCTCAGCATCCGTGTGCATGCCTGAGCTGCTCTCAAAGTGCCCTGATCCTACCCACTCATCAGGAGCCTCTGAATATTAAAACTGAAAGCAATTCATTGTGAAGATTGTAAACAGTAGCATAAAGACCTACCTCAGCAACTGCTGCACTCGTTCATTGCCACCAGCTTTCCTGGAAACCTTCTCCTAGCATCTGAGCCGGAACTTGCCTGCTGTGGTTTTGGCCCCAACACAAGCTTGCAACACAGGTAACGCAAATAATTTTCTCAAAAGCCTCTAGTATACTGGAAAATATCTGTGTGCAATTGCAGATAGCGTCTCTTTAAAGTTCAGAGAACTTTTGTCAAGCTGTGCTTTACAGACTTTTGATTATTCTTGGTGTTATCCTCTGAACTTTTTTCCAGCTGACCCACGTTCTTTGAAGAACAGGAGAAAACCTAGTTGAGACTTTATCAGTGCGGAGTAGCACACACGGTGTCTCGAGAGGCAGATCCGTAACCAATTCCTAGGACGAGGGCTGCCTTTATTTACAGCACCGTGACCTTTGGTTTGCTTTATTTGCACTCAGCTTGTGATCGGCTCTCTTTCACCAACCCTTCTCCAAAGCGTGGTTACCTGCCCAGTAGTTACGCTTCTGCTACTCCTCAAGCTGAGCACTTCTGGGGTTAGTCTCCTGTCTTCATCCCACTTGAACCAAGCTGGGTTGGGGTGATTTTTCGGATCCGTTCCTCAGTCTGCACGTGCCTTTCTAAATTCCTAATCCTGTCCCCCAGTATATCTGGGGTCCCTTCCAGATCATGTTGTCTGCAAATTTAATAAGCATGCTCTCTCCTGCACTGTGCAAGTCATTAACGAGAACAGCGAACAGAGCTGGAAGCAGGACAGATAGCTGTGGAATATTACACATCACATCCTTCCAGTTGGATAGGGGAACGCTGATAACGACACTCTGGATACAATTAACCAGCTAGTTTTGCACTCATAGGAGTCTCAGCTGGTTTAATCTCTTTTCCTTTCCCCACTTAAAGTCCACGCATTCCATTTACCCCTTTCCAGTCCATTCTCAGTGGAGTCTCAAAAAAAAGTTAATGGTTCAGGATTCACTTCAAAAGCTACAACTGAGCAGACCCTACACCAGTCATGAATGTCTGTTTTGTCCAGGACTTCTTCCTTCCCACTCTAGGAAGAGATCTAACATCTTCACTGATGTTAGACCCAACGTTTGACCACACGTGAATTTTCAGAAACATCAGAGAATTTAGCTGTGCATCCAGCGCTTGAGTCTGGCAATTTAAGAAGAAACTTGAGACCTTACCTACACCTCGTGGCCTGGTTTGAAATTAGAGCCCCAATGACTTAAGCAAAAGGTCAGACGTACCCCAAATCCGAGTCCTGGCTCCAAGAATGACTTCAGAAGGTAGCTTCATGGACTGAATGCATGACAAGCCTAAGTTAGATGTAGTCACAAGGTCTCTGCTCCCTATCCCGGTATCTAGGATCACAATAAGGGGTGTTACAGAAACACTTTTTTACATGCAGCAGCTACCCAGAACCTGCTGGCATGAGCTTACGAGACCTAAGCACTTCTGTCTCTCTGGAGACAGCCCAGGCTGCTAATCCAAATTAAATTTAAAGTGGGATTAGTTAAGTCAGCTAATTAGCTAATCATAACTCAGTAAGGAAGCACCAAGACCCAGGGTGGACTAAATCCGTTTTCAGAGCCCAGCCCAGTTCAGACAGCCCTCGTTCTGCACAAGGGTGTCTACACAGCTCTCTCTCTGGAGCTTCGCACCTAATTCGGATTAACTCCCCGAGCGTCCCTTCGGGGGCAAACCAACACAGATTTCTTTTTAATTATTTTATTATTATTTTAAATGAATAACCCGATGATTCAGACTTGGACTGGAATCTATTTCCTATGCGTTACTTAATCAGACGGTTTCATTTGAGCAAGCGAGGAGCCAAAAATAGAGCTGTGCAAAGCGCTGGGAGCAGCGCGGCACCGAAGGCAGCTCCACCCCGCGTTCCCAGGCTCTCCCCGTGTCCCACGGCTCAGGACGACCGGCGAGGAGCTGGGCAGGCCTGCGAGGTTTCGGGACGACGTGATGCTGCTAGCAAGCAGGAGGGAGAGGGGCTGGGTCTGAAAACATTTGCTCTGAGAAACGCAAAGGACAGCTCATCGCTAATTCTTCCCCACCCCCTGCAGCGTTTTGTGTAATGCTGATGAAGAAGAGCTGACCTTTTGGAAGTAGTTAGAGGAAGATATTTTTGAAGCTATACCTAAAAACAGATTCAGTAAAAACAGGCGGGGATGGAACAGTCTTACCCACCAAGCTAGACAGCTTTTTTTTGCAACCAAAAAAGGAATTTTTGATGTTTTTATGACCCTCAGTGCGATGCAAAAGCTTGTGCCGAATTCTCTGGCATCTCGTTGCACGTCAAGGAAAGGATCACTTACAAATGACACTGGAAAACTGCCATTCTATATGGGACACGTAGAGAGTGGAAAGTCTGCATTTCCCTATAGATTCTGCACACCACTTGCTCAGACAAAACCCAGTTTTACAGGCAACTTCTGAGCAGGAGCAGAAGACTTTCTGCCAACCTCCCCAGATGACCACAAAATCCAAGCACCTCTATAGGTCGTGCAAGACCAGCCTCGTGGCCAAAGGTTTCCTATGAGCCTGGTAGCCTGGATTCCAGGAATGAAATAGTTGTCCCTACAGTCAGCCTGCATTGCCACGGCACGGCTCACTCCCAGGGCACGCACGGACACGCTCTGCTCCGGGGAAACCCTAAGAACTGTGTACTCCTTTGACCCTCCTCCCGAGGGATATCACACCAAGGCAGGATGGTCCAGGGTCCTTCAGCACCTCCTCACCCTTCCAGCGTTGAACCCAGTCAGTGCTCGGTCTGGCTGGGTCTCCGGGAGCCCCAAGTCAGCCAGAAGCGAACCTGCTCCTTAACCAGCCAAGGGAACAGCAGCAGCTCCAAAGGTGCTCGTTGGCCCCCTCCCGAGATGCTGTCAGAACAGAAACTAGAGCGACTGACTTTTTAAAGTTGTACAGAAATCAGTGAGACAGCAGAGAACCATGAAGGGCTTTGTAAACTAAATTGCCCTGTCCTAAGAGAATCGGTCCTTGTGGTGAGGCTGCTCTCAGCCCAGCCATTCTTCATCACCTCCCTGGGCTGCCGCCAGCTCTGGGGTGTCAGAAGCCCCTTTTTTTTTTTCTGCCAGTGCTCACGTTGTTGGAGTCCTGGTCCCCAAACAGTGTTTCACGTCTTCTGCCCACATTGGGAAGCACTCTGGCAAGCCCCCGGGGATAAATACACTGAGTGCTCCTGGGGAACTGTCAGTACCCCAGCCAACCTGCTCCAGCTGACCCAGGGAGGCAAGCAGACTAAAAACACCACTAGTCAAATGAAAACCATTTTCCGAGGTCCCGAGTATCTCCATCACTCGCTGACCTTACCAGAGTACGAGTACCTGCAGATCATTTCCAGCATTTTGCAGGATCAAGTGCTGCTTGAACCTAGATTAAAAGAGCATCGCAACCAAAGCCCAGATGGGGAAGGTGCTGTGCGGGCAGCTTACTGGCAAAGCAGATCTCAAAAAAACAAGAAGCCTCTTGAGGGTCTTGAAATGCCCACAGCTTTAGAATGGAAATAAGGGGATCTGACTTCATTTCTCTGTATTAATTAGCCCCCCAAATGAAAGTGATTTGCCAAGCAAGCACAACATCTTTAATTTTCGTAATTCCTTAAACAAATGCACATGTCTTTTGTGAGATTTATTTTTCCCAGGCTTTTAGAAATACATTTTTTGCCTTGAGAAGACAGCAGAAGAAAGTGACAGACATTATACACGTCTACACAAGGAGATGGTTACAGAGCCGATGGAAGTAGCGGCTCTGGGCTCCGCTCACCTGGGTATTTATCTTTTGATCAAACCACCGAGGCATTGGTAATTGCACCTTTGTGACAAAGGCACGGCTCCGCTGCCGAACGCGCAGCAGCGAGGTGTGATTATCTCGTGGCACAGCCCTATTATACAGCCCTGCCACTGAATCTGTTTTCTTAGTGTTGCCGAAGCACTTGAATGGTTTTGCTTTCTCATGTCTCAGTACAGCTGAACAACCCCGTGAATAACTTGAGAATGAAGAGTGCTATTTACCCAAATGAGTCCTCTGGTGCCTTCCTGCACCTTGTCTGTATCACCTCACTTCATTTGATTCACAAAAACACAAAAGAGTACGAATTTATTCCTTTGCCAACAATTAAAGGAGCCAGCTACAAACACAACTCGCCTTGATCTGAGACCCTTCCATGCACACACTCCCCAGAAGCGCGTGCAGAACTCACGGGGAAACCCCTTCCTCCGGGGAGTCTCCCCGCGCCCAGCACTTCATCAGTCCCAGCCAAAGCGACGAGGCATAGACAGGGGAGGGGTTCTTGCTTTGCTGGGGGTAAACCCCAAACCACTGCCTAAAAGGAGGTCAAGGAACACCACTGCTGAGCTCTCCTGGGGTAGGAGACCTCTAGAGCTGATGGCACAGCCCCACCTGCTGCAACAGCTCAGCATCGAGCCCCCAGTGAGACGTACCACACGAGCAGCAAGTTAACACATCCACCAGACTGGTGTCTGACCCCGCTGTTTAATTTGGAGGTGGCAGAGACATGAATGGCAATAGCGAGGCCCAGAAGAAATGCTTCCCGAAGGCCAGTCGGTCAGACGTGGGGAGAAATCCCCCAAAACAGGGATGGCACGGCGCTCAGGGACTGCCAAGCAGCAGGCTTGTCCTGCAGTAAAGCAGAGCACCACGCTCCTTGTCATCACCACCACCCCGAGCTGACCCGGCGGCTCTTCTGACAAGGATATTTCAGTCCCCGAGCACTGTCGGGCATGGAGCCCTCAGAGCCGGTGAGGTGACAAAATTCCCCAGCTCCTGGAGAAACAAAGTGCTGCTGAGCGCCATGCAAAGCCTGCAGAATGTGTCCACGTTTCAGTACCGGAGGTAAGGACCTGCTCTGGGAAGGTGCTTTGCTCATCAGGGACGGCCACCGCTGTTAAAAGCATTTAGACTCTCGCCAGCTGTCACCGCTGCCCTGTGAGCGCTACGCGTAGGTAAAAGCTCTGGTTCTGGAATTAAACGTGGCAGCTTGGTGTGCTCCAGCTCACCGGGACAGAATTCCCCCTGGTTCCAGGTCTGCTCTCCTCGGAGCCCTCGCAGGCACCAGCCACCGCAGCGTGGGGTTTCTAACACGCTCCCGGGGAAAACAGGAGAAGCCCCAAATCCTTTTACAGCACAGCCGCGCTGGTTTCACAAACTGAAGGGGAAATGGGAAGGTCGCACCGAACCTGAAGCCTGTTCACCAGCATGAACCCAGCCAGCTCACCAGGTACGGCACGGAATAGCAAAAGGACACCTGAATGCAATGAAACCAGCTGAAAAATAGAAGTAATATGGATAATAATTAAAAAGCCTAAGCGAGGAACGAGCGGCTTCGCAGAGCCGACACAGGCATGGTGTCCCAGCACTACAGGGACGTGTCAGAGCGCCCCGCGGTGATCCTCTCCTCAGCAGCCCTCATTTATCCAGGAAGGAATATGAGATTTCTAAGCTGGATTTGTGAATTCCTGCAGAGGCTTTGATTTAGCTCCCGACGTGCTGCAGGGAGGCAGAGCCGGAGTCAAGAGCTGCACACCACGCTCGCTTAATCTGCTCTGTAAAACCCTGCAAAAAGGAGAACCCCTTAAAAAAAACGCATGCAAAAGAGCAGCAGGAAGACACCAAACGCCACCTTTTCTCACGTGTGGGAGACTTTTCCCGTGCCCGAGGTAGGGCTGGTGGAAGCCACCGTTTATGCACCCCGGCTAATTACCTCGGGCCCTCTTATCAAGCAAATGGACTGGGATGATACGGCAATAACGGGAGGAAGGATCTAATTGAGGGATACCAGGGGGTAACACAGATCTTCTTGTTAAACTAAATTTGTTAATCTAGTGTATATGAGAAAAGGGCAAATGGGAGGGAGAAATCCTCCTTGTTAAACATTTACCAAATGTTGGGTTATTTGAGCCCTGGGGAGAAGTAAATGTATTCACTACTTAAAGGCTGGAGCATTTGGTCTTCTCAGTTGGAATTTATCCCCGATTTGAAAGGAACATTTTTTCCCACTTGGAAAGGTTAGCAGCCTTTGTCTGTGCGAGTGATTTAATATAATGGACCATGATTATTGTTGGATTATTATAATGGCACATTGGCACAGTTATAGTTAAAGTTTTGGCAGAGTTTGTCTCATAAACTGCTATTTTACAACTCGGCTGTAAAAGTTTACTTCGGCCTGAAACTTGAGATACAAGATCTCAGTCCAGGAGGAGTCTTTTTTTACTTTTTCAAGCCAAATTAAAAGAAAAAAACGCTTAAAAATTCTCCTGGCTAATGTTTAAGTTATGCAAGTACTAAATACAAATTGAAATCTACTGGCTGAAGACACTTGACGGCATTTGCTTGCTCCTGAATGCCTCTGAGTTAAATCAAAATATTTTCAGCCTCTTCTGTAGAAACATGGCTCTCCCACTTCGGGTATTTTGGAGAAAAAAAAAGTGAGGAACAGTAAAACAGCTGGGGCATTAGACATAGAAAAATGAAGAGTGCGTGCCACAAGCACTTTCTTCAATAGGATTGCTGTTTGCATATGTACAGTTGTTAATACAAATAACAAGTGTGTATTTTTTATTAAGCATGCAATTGATTTTTTTATTTTGCATACGTAAATACGCACTCAGTTGTTTAAAATCAACAGTGCAAAGATTTTTGCAATATACTAGCACACTGAGCAAAAATTCATCTCGTTTTAAAAGCCCCTCTGGCCACTGTAGAGAAAAGATCATAGGACAAACCAAGTCCAGCACTTTCTCCTCTGCACAAAAGCCACCGGTTTTCTCCAGATTCCTCGACTCCTAAAAGCACAGCAGCCAAGGGACCGCATCACGCCTCATTTCTGCTTCCCCAGAGAGCTCCAAAGGAGCTCAAACACCGGGCTACGAAACAACCACTCACCGGGACCGCGACCCTGCCGCCTGGTGCCAGAGGCATCGCAGATGGCAAATGCAGCACGGATCCGAGGGAAAAAGGCTTGTGGGAAACGCCGAGCAGTAATTTCCGGAGCAGAGCTGTAGAAGCTAGAATAAAGAAAACTGTTCAAGATGAGCATAAGCACAGTAGGCTGCAGAAGAGTCAATGTAAGTTTCCTAGAGGAATGTCATGCCTCACAAATCTGTTAGAGCGCTCTGAAGGAGTCAGCGTGGATAGAAGTGATACAGGCAGTACTTGGGTTTGCCAGAAGTTCTCAGCAAAGTCTCCCAGCTAAAGCTTTTATGGGAGCTGGGCTGTTGTACAACAAGAGGTTTTAATAATTGTATAGAAGAGTAGGAACAAACCAGCAGAAATGGTCACTTCTCACACTGGAGGTTTCAAAAGAAGTCTCCAATCACCACAGCTGTTTAATATATTCATTAATGGCCTGGGAAAGGCGATAAATAGTTTCTCTACTCCAATAATTTCATATCAACAGCCAGGCTGAAGGTAACCGCAAAGAGCCGTGAAAGGACCCTCAGCACTGAGCGGCTCAGTGATAAAATGACAAATGAAATTCGGTGTCAATAAACACGAAGTAATGCACTGGGGAAAAATAAGCGGAGCCATAAATACACGAGGATAGGCTTTAAGTTAGCTATAACCACATGGAACAGAGGGCCGGGGGGTCTCAGTAGATGGTTCACGGACAGGGGAGCTCGGAGGAAGTTAAAAGGGAAAACTTACAAGGGAAAACAAGGGTTAGGTGTTTTTAGGAAAGGAATAGGATGAAAGGAAAAACAGATCATCACCCAAACCTGTAGCCTGCATCAGGTAGGATATAATTCTGGTCACTGCGTCTCAAAAAAGCATACACGTGAGAACTGGAAGAGGGAAGGGCCATGAAGGCTACATGGCATGACTTCCAAGACAAACCCGTACAGGTAAGTGTCCTTCAGCATGGAGGAAAGAGAACCCAGGGGACATTACTGGTAGAGGTCTGCAAAACCAGAAGCAGCCCAGAGAAGGATGTAAAGATCAATTCTTCACCACTGCTCGCTGGGTACCCGCTAGGGATATGCAGCATCCAGGCAGCAGGTTATAAACAAGAGGAGGCTCCTGTGCTAGCATCCCTCATAACAAAGCAGCAGAGCACGGTACCGGGGGAGCCAACAGCACAAACAATTTCTAACAGGGACTTGAAAATTCATGGAGCAAAGTTTGGAGGGGAAAACCAGTCATTTTACAGGTAGGACAGACCTCTTCTCCCTCTTCACCTCTGCCTGCCCCAACTGCCCAGGGAGTCTGGCTGTTTCACCCCTTCCCTTGTTCTGCCCATCACTCTCTCCATGCCCCACTTTCTTATCCAGAGCAGATAGCTCTCAGTCTTTGAGCATCCCTGCCTGCACCACTGCTCCTGCTGGCAGCCTTTACTCCCAGCACACCTGACCCTAGCTGCAGAAATGCTAGCTCTGAAGATGGATTTACTCACTTTCCTAGAGCATCACAGGGACCTGGGGAGGCAAGGAGGGATTGACAACACCTCTGACTCGAGCCCTGGCCAGTTCCAGGTGCCTTTAGCCTGCAAACCGACAGCCCGAAGTGATACCACCAGAGAACATTACTGTTCTGGCCAAAGTACAAGTTTCCAAGCTTATAACTTGTCAGCTGTTTCTGCTCGATCTTTTGAGGTTAACCTCTCACTTTTGCTTGAAGCTATTCCTTCAATATCGAGCCATTTATACAGCATGGAGCCGACGCCAATAGCTGTGGCTCAGGACACCCAGAATCAGGAACCTGTGGGCACCTTCTGAGTAGGTTTGGAGCAGTGCGGTTATCTGCCCCGTTACCGTACGGCAAGTCTTGGAAAATACTGTCTGCTCACTGGCAAACTTATCCATCCTGCTAAGTGGATAGCAGAAATAAATACATAAAATTCCCTACAAGATGCTTTTACAGAGAAGTCTGAGCACCTGACACCTACGACTCACGTTCTTGCTGCACAGAAGAGAGCAAGCAGTTACCCTTGCCCTGCTCCCTCTGTCCAAAGCTACGTTCTGCAGAAGCACGTGCAAGAGGAGCAGCAGCATGCTGTGGTGCTGCTCGAGAGGCACCTACCGGTACCCCACGAAGCGACAGCCAACCTTTGTGCTGTCCCAGCTCACCGGGATGCGGCCCCTCAGTGCACAGGGACAGAGTCCTGAAGGTCGAGGAGCTCCAAGGTAAAGCTCATCAGCTCTCTGCTCAAAGACAGCTAACATTTCCACATGACGAAAAGCACTGAAGGCAGCCTATAACTCCTAATATTGAGTTAAATTAATTTTTCATTTTTTAATCCCGCTCGCAGCGGTTTGTAACGTTCCCAGTCATATTTATCTGTTGTGGATGAAAACACCATGCCGTTCTCTAGATAGCGACAGGTTTCTTGGCAATGGCCGTGTGACGGTGGATTAATTAAACTGGAAAGCAGAGAGCGCGAGGACTAGATTTATATAATGAAAACAATATATCTGCTAACGCTGGAGAAGTGCTGACGCCGTAATACCACCGATATTAATATTTGGTGCAGAACATCTTGGAGTGCATTACTACGATGGTTAAATCTGGTGGGCTGAGAAACGATCAGAGCTCTGAAATTACCAGTCCAAAATAAAGCTTACTTGGCTATTAAAGCCCTGAGTCTCCCTCCCATTCAGGAAGATTCGCGGGTATGGGATATTTTAAGTCCCAAGGCCTGGAAGGAACAGTTCACGAATCTCCCACGTGAGCTCTGCAGCAGCTGCAAGAATACTGGGATGTTTGCTGGACTGCATCCCTGAGACACCACCACGCCGTTCTGGAGTCATGCATGGACTAGAGAAACCCAGGAGGAAAAAGGAAGAGAAATCTATCCCCTGTCTTTCAGTATATCTAGCCATATCGCCATCCTGTTATATTGTTGTGTTAACGCATCCCTACTGACTTGAAAAATAAGTTATGAAGAGGAAAACGAGCCTCCAACCACCACACCAAACTGGGCGGTTTGACGCTACCAGCTTCTTCCAAGGTTTCACAGAAAGTCGCAGGTAAAAATATTATCTTCACAGTTTATGCTAAAAAAGCCACAAACAAGCAAAAAAGCAGCAAATACACGAAGAAACTAATAAAAAATCCCCCATAAATACCAAGATGTCCCAGGGCATTTAAACACAAGAACGTTCATACAACTCGTTCAAACTTCACTACGCTTAAAAAATAAAAGGCACCTAATAACTTCTGCTTCAAACTTCTTGCATTTCAAGTTCCACCTCATCCCATGGTACTGCACATGATGGAAACAAATATAAAACTACGTTATTTATTAAAATTACTGAATAAAGAGTGAGAGCAAAGATATATATGCGTGTCAGTGGTCCAAATAAATTAGGGTCATTTTCATCAGTAGACGCCGACAATTTTTTACGTTTATTATAATATTTTCCACATAACTATTCTATCTGGTGACATTTCTGCACATATATTAAATATATGTGACAGTACGTAACACATAGCTAAATATCTGACCATTCCTAAACGCTGCAGTAGTTTGAATACATTTACAAACTGTCAAATATTTTAGACTTTCAAGTGATGCATTTTAAAACAGAATAAAGTGAAGATAATTTACAGAGGAAGACAGAAATGATCTCCTTGGCTACTAATAAGTAGCCTCGGTCTCCCTGCAGGTCTGAGAGCAGCAGACCACATCTCTATTCCCTCCAGAGTTACGAGCCACGCTAGGAAGTAGCAGAGGTGGGAAGATGCGTACAAGACCGAGCTGTCTGCAAAAACCAGTCCAGAATTACTGAGAGAGTTGTAACAGTTCTCCTCAGCTGAGAGCCTGGCCAAACATCTTAAATCCCAGTTCATGCAGAACATGTGTTGACATGGGAAGGAGGACATGATAAAAGGCAGCAATAGCCGAGCTTTTAAGGCAACCTTCATTCTGGCACTTGGCAAGTTTTTGTTTGTTTTGGTTCTGAATAAACAGGTTTAACCTGGGATTAGCACAGATTAAATTCCTAGCAAGAACAGCAAGAACAAACACTCAGAAGACAGCCCCTTTCCATCTCCATCCGCTTGGACCCAACTCTTGTCTCCCTCCTCCCCAGGCCTCAAACCACAGCCAGGGCCCTCCGGGCTCCAGCCTCACCCCCGACCTCGTTCCCAGACTTTCCAGGCAGAGTCCAAGGCCCCAGCCCCTTGCCAAGCCCTCCCCGGGGCTCCCTCTCTCCACCCCCTCTCCACCTTCCCACCAAACCCCAGGCCCCCGGTCTCAGGGTGCCTGCCCAGCTATTCTCATCTACATCCAAACCAGACTTGCTTTTATTTTTGGCTTTCCCCCGGCAGCACTGAGGGCTAGCCCAGAGGTGTAGGCTTCCTAGCAGCAGCGTGCACCACCCTCTGAAGCCCCAGAGAAGCAGGCAGCGGTGCTCCTTCCCTGGGGAGGAGGCAGGCTCGCAGGCTCTTTGGGCAGAGAGCCTGATGCACTGCTCAAATCCAACTCCTTCCTGCTGAATATGCATGAACTAAGTTTGTTAAAAGCCCGACAGCTTTGCCAAATTTGGGTGGATTTTGACAGAAACTGCAAAAGGCATATCCCTGAAACAAAGGCCCCTTCGTTGCCAGCTTTCATGCCTCTGCTCCAAAGCGAGGGCGTGCCATGCAGTTTGAAAGAAAAGATCACCAGAATTATTTTTTTTTTTTCCTTTTTAGAAGTTCCCTTATTATTATTTTACTCTTACAAAACACTGTTGTTCCAGCCTCTCACCCAGCCCCGCTCCCCCAGCCTATTTTGTGGAATTGCTTTGGCTGAGATCCTGCGGCCTGGAGCCGATAACCTGCCGTGGAAGCAGGTCACCGAGGGGACTGAACCTGAGCAGAGGCACCTGAAAACGCCATCTCCTGAAGGTTCCCGACTGAAATGCACATCAGTCCTGATTTTGCAGAGCTCGTGTTGTCCAGGCCACATGTTTTTTCCTCATAGCTGGGTCTGTGGCCCCTCACGGGGTCACTTCCAGCAGCCTTGGGCCGGAGCAGTTTGGGGAGGCGCAGGGTCCCGTGGGCACGGCGAGGCGCCTGGCTGCGTCGTGGGACAGGTCTTCAATTAACGCTCGGTTCCAGGAAAAGGGATGAACCAAAACGTGAAGCTGCTGCACCCAGTGTTAGCTAATGGCTTGTTTTAAACATTCGTGAGGTGCTTTAAGCCCAGGATAGGTCCCAGAAACATTGAACAAGTACAGATACACACAGTATTCTCTCCCCGCTGCCTTGACAGGCCATAAGCAAAGAGCAACAAGCTGCCTACAGAGCTTCGGGAAGGAAACAGATGTAGGAACTTTTACAGGCATTGCCTCGGATTCGCTGGGAACATTGGATAGGTGTTGAAAAAGAAAGAGCCTAACACAGAGCATCAGCTGAGCACATCCAAAACTTCTGTCTGGAGCCAAGAGCCAGGCCAGCCTGCAAGCTCCTGGAGGCATCGCCCTGCTCCTCACCCTCCCCAGCTCCTGGTTTGGGCTCTGTGCTGAGCACCCAGCTCTGTGCTGAGGCTCAGGGGGCACGGGGCTGCCCTTTTGTTCCAGCATCCCGCCCAGATCCCTCCCTGTAAAGCACACACACTCTCACGCCAGGCGCTCCTCCTGCCAGGACAACTTCCCTGCCACTGATTTCCCTCTGACAAAGCCCTCGCACATTGATCGAATTCCTTCTTTCGGGGAATGGTTTCGGTTAGGACGTCCAGAAGCAAGGCTTTTTCTACAGGCTCAGCCCTGCCAGATGTTGAAGGCCACAGCCTCGCTTGATGAGCACTGCCAGCAGAGAGCCCAAATCCCATCGCTACCTCGCGGCAAGATGAAAACCCACCGCGTGCCCACCTTCACCAGCCCGATTTCATCCGCGTACCCTTACAGGACAAAGTAATTTCGCTTCCAGAAAAACCATACTAAAGGAGTGTTTCCTGTCAGTAAGGCACGGCCCTGTTTTTCCAAGACTCGATGGATAAGCATCCCTTTCTTTTTCGGGTATTGACTCAGTGTTACTGAAAAAAAAATGGGCTTCCTTTAAATTCATCTGGTTGAATTCCTCTGCTGACAAACACATGCGCGCACACACCCCATACGAGTAAGAGGAAGGGTAATTATTTCCCCGGAGAACAATAATTTTGCAATACATTTCAGAAGCAGCATGATTTAGCAAATTCAGCTGAGAGCCGAGGATACTAAATACAGTTTATTTCTTTGAAGCCGGTGGTATCAAAAATTATTTCCTGTATCTCTTTAAACACTCGCACTTAAAAGGATAAACTCGGAGATCTTGAAAAACCCAAGCCCAAGGAGTTTTGGCAGGTAGCTAGAAGCTGAAATCCACCACAAAGAAAAGCTTTCCCAGCCAGCGAGTCACACCTGCACCTTGCTGCCTGGCACATCTTTGAGTTCGGTACCACTCTTCATGGACGGCCTGTCACTAAACCCTCCGAAGAGCTGGCTCTGAAAAAAAACAGCGGCATTTTCACTTTTTGTTATTCAGGCTTTGAAAGATATCGCTTGGCACGTGAGGTCCTTCTATCACTTCGCGGGAAGTACAGGCAGATTGGTAAAAAAATGGCTAAAAGTTCAGTTTCCCTTACGAAAAGGACAGCAGCGTCCTGCCAACGCAGCGCTTGTCGGGACCTTACAACTGTTAAAGGGGCTCTGGGTAGCTGGGGGGGTTCTCAAATGTTCGGTTTTCTCCCCACGACACGGAGAGGAACACATTAAACCTCTAAGAGGATCCGTTCCCCCGCAGGTTGCTCCTTCTCCCCTCGCTATGATAAATGCCATCTCAAAGACACTGATACACATAAACTTGGAGGATTTATAGCGCATTTCCAACACTAATATTAAACATATCCTTTAAACTTTTTTTTTGGAAGGCTTTAGGTTCCCCCTCTTTCAGAATCATTTAATAGATGTTAAGTCACCTTCAAAGAATTTGCAAATCCTTTGAAGTACGGTATAAAAAAAAAAATAGGCTTCAACATCTTCCGAACAGTTGCAGGTAACGTGTAATAATTCCTGAAAGCACACGCAGAAGGAGCCGCCTAACGCCGAGTTATACTGCCTGCCCTGAAAACGTACCCCTGCTGCAGTCCATTTTACAGACACGCTTTTGGCAAGCTCCCTCCTCACCCTACTCCTCACCATTCGCACTGAGTACGAATGGCAAGGATTTCCCCCCCATCATTTTTCTCTTATTTTTGATAATTTAAATCCATTTCATTTTTCAGCGAGAAGATTCTCCGACATTTGGACAACCCCTTTGAAGCCGGGCTTTGCTCCGCAGCCACGCGTTGCCTTCCCTCCGCGGAGCCAACACACATCTTCCCTGCCTCGTTTCCTCCTCACAGATCTGATCTGGTGGCGGCGTTAAGCGGGAAGGCTTCTGCAGGCTTGTCATAGATTTTTCCATTTTGTGACAACGTGGCCGGGGATTGTCAATAATAATTCTCCAAGAACAAAATGTTCCTGAGCAGAATGTATCACTCACTCGTTGACAATTAATGAAATCGTTAAAAACATCTCTTGAAAGATTGCAAGTTTTAACTCACTCCCAGCCCCTTAACGTGCCCATGGCAGGTTGGTGCCATTGCCCAACCACCTGAAAAAAAATCATTGCTAGCAAACGAAAAAAAAATAATTATCCCTTCTTTAAAAGTTCAGAGTGCAGAAGTTTTGCATAATTAAAATGTTTTCTGATTCTTGCTAGCAGTCCAAAGGTTAAATACTTCTCTTTGCTAGTATAGACCACATAATTGAGAGGAAGCAAGTGAGTTTATTCTTTGAAAGGCCAAGAAGAAAGAAAGAAAAAAAAAAAAAAAAAACCACAGAAGTTTATTTGTGCTTGCAAATCCTTTCAGGTCTAAAGAACCAGTAAGATAATAAATTGTTTTTGCTGAAAACAGGAAGTTTGGCAAAGATGCAAAAGGACAGCTAAACTTTGGCTAGACAACCCAAAACACTGTGTTCTACTTTGAAAGTATTTCCAACAACAAAAGAGAGTGAAGTGCCTTGAATCCATAGAAAGCTAAAGGAACAGCAAAGGCATCTGGCAGCAGTTGTCTGTTGCCAAACTTGTGGTTGTGTTGTGCTGGCTTACGGGCTGGTTTGCCAGTTTTCAGTAACTTGCATCAAGCGCAGCTGAAACCCACATTTATAAAGCCTCAAATGGTGTCAAAGCTAGAAAAGCCTCAAGGAGCCTCCTCTTTCTTCTTTGCATCTGGCCAATACCCAAGGAGTAAATAAGCATTGCTCCCAGTGTTCAGGCGTACAAAGGGAGACAACCAAGCTGGGAGTCCTGGACCACGGCGCTACGGGGTTTGGAGAGGCGATGCCCACTGGGGGCAACCCCCTGCCCCTGGCTGACGCCGTCCTGCTGCCCCCTGCCCCAGCCTCTGGCGGGAGAAGCCCTCAGTCAGCACGAGGCACAACTGGAATGCAGGTTATAGGACACCTGGCTTATGCTTTAAAAGTTTTGACGCGTTTTGGGGTGAAAGATTTTAGACTACAGGATACGAGCCACACTGTGACACTTGCCCAGAGGAACAGAGAACACGTCCCCAGTCGCTTCACTAACACCAACCCAGCAAATGATGCTAAGGGTCCCTTCCAGCGCCACGCACGTGTGAAGGAAAATAAGAAAATCACACACATATACAGATACACAAGCTTTTTGGGGGGGCTAGAACTGCCCACAATTAACCTGAGAGTCTCCCCTCCTAGGGTACCCCTCCCCCAGCCCCTCACCCAATATTTATTATCAAAACCCACTTCTCCAAGACATTTATCACCAAAAACCACCAGACCCTTTGGGCCAAACAAGACAGATACTATTTATGTCATAAGCACTATTTTCTGAAATGGGCAGCTGAAACACAACAAGCATACACTGATTTTATTGGCAGGCTCCATCGCCACCGTTACGCGGAGCCTTAAAACCCCACAACTGCTTTTTGCAATCCTGAAGGACCTCCTCATCAGGAAATCCTGAAGTAGGGGGTGCAAGAAAGTGAGCTCAAACTTATTCATTGTACCACTTCCTCGCTAAAATTATTTAGTAAAATTAACTGCACGACCACTCGGTTGCACCTGCATGAGCACAGGGAAGATAAAGGAAACACGAGGGTACGTTACGAAGAGGTAACATGCAGAAAGCAAAGGACACAAACATCCTGAGAAATCCTTATGGCTAGCAATGATGAAAACATCTTTGCTTTATGGAACATATCCCAGGACAGTTCAAAAACACGGAGCTTTTAGAAGGGCACCAGCTAGAACCCTGATGTGCTCACTGAAAGCCCAGAGCAGGCATTTCGTACTTAGCACCTGCAACGCGTGCTCTTCAGGAGTAGCAGCAACTATAACAACACAGCACTTCTCTGCTGAAAACAAAGCACTTCACAAGGGAAACGAAACACTACCGTGCCCGTTTAGAATCTCCTGGCTGGAGAAACAAAGTCACTTACCCAAGAGCATTCAGCTGAAGCAGCAGCAGAGCCAGGAGCAGAAGCCAGAGTCCCCCTGCAGCTCCCCGATGTCAGCCTTTACGCTCTGGACCACACCTCGGACTTCAGGAGCATCAGTAACAAGGTGCTTGACTCCGGGTTGAGCTTTAGGTATGATCTGGAAGCACTTCAAAAGCTGTAGAGCAAAGAGCAGCGTATAAATGCTAAGCGTGATTATTATTCAACAGATATTGGAAAAATTACTGCAGTTTGTATTTGTTTTTCTGTATTTGTGGGATTTATGTTGTTTCAACACTCAAACAGCTTTTGATAATGACACCATCTGTTAATTCTCACCCTCCACTAATTTAGAACAAGTGGTGGAATTGTTAGACTGCAGCCTTACAGATCCCAGCTCAGCAAACAAACCCGAGCCCAGGGTCAGCGAGAGGGATTACCAGCAGCGGGACGCGGCAGCCAGCCGGACACAGCTCCCAGCCCCAGCAGAAGGGAACGCACCAGATCACCAGGAGAGACGCAGCTCTCACGTAACCCTCTTGAAAAGCTCTCTGGAAGGTTGTGGTCTCTTTCCTGTGCCCACCAGGTGAGGAACACCAGCTCAGGGTCTCTGCAGAGCGGTGGGGCAGCAGCAGGTGGGGTATGGCAGTGCAGATCGGAGCTAGCTGCCAGGTGGGACAGACGCCTGGGTACACCCCGAAGGCTCCCTGATTGCAACCAGCTTCGGGTGGGTCTGCATGCAGCAACCTCCCCCTGCCAGGTGCCTTGTTCAGCTAACACCCCTAGATTAGGGGCCAAGCTGGTGCCA
Source organism: Heteronetta atricapilla (assembly GCA_011075105.1). NCBI lineage: Eukaryota > Metazoa > Chordata > Aves > Anseriformes > Anatidae > Heteronetta > Heteronetta atricapilla. Next base: position 9,773,249 of record CM021733.1, read on the forward strand.
ATTAGGGTAATTTCATATTCAGAACACACCAGTTCTGCAAAAATACCAGCTGTGGAGCAAGAGGGCCACAGGCACATATTAGTAACACGTATTTCAATAAGATAGAAGTTTACAATCAGTCTGTTGGGTTTTTTTCAACCATGCCCCTTAGATATCCTTCCCTCTCTGCTCTGAGGTGCTCTCTCTCTGTGCAGGTTGTAGGAGAATCTATTCAATATACTTGCAAAAGGCTCAGATTTTGCCACGTGCAGATTACACAGCGAAAAGAGATGTCTCCTGGCCTCTTGGCATACGCTGCTAGCCATCCCTTAGTTCTTCTAAGAGCCTCTTAACCCCCTCTTGCTGAATTCATCTTGGTAATGTCATTCTTTGCTTGGGTAGTGAATCAAATCCCAAATAATTGAAATTTTCTATCTCACAAAGCCGTTTTATTAAAAGAATGGGCTTTTACTGCAAAAGCAAGCTGCAACACAAGGGTACATCAGCATGCAAGGCAACGGGGAGCTTGTGCGTGTTATTTAGGAAGGTGTGGGGCACATCTACGAAAACCTCGGCCCTCCGTGGTCCTGGTTATGCAGGAGTCAGGCGTAATACCACCGTTACCTTTGTCTAGCAATACCCCTGGCAGAGCTCCTCATGTTGAGGTTATTTGGCATTCATCATCATCACTGTGATACCTCGTTACCTCATGTCCAGGAATGAAATCGGTTTCATTCGGTTTTCATTTCAGTGCCGTGCTTTGCCCGGCCTGACACATCGAGCACCTCGGGCTGTGTTTACACCAAGGCAACATGCTGCAACACACCGAGAATGCCTCTGGCTTCAAGTCACACGAAGTAGCGGTGGCAGGCTTAGGCAACAGTCAGGATCTTCCAAAGTCTGTTTTCATGTCCGACGTGCAGAGAAACCCTTCCGTGCAGAATTTCCTCCAGCAGCGAAAGCGCGAGCTCTCCTCTCCATCCTCCAAAAAAGACCATGACAGGGATGGAAAGTCTGCTCCCTCAGTGGCTGTGTCATCGCAGGGGACCACGGCCATTGCCCATGGGCTCGTGTCAGAGAGGGGACCAGCAGAGGCCGGGCGTCACGCTGCTGTATGCATTGCCAGGAGCTACGAGGAAGGAACTGCCTCCGGTACTGAAGCGCTCTTTCCTCGTTAACCACCAAAATATGAGGCTGCGTTGGAAACTGAGGCTTCTGGTAGCCCCGGGAAAGGCAGGTTAAGACCCCAAACCCCAAAGGTACGTACATTTGTGTGCTGTGATGGGGTGAGAAAGGTGCCAAATGGGCAAAATTTGCCCGACAAAAATCTCCCAGGTCTTACTCCTCGGCCCCATCGACTCCGGCTGTTCAAAGCGTATTACCGTCAGGTCGGAGTGCGCCCCGAGCGCCCTAAAGTCACTTGTTGCTGTTATTAAGGGCAATTATTCCTAAAAAGGAAGAAGAATGAGACATTTACTGGGCATTATAGGCACACGGTTGACATCACTGGGAGCCAATCAGGGCTGCTGAATCGAGGCCAGCTTTCAAAACCCCTTGATGTCATTGTTTTACAAAAGGTATTTGATCCTACTGCTGCCTTCTCAGATGTGATCTCATCCTTGACCCTGCGTGGCACTTTTAGGAACAGCTCCCTCAGGTTTTCTTTTATCAGATCATAAACTACATCCTAGTCCCTTGCCCGCGAGATGTGCTAAAACTTGTACCGTTTGTAACTGGAAATCCTACAAAGCTGCCTGACATTTCTGGGCGACAACGAACCGCGGTCCAAGTTGGAATGGATGAGGAGGGGGCTTCCGGGCTTACAAGGGCTGTAGTAACAGCAGGGCCGTGTCCCTTCTTGGAGCAGCAACACGTGGTCCCTCGCTGACTTGTCTTAACAGCATTACAAATACTTGTTGTATGCTGTAGGGAATAGTCACCCTCTAGCTCTGTCCTGAGTGCTTTTTGGAACAACTGTTGCTAAAACAAGGGCTGCGCACGACGGCCTCGCAGCGACGCCGGGGGACTTGTGGAGGTACCTTTACCTCGCAGGGGTGCAAGCCAAGGACGAGGAGCTGGACGCAAGGTCCCCGGGCCAGCCCGCTGCACAGCCAGCGTGTCACGGGGGAAGATCAGGAATTCACTCCCCAGCGGCGTGGATCTAAACGAGGCCGGAGGGTGTCACCGAGGGGCCAGCAAGACTCGAGTCGCGGCTGGCATGGGTCAGCACACGAGTCGAGGGGGCAGAGAATAAGCCGGAGCTGAATATACTCCAACTCCTTGTAGGCTGCGTGCTGGCAGGGGGCCAGCCTGCCGCAGGAAGGGCTGGGGTAGGTTGAAAGTGCTCTCCCCTGGCAGCTAGTCAGCCCTGCCTTAAATTAACCCAGCTGACTTTGGACTGAAACAGATGATGGGTCCTTGTAAACTCAATTACCCGAGCTCAGCCACGAGCGGGGAAGGCTCAGGATGAAGCGCGGTGCTTTACAAATATCCTGAACCTCCGCTGCCTTCCCCGCGGTGACTGTTGACAGTGACCTAAATTCTCAAATCCATCAGAAAGACAAAGCTTCTGGTTAACCTAAGCAACATCACTTTTGGGGGCCTTTGCCTAGAACTGCTAGATAGACGATGAAAGGAGGCTTTCTGAGCCCATCCCTCCACTGGATGTCGACATGCAGCGATGAATTCGCTCAAGATGTTCCTGGGGATCTCTTTCCTGTTAGGGCCATCCATTTCTCCGGGCTCCTGTTATTGCCGTCTCTGATCTTCCCAACTGAAAGAAACCACAGCACCGCTTTACGGGAGGCTTGTTTAAGTCCCGATACACAGCGATGCTCACGGGTACCGTTAACAATTGGACAACAATCCCAAGACGTGGTATTAAATCGGTTTAGGTAAAACAAAAGCCCCGTGTCTGTAAAAGTATGTGTATTTGCATGGATATAAATATAGTTCAGCTGCTACATTTACATGCTGAGCCCGCATTTTCTGCAATGAAATATTGAAGTGGTTTCAACTCTACGGTGAGATTAAAAAAAGACAAACTAAGAACAAGACATCGGCATGGGACAGCACTGACTGGACACAATCAGTCACCTGGACTAGTAGAAAGATAAATATCTTCAACGTGGACTGACCAGGGCCAATATAGATCTTCCCAGAGACAAATAACCTCAATAACACCGCCTCATGCAACAGTAAACTAAGACTAAGCTTTCGTTTTCATGCCCAGCACTGAAATATCAGGGAAGTCTGATAAAGGATCGCCTGGGGCCGAGCCAAGCAGTGCAGGGCTGTGGGCTGTCCCCACCGCGCGGCTGGAGCTGCTGGAGGCCGAGGAGAGCTGCCAGTGGATTTCAGAGAGTTCAGTGCTTTGTCTGCCTTTCCACCTCGGTTTTCGTGCGCTCCTTCGGGAACTGGGCTTTCCTGAAAAGCCGCCTCTGAGGCCGGTCTGTGAGAGCTGGGGCTGGGCTGGTGGCAGGACTCGCCTGAGCTGAGTCCTGGTAGTTCAAGTAGAAGCTCTCCCACTTGTCATCACAGAATATATGACCTTATTACTCCTCCCTCGGTTCTGGCACTGGCTGTTAGCACTGCAGCCAGGGAAGTTTCCTCAGCGCTCTCTGCTGCTGTCTCTCCCAGCTCCTTCTGCTTTTTGTTTTCCAGTTGCAGCAGAAATATGCGAATCCCATTTTCCGCCAGCACCGAGATGGACGGGCTCCAGAAAACGGCGCGGAAGACAGCAGGGCAGGAGGATACCGCGGCGGGGCTACGCTCCTCGCCCAGGACGCGCCTCGAGCCGCGGGAATTTCTCCGCGTGTCCACGCGACCGTGCCACTGCCTACTGCGGGATGTGGGCAAACGAAGGAGCCCCGGCCCCCCGCGGCTCCCACCTCTCTCAGCCTGCACCGGCCAGGAGAACGCTGTTAGGAAGCCGCAGGACAAGCCCACGGTCCCCAGCGACGCCGGCAGCAGACCGAGACCTGCTGGCCGCCCGCCCAGGGCTTTGAGCTGCCCACGGGCATCCCGCTGGCGATGGGGCTGCGGCAAGGCGGAGGGGCGGGCGTTTTGGGGCAGATCTGCCCTTTTTCCAGCGCCAGGCGGGACGGGGGAGATGGCAGGGCTGCGGCAGCCTCCTCGCTGGCTCGGCGCAGTCCCTCTGTCTGAGCGCGAGCTCCCCTTGCTCTCGCACAGCCCTATCCAAAAGGCATTGTCTGGAAGCAATTAGAGAGATTTTTTTTTTCTTTTTCTTTTTTTTTTTTTTTCCATCGTTGCCTGACAACTTCAGCAGACGCACATGTAGTCGTCCCCCTCCGCTTCTGAAGGCCTTTGCTTACTGTTAACTATTTAAACGTTGAACGTATTACATCTAATTGAACTGCTCGGAGAACTGGCTCCGAGGTCAGCCGCCTATACGGTAACGCTGTTTGGGTGAAAGGACTTCGGGGTAGGTCAGAAGCCTTTAGAAAAGCGCTCGTGCCTGTCCGTATACTTGTCTGCCCTACTTGTTGTTCCTAACGTGTTTTGTTTTGTTTTGGTTTTGGTTGGACAACCAGATGGAGCTGCTCTGAGGGCTCCTCGAGGATGTGACCAGTAGGGCTAGGGAAATGATCGTCCCCCTGTACTCGGCTCTGGTGAGGCCGCACCTCGAGTACTGTGTTCAGTTTTGGGCCCCTCGCTACAAGAAGGACATGGAGGTGCTTGAGCGGGTCCAGAGAAGGGCGACGAAGCTGGTGAGGGGCCTGGAGAGCAAGTCCTACGAGGAGCGGCTGAGGGAGCTGGGCTTGTTCAGCCTGGAGAAGAGGAGGCTCAGGGGCGACCTTATCGCTCTCTACAGGTACCTCAAGGGAGGCTGTAGCGAGGTGGGGGTTGGTCTGTTCTCCCACGTGCCTGGTGACAGGACGAGGGGGAATGGGTTTAAGTTGAGCCAGGGGAGTTTTAGGTTAGATGTTAGGAAGAACTTCTTTACTGAAAGGGTTGTTAGGCACTGGAACGGGCTGCCCAGGGAGGTGGTGGAGTCACCATCCCTGGAGGTCTTTAAAAGACGTTTAGATGTAGAGCTTAGGGATATGGTTTAGTGGGGACTGTTAGGGTTAGGTCAGAGGTTGGACTCGATGATCTTGAGGTCTCTTCCAACCTAGAAATTCTGTGATTCTGTGATTCTGTGACTAACCCTGCAGTTCATGCCGACAGCTGGGGCTCGGGATGCCACCGGGCCGAGCTTCAAGCACCTTGCTTCAGGTGCTTAACCTGGGACGGGCTTCGTGGTCCCTGGTGGGGCTAGGGGGGCAAACAGAGCTTTTTCCATAGCACAATTCATACTTAATGCCTTTATTGCCTTCTGGAGGGACCTTTTGACACCATCTCTTTGTCAGCTTTATGGGAAACCTGGAGAAATTGTCGTCCAAACGTAGGTACGGCGAATATCCTCTCGGAGGGTGATAGCGAGGAAGACTCGGATGGTAAATGAGAAAGGCTGCCTCAGCTTCAAAGGCGTTATTGCTGACTTACATCCTGCTGAGGACTCAGCCCGGTGTTTTTAGAATGCTAATGCTCCTCAGCCTGTGGCGAACAGATTTATTCCGATTGCCATGCCTTCTGGGAGGAACAAGGAAAGGAAGGAGGAGAAGTCAGTGGGTGTTAATGGAGCAGCAGCAGCAGAGGATTCGTCCCCAAAGGTGCCAGATCCTCAGCTGCTGTAAACCCCGAGGGAGTGACATCGGGACCAGGTCTGTAGAGCAAAGCTGCTCCCCCCACGCTCCGAGAGCATCTCCCACACGCACAAATTGGCTCCCTCCCATAGCGCTGAGCTGGTGGCCTTAGGGGCACACGGGCTTTTGTCGGTACCTGGAAAAAAAAAAAAAGCAGCCTGCTAGAAAAGAACAGCAGGTAGCGTTGATTTTTTAGCAGGGAGAGTTGTCTCTAAGGCACGCGGAGGAATGTGAGCATCCCACACACCCAGACACTTTGCAGCCCAAGACTGAAAAGCAGAGAGAAATGAGAGAAGAGACCATGGCGAGGAAGGTTCCTTCTCTCCCACCTCTCACAGCCGGCCAGGCCTGAGGCGAGTGGTTGGGAGCTTCCCTTTTGCAGGGGAAGGGGAAGCCTGCTGGAAGCACGGTCCTGAAGCAGGTGCCAAGGGACCAGAGGCAGCCAGGCTCTGAAGAAGATGGGAGGTATGGTATGGCCAGGCTGTCTTCTCATCAATCATCTAGTCAATCTTCTGGGAGGTAGCAGGAAACCTTCGGACAGTCCATGCCCATGACACTCCCCAATCCTTTCACGTCTCTGACTGTGGCCTCACACGGGCTTTGAAAGGAACATCTGAGCTTCCACCAGGCTTTGAGCAAGGCACGAGGCTCAGATCCCCGACGGCACGGGGACCGGTCAGGAATGACTCGGTCTTTGCTTACTGGGTCATCAGCCAACCTTTAGTCATCAGCACAGAAAGAATGAATTACTATCAAAGGGATGCGAACTGTCCAAAGCAGCTGCGGGGCTCTTCTTGAGCAAAGTGAGGGCCTTGCATTTGTCCGCCACGTATCAGGATGGTAATAACCTGATGACCTAAGAAGCGGAGTCATTTTTAATACCTGCTCCTTTCTCCCGGTACCTGGAGGGGTAGTCCTGCATGCCTCATCTCACTGGTTATCATTATTATGTCATCCAGATCAATCATTTCAAGCTCATTGGGTTGTAAATGCAGCTTTGATCATTCGTTACACTTTGTTAGTATTTATCAGAGCCAGGACTCCGCTAATCTGAAACAGCAGCACTCAGAGAGCAAGGAAACCTGGGCTCCGAGGGCTTACTGCGAGTCGGAGGGGTGCTGCTCTGTTTGTTTTCTGAATTATTCGCTTCCAAAATCTTTGCAGACTGCTGAAGGAGAGGCAGGAGGGCATTTTCCCTCTTTCGAGGTGGGCTCTGTGCGAGTGACACGCGAGGCACCTGACGGCTGCTGGAAGCCCATTGCTGCTCCAGCAGGTCGGGAATAGGCACAGGAGAGGGAGTCCTCCACTGGCAAAACCTCTTCTACGTCCAAGTACGTGCAGGGCTCCTGGGGCTGATCCACAGTGCGCTGAAGTCATCAGAACCAATAGGCCTACACCCAGAGCGCTCCGGAGCAGGCTTTTTTCCCCGATTTAACTCCTTGCACGCATTGCTTGCAGCTGACGCCGCGTTCAGGACGAAGCAACAGCACCGTGTTTTAATGGCAAGCCCAGGAAGCGCAAGGAGGACTGCGCTCCAAACGCTCTCCTTAGCGACGACAAGCAAAAATTCTTTAGCACCATCTAGCTAACGCCGAAGGTAACCCACACTGACACTTCCCACAGCTCCGCTCTGCCACCGACACTCCTCGCCTTTCGCATGCAGACTTCAAAAGGCACAGGGAAAGTCGCTGCATGCCGATGAGGAGGAGAGAGGATGGCTTAGCAAAGCGCCCAGGAGCAGAGCGTGCACTTCACATAGAGCCAGCTGGGCACCCATTGCCGGCCACGGCAAGTGCAAGTTTCCTGGAGCAATTTACATCCTACCTCGTTCACCAACCTGAGAAAACACAGCGGCAGGGCGCGGGAAGGGACAAGAATCCCTTTCTTCCTGGAACGTTAGAAAAGATGGATGGGAAAAACGCCACAGAAGCACAACTTGATGCAGGAAGATCTGGAGAAGTGGAATAAAGAGCTGGGAAATCCATGGGAGATGGCTGGAAAAACTTTGAGGGGACGGTCAGAGGCAGTCACAATCAAAATCCTTCACAAATTCAGGCAGTATTTGCTGCAGTGTTCTTGTAGGACAAAGAAACAATAAGGGGAACAGTTCAAAATAGCCAAATATTTTGAAATGGAAGAGCTGGAATTTTCCATTTAAAAATCAATTGCTTTCTTAAGATCTTAAAATGAGGCATTATTGTATAAAATGTAAAAACAAAACCTCCGAAAATCGAGTTACCAATCTGCATTTATCATTTTCTAAAAAACACTTCAGAGTCCCCTTTATAAATTCATTTTGTGGGGAAAAAAAAAAGAAACTAATGGATATTGCATTTCAAAATTAAGCCAAACATTAAAAAAAAAAAAAGAAAAAAAAAACAGCACTTGAAGAAAAGGATTTTTTCTTAAAGGTTTCATGAAATAATTAATAATTTTGAAACTTTTTAAAGTTCTGATAAGGAACCAGTTAGGCTGACAGTGGGGCTGGCTGGAGGATCATGGTCCCATCAAGAGGTATGGCACTTGGAGCCTCCCTTTTCTGGCAAATGACCAGTCAGTAGGAAAGTGTGGTAAGGTAATTAATTACCTGTTCACATTTGGACCTTCAGAAAAACCATCAACTGAGTTTTAATTTCTCAACCAGCTACGGCAATACCCTCGATTTTTGCAGCTGATTTTTTGACCTAGGACATTCAGAAACGTTTTCCGAACTCGGTGATGGGAAGGGGCAGCGATGGCACCAGGCTGAGCCACCCCCTGAAAGCCCCGCAGAGAGCGGGCTGCCAGCGGCTCCCCAGCTCAGGTGCGGCCGAGCTCACCCACCCAGGCTGGCTTTGCAAGCGGCGTGGCTTCGCTTGGATTGCCTTGCTTAAGGAAAGAACCAAGGGAAGAGGTTTTGTTTGCTCTCCTTGTTCACTTGCCTGCTTGGGGTATTTCGTTCTTTTATGATTTGGCTTGTACAAAATACCCTGTCAAAAGGCACGTGATGGAATTGCCGCTGAGACTTTGAGCGTACGCTCTTCCCACGCCCTCTCACACCCTGAAATAAGCTTTTTATTCTATCATAATTAAGGCTCAGGAATCAGGCCTTGTTTCCTTAAAAGCGCACACAGCCCTCAACTCGATGTTTTGCTGCGGATTTGCCTCACCCGCTAATAACCCTCTCCCCTCCCTGAGCTGCTTTCATGGACTTGCGGTCCTTCTAGCCACTACTTGCTGGACTTGGACTTCCCGAGCGCGTGATTAAGTCCCTGCGCCTCGACCCTGAGCCTTTCCCTCTGAGAGCGGCTATGCCAGCGAAACCGCCAGCGCCACGCGGACCGCCAGGGAAATACTGGGCTTCGGTCGCACCTGCGAGACCGTCGCGGAGCGTATCGCTGGTCGTGTGAGCTATTTCCAAATCTCAGGGGGGTGTTTTGACACGCAGGGCCCGGTCACACAGCCTCGTTCCTGCAGAAGCAAGGGGGAGCACTCCCAGCGCTCCCGAGGAAGCAAGGCGCTTGTATCTCCACGTGCGCAACTCCTATGGGCAGTTAAGAGCCTCAGCCTCACTGAACACTAAAGAAAATACACTAAAATTGAGATATTTTTTAACCTAAGTCGCACAGACCATTTTCCAGCCTTCAAATAAAGGTGGCACATCAGCCACCTCAGCCTGAATTTACGGCAGCTTTAAAAACCCCGTAAGAGAGATGGAGTCGCTCAACGGCAGCGGCTCGGGGGAACCCCCTGTCAGCAACCTGAGGCCCTCAGAAACAACGTCGGCGCAGGAGCACGACCAAGCCCCTCCGCCGTCAGCACGCTTCCCACTCGGCACGATCAGGCTCAGGTCGACTGATGGCAGGGCTGACACCGGCTCCTTGGGCTTCAGGGAAGCAAGCGTCTTTTTTTTTTTTTTTTTCTTTCTCGGAATAATTATTATTATTGTTAAAATGTATATTTTCTCGGCTTTTTATTTACTATATAAAGTGCTTTCCACAGTAAATCAACAAATATGAGTATTCATGTCACCAAGTGCTGATGATTAAAAATAATTACTTTAATGGTGGCTGGCCTGATGCCAAACATAATTAGCTTTCGCATTTCAGGCATGATAGTGGATAATTTACATCTCCTTTCACACCAATACCAAACTACTCCTAATGGATTCTATTTTAGTTTTTATGAATTAATAGAAATTTAGTGCCCGGTTCACTATATCATAGCCGCTATTTGCCTTCAAAACCAAAGAATTGTCTCAAAAAAGGGCACCGAGTATCCCAATCACGCGGGCTCTGCGGGATCCATACCCAATAAACCCAGCTTCCGTGCCGACAGCGTCCTTGCCCATGCCCTTAGAGCTGCCGGAGGCAGGGGGAGAAGCAAACTTTCTCAGGCAGGGCAGGGAATCCTGTTCAGGAGAGGAAAAACCCTGGGAAGGCAGGCAAGGAGCCCCTGCTCTCCTCTCCTCCTGAGGGAACCTCCCGCCTGCTGCGGGGGACGGGGTTTTATTCTGGGGATAGCGAAGGAAATTGGACATTTGCCTTTTCAAAACATGAGAAGCTGTTCAAGGACCCGGTGGGTGAAAACAGGAAAGCTATTTGCATTCTTTCCAAGTGGCTTTAAAACCAGTTCCCTTTTACCTACCCACTAGGTCCGAGCGCAGAGCCCCGAGCTCGGCCCGCGGGGAGCGGCGCTGCTCGGCAGGCGCAGGACCGTGCTGCCCTGCTGTGCTGCGCCTCAGGGGGACAAGGGCACCTGAGCGCTCGTGGTGGGAGGAAGGGGAATTCCCCCCCGCTTGGTTTTGAAGACCCTTCCCATAAATTGTGTGGGTGTGCAAAACGCACGGCGCAGCTACTGGCTTCGTGGGTAAGCGGGAAGGTCACAGCTTGGCTTTAACACGGGTACAGAGGCAGGCTGCGCCTCTGCTGCTGGGCTGGAAAGGAGCAGAGAGCAACACGGAGGCAAAAATCACCCCAGACCCTAACCCAGGGGACGACTCCTTAAGCACGTGAAGCGAGGACAGAAGGGGGGAGATGCCTCCCAGCCAGCAGGAGAAGACGAGGCAGGCTGGAGCCCCCCCTGGAGCAAACCTTGGCGACTTGGTTTCCAGATCTCAGCCTCCGCCGGGGCCCAGCAAGGCTCCAAGCCGTGCCTGGCTGCGATCGGGCCCCGGTGCGAAAGGTTCAACCGCTTTTGCTTGCCACAGGAAGCTGGCAACGACAGTTTCAAAGAAAGAGTTTGGGAAAAGCATCCAAAAAAAGCAGAACCGGATAGAAGCAAAACCAGCCGCCCTCCCTCCCCTGCCTACCCGGCTTCCCTCCGCGCTGCACGATACGGCTCCCGCTGCCCGCCGTGCCCTAAGACCGCGCTTCAGGGCTGCAACAGCGAGCCCAAAACAAGCAAATAAGTTTCAGAGGAGCTGTAAACATTTTGTTTCAGCGTTCATTTGTTGTTGTTGTTGTTGTTGCTGCTGGTCACCGATGAAAAGAAAATACATTTGTCAAGTTTAAGCCTTCACCTTTTCAGCCCGCTGCTGACGTCGAATGTAAACACTGCTCGTGAACCCCTTCCAATTTAGGTTTCAGTGGACCAGAGCCCTCACATACCCTGACACGGCCGGACTGCCAGCGCTGGCAACCTCGGAAGAAGCACGGAGCAAATGGACGCGGTGTCAGCTTCCCCGAGCTGCCTCCCGGCCTTGGTTCCTGACCTTCTGCAGGCTCCTGTAGGGGCTGGTGGGAACCCAAACCTTCACGTCATGCAGGGGCCCGGCCCCGGCAGCAATTAACGCGGGTTTTTAATGGGTGAGGTTTTTTGGTGAACACTCCTCGCATCGCTTCCCGCAGGCTGCACAGCCCAGATCTGGAGGAGGGAAGGCTGGGGGGAAGAGCAGGCGGAAGCGGTGGTCTCCAGCAGTCAGAGCAAGCCTGGCACGGCTGCTTGCTCAGAAAGAAAACCCAGCACCACAGCACGAGAGCCCAAGGTCCAGCCCTGTCCCCTCGTGCCAGCAGGAGCTCCCGACACTTCCCCCCCGCAACGTTTCATTTTGGCAGAAATCCGAGCGTATCCTCGGCGCTCCGATGTAAAGTAAACCGCCATGTCATCGCTCCGGCACAAAAACACACAAATACCCTCCCACCTTCCTAAAGAAGCAAAACATTAAGCTTTATGGGTACAACAACCATTATATAAAAAGCTCGCCTATTTAATGCAATGTTGTGGTTGGGAACGTAACCACACAAAAGGCAGAAAATTCAAACGTACAATTCCCACAGAAACCATAACTTGGCCACGTTTCACAGGCACACGTCAAGGCAGAAAGCTGAACAGAGCGTTTCCCCTGGCTGAACTACTGCCTCTGCAGAAGGGGTGCCGCGCTCCTCCTCCTACCTCCGCTTCTGCTGCCCCGTTCTTTTCTCCTGCACGGAGCACCGCAGGTGCTTGGCGGTATTCAGGGCAGGGGGTGCACGGGGAAGGGCAAGGGGAAGGCTGCAGCGGGTGGCCGCACGCCCTGGAGGTGGTTCAGACGCAGAGGTTAGCCTCCAGATCACCGCCAGCTTCGGCTGTCTGCATCCAGGCCCCGAATCCTCCCCTAGGGTGAACACCACGACCCGCAGCTCTGGGCCTGACGGCAGCACCTAGCCCCACACGGACCCTCCCGAGGACCGGCCCTGCGCGGCGCTGCCCAAGGGACAAGCCTCCGAATCTCAGCTCTTCCCTTCCTCCTTCAACCACGGGCTGGAAGCCTACCAAGGCCCTAGCCAGGCCTACTTGCTGGCGTACTTGGAGGCTTTCCAATTTAATGAAGCAGACCGATTGATTCCAGTACGGTGTCCCAGCCTTTGTAGCAGTCTGGAGTGAGGACCTAAGGACCCACACCTACAGCGGGTTACCTTCACGAAATCTCAATTTCTAGGCACTAGTGGGTTTCAGCTTGGAGGGGGGAGAAAAACAAGGCGGCTTCTCTGTTCTCTGCACAGAAATTAAGACCATAAAAACAGAAGAGCTGCTCCGAGGCACCAAAGGCACATCTAACCCGGCATCCCATCTCCCCCAGTAGCCAACGGTGGGTGCTTCAGAAGCCAATATAAGTAGCTCAGCGATTACAGCGATCCCTCCTCTGGTATAACCTCTCGGATTCCAGCAATCAGCACTGTGGGGACTTCCTAAGGCAGAGGTTGCATCTGGACCCTTGTGTTTAATAGCTCCCCATAGGCTTCTCCTCCACGCATTTGCCTAATCCCTTCTTGAACCCATTTACACTGCCGGCTTCTGCAACATCCTGTGACAAGGAGTTTCACACTACGACCGTGCGCTGCGGGTGCTGGGGAAGCAGGCGGGAGGACGACTTCCTTGTTGCTGATTGAGACTTGCTGCCTGCCTGCTTCAGGGAGCGCCCTCCTCTCCTGGCGGCACGAGCAGCAGAGAAATGGGCTCCCCGGGAGCTCCCCGCCATCCAGACTGTTATCGGGTTCATTTCTGCACCACTTCAGCTTCACTCCTACAGGCAAATCGGTACCTCGCTGCCTGAGGCCTAGTTACTATCGCTCACAACAGTCACTCCATGTATTTGACCCCTTTCTGTTTTCACTTCCCCACCCAAGGCATCTCCTGAGCTCCCGTATGCATCTCCATATAATAATACAATGATGTATTATAATCATATGCTATTAATTATCAATAATAACTATAAGTAATAGCTTCGGGTCAACCTGGGTGAGGACAACAAGCCCAGAAAGACCTAGCAGAGTTTGTGAGAGACTTCTGACGTAAATTTGGTCAAATCCCAAACCCAGCAGAACGTGCAGCACCATTTACGCTGGCACAATGAGGCTTTTAGTGCACGCATGGTTTTAGGACCTGCAGTAGGACTAGCCAGCATTCCCCTGAGGCCACGGGTCACAGAGCTTTGTTCTCCATCCCACCTCCCCTGCTGCTGGACCGGGAGGGCCCAAGCCCTGCTCTCATTTCCCCCGGGGTCCAGCAGGAGCAGGAGGAATCCTGCCCAACACCCGCTGACGTGGGCACCCCAGGCTGACGCCTGTTCCCGTGCTGGGTGTCCCTGAGCAGAGGCCCAGGCTCTCTATGGTAAGCAAAGCCCAGCTCGGCCAGTGACACGTCATTTTAGTCACAACACCCAGAAAAGGTTTTAAGTTAAACATATCCCGATTGGGCGAGGTTTACTGAGCTCTGTCCCTTCCAGGGGCAGCACGCAGGTCAAAAGGAAGAGGAGAGAACAACCAGAAGCATGGAGGAAGGGGCCGAATCTATGTGCTTCCACCTGCTTCACCGGTCACTGCTGCCCAGCACCACAGTGACAATGCTGGTGGCCTGACGGCGATAATTTGGATCCTGACCCAAACAAACACGATGTCAGGACCCTGACAACAGCAGCACTCTCACTGGCTTTGGTGACAGCCTGCAGCACTAACCTCCACCGCTGCTTCTCACACCGCTCCCTCTTGCCTTCTCCCTCCTCACCCTCCTGCTCCCCCCATCCCCATCCTCTGCTGTCTTTCTTATAAGGAAGGCTTTCACAACGCCAGGCAAGACTCCACCTTTTGGGAGGTAGCTGTGACCACAAATGAGACACGGCGTGTAGAGCAGCAGCAGCAGCGACTCGGCACAGCTGAATTTCTCAGGTCGCAGGGCAGCTGGCAGGACTGGAGCAGCCAGCGAGCAGAAGGAAACACAGCTTCTGTCTCTGGTGCTGACCATCTCCCTGGGCTCATCTTCCCCTTCCTTGTGTGTTTGCTTTGTCTTGGAAGAAAAAGGCTGGGCCTTTAGCTGCAAGAGCAGAAAATGTAACCCCAGCCTAACTCGGCTCACTTTGCCGCCTTCCTCCCCCAAAGAACATTCATCCTATTTATTTAAAGCCATTTAAAAAGACTTGCGAGCTAAAAGGGAGTTTATAAAAATCCCCTGCAGTGAAAGGGAAAGGAAATCATATTAAAATGAAAGCAGTCCTTTTTATATTTACCTCGTGCTTTAACTGATTTCCCTTTTTTCCCCCGTCCCTATTTTTCACAAAAGTTTGCTGTGGGAGCAGCCAGGCTGCAGCCAGCCCCCTGAAACGGGTTTAAATGTTTCATACCAACACCCCGGCATGGCCAAGCGAACTCTTTGGATTCAGGCTCCATTTTTTTTCTCTCCAAATGACCACAAGAGACTAGCACGGGGGTTCCCAGAGGTGTGAGCGTTGGTCCCTGCTCCTCCACGTGCTGCTGGCAGCGAAGGGGGGTTGCCGGAGGAAGGGGTGTCTGTAAAACACAACGGCAGGCAGTGCCTCGGGTCCAGCTCTTACAAAAGAAGGGAAACCCAAGGACACCACGTGCCTGTGATAGGGATCTTTATTCGGTAAAGAAGGCAAGGAAAAAAGAGCAAACGTTCCACCCAGCCTTCGTCAGCGGACACCTTCTTCTTCGCTGTCTTCTCGGTTGACCTTGCCTCCGAAGGCATACGGAGCGCTAATAATAATACTAATAATTAGCGCTTACCCAGCACGTAATCCTCAAAGTGCTTTACAAACATCAGCTAATTAACTAAAAGGCAGGTTCGGTATGTGTCTGTACAGATAAATAAATAAATAAATAAATAAGCAGAACGGATCCGGGAAGTCTGCCGTGCTCATTCCCGCGGACGCAAGGCCTTGCAAACCGCCCGCGCAACGCGGATCTTCGTGCTGTCAGGAACCCCCCCATGCCGGCTGGGTTCGAAGCCCCCCCAGTTCAGTGTTGTCTGCCAACCACACAGACCTGCAGAGTAGGGAAATTTCTTTAGGACGGCCCTGAGATGGTTTTAATTAAGCAGTCTGAGTTAATTTAATATTCAATAGGCTTATTTTCCAACACGAGGAGTTGCTAATGATTGTAAATACTTGCGTTATCGTTGCTAGCCACTTTAAATAATTGCTAGATACCAATTAAACGAGCAGAAAAAGGAACAAGGTCATGGAAATGGCAGCATTTTCCATCTTCCACTATCTTCCACAAAACCTGAATATTTTTTCTTTTCCTTTCTTTTCCTTTTCCTTCCCAAACCCTACTCAAACTCATGGACAAGCTCATTTTGGGGAGGGTTCCTGCTTAAACTGAGCTGCCTCCCCCAGCGCAGGGGCTGCTTTTGTCACGTCCCTGAATACACGTCCAAAGACCTGGAGCTCTGCGAGGCAGTGTGCCCACTGGACCAGCTGATGGGCAGACGGGAACAAGCCCCGTGTTCAATATCTGCTCACATTATTATTTCCTTACCTACCCATGCCCTGACACGCGGGCAGCTCCGGGCTGTCCTGGAGACACGGAGCCCCGTAAGAGTGGGCGATGCTCTCCCTGCCGGCAGTTTTGGCTTCTCCTGTCCAACTGACGGATAGCATGAGCATCCCGATGGGGGCTGCAACTGCTTTTTGTGTGCTTGCCCCACCTCTCCTTCTTCTCTTTCTTCTAACGTTGTGACTCAATTTGAGATTCAGATTCGTTCCTGGATAGTAGCCTATAGCAGCGGACTCGGGAGATGAGACTCCACCAAGATTAAAAAAAAATATATTAGTAAAGAATGAAAATGTATGAAATATAAATGAAAAGCCACCTTGCTGACTTACTGTGAGCGAGGTGGTTGTGGTAACAGTGAGATGAAATTCCTGCTTCACGTGCCTCCCTCAGAGGACAGGAAAAAAAGACAAGAAAAATCCTCTATAAAAATCAAATTGAAAAGGCTGTGTCACCCTAAGAGCCAGCGTAACATCCACGTCAACTGCCTGGATCCCTTCCTCAGACAGACCTCTGCCTTGCAACCCAGCTTTTAAAAGACACGTAAGGAAAAGCGGCAGGCAGGAGCCGAACACTTGCCTACTTTCAAGCCAACTACAACTTGTTCTGCAACAGCGTCGGTATCGCGCGATCACACCACTGCAAACCCGCGCTGTCGCCCCCAGATTGCTCTCGTGACACCTGGCAGCAGTAACAGGACTTGTTGTGTCTTGGGGAACAGGATCCTGCTTCCAGTTGCACAAGCCTAACGCCCACAGACGGCAACGGGAATTGTACCAGGCGGCTGAGAACCTGAAACTTTATGTTTTAATTTATTCTCTTTTAAGAAAGGAATCAAGACTTGAATATGAGCCCGAGATGCGCTTCCCGAAGACCTTAAGTATTCCTCCCACCAAAACAAAAGCAGCACTTGTGTCCCTTTTTATTTTACGGTATTTATTTTTCCTGGTTGCAGTGGAGTCCCTCCCTCTCCAGTTACAGCCAGGCCGTCTCTGCCAGAGGACATCCCCGGGGCTCAGGAAAACACTTCTGAAGAGCTTTTATTTTCCTCTTTTTTTTTCATCTGGAATGCAGTAGATTATACCAAGTGTCGGATATTTCCAAAGCCCTTCCCAAGGGACGGTGCTCCTATGAATTCCTCGCACGTACCCCGCTGCACCTCGTGCTGCCTGCAGCTCCGCCGCCGTTACTGCGGGGCCAAGTACGGAGACGGGTGCTCGCTGCGACCTGGAGCGGTGGCTCCCCGTGCCCGTCAGGACTACGTAGAAGAGAAAAGCAGGCTGTGTTATAGCGTGGGAATCCGCCGAGTATCAACTCCTTCAGTTCGGTGGATGCTTACGTTAAGGGCTTTTACAGTTGTTGAAAATCACCGATTTCAACGCCGTCAGGTCTTCCCACAGATGAGGAGAATGACTGTTATTTGTCTTTGGGTTTGGGATTTATACAATCGTCACATCTGCACGTGCCCTATGAAGTAACGCCTTCAGTGGCTGCCCAGACAGAAATAACGTTGCTCACAAAAATGCACTCTCTATAAAAGATGCCCCCACACTAGAGGACTGACTACATACACGTCCTCATTCTGGTGTATGCACATACCTGAAACATCTGTGCATGTGCTTTAAGCGTATTATAACACCAAACCCTGGCTGGTAGGTCCCCCAAGGCCGTGGGATGCATTGTTTGCTGCCCAGGGAGCCCACGGAGAGGAACTTGCAGGTCCTGAGGCCTCACTATGCAGCACCTCCGGCCTCCGCGGTGCCTCCGCGGGGCCAAGGCGGGTGTGGGGCTCAGCGCGCTGAGCAGAGCAGGAAAGCGAGGTGCACCCTGAGCACTTCCAAGTTTCATCTCGTTTTTCCTTCGACTGAAGAGTCAAAGTCGAACTTAGTGAACCGGGACTGAGAGGTGAAGGGAGAAAAATCCAGAGAAGGGAGAAAATCCAGAGGAGGAGAATAAAGGAGGAGGCCAAGTCCTTGCAGACCCCCGCCGAAGGGCCAGCCCCCACTCCTTAGGGTGCCTTTGATCATTTTTGTCTTTCGGAGGGGTCGCTCAGCCCTCCCTGGGGCCGTGCAGCAATGGTACCTGGGGTCCCTGTGAGCTCCCAGCCCGGAGAGAAGGCACAACGCAAGGCACTGCCGCTGCCACGCAAGGCCTTGGCCTCCTCGGGACGGGACTCGCCGCGGCACCGAGCTCCCGCTTTGCGTGTTCCTGCAAGCCAGAGGACACCCCACCTACCCCTGGCAGCCAGCGGAGGTGTTCGCAGGCAGGTACTCACCCTGCCCACAGGCCTCCCAACGCCCACGGGCTCGCGGGCTCTGCCCACGACTAATCCTCCCTTTCTGTAATTCGCCTGAAATCTGGCGTTCACCAACTTTCTTTCCACCTGTCACAATCCCCCGGCAAATCCCAGGCTGCAGTCGCCCCACCCAGCCACCCCTCACATGGAAAGGCTGCTCATTTACGCCAGCCTCATCAGAATAAATTATCTGAAAGCAGAACGCAGCAACACGCGCACACAGAGCTTTGCCCGAACGATACGAGGCCTCGCTTTGCCATGCAACGCCCTGCGAAACCAACACGCTGTTTGTGGAGAAAAATGAAAGGCAACAATAACAAAAAAAAGGCTGTTTTATGCTGCTCAGCAAGCAACAGCACACCTCCATAACCCAGCGCTTTGGTGTAAGGGTCCTTGCACACTAGTCTACCATCCCTTTGGCTCCGACAAAGTGGAATAAAATCTATTTCAAATATATTATTTGATGAAAGCAGATGTCAGCAGATACTGCCTATGTAATTGATATTTGATTTATTCAAGATTTATGCATGCTGTGCCTTAGATTTATTAATGATAATCCCCTGCTCTTGTGTTTAATATAGTGGAACCAAAACATAATTTGCTGGGATCAGTCAGAAATGCATCAAAGTGATTAACTCTACATGCAAACCATTATCCAGTGACATCCCTACTGTGCATAGTGCAAAAGGAGGCAATAATACAGTAATTGGCTTCACTTAAGCAAGTCAGATATTTGCTGTGATTGCTGGTAAAATTTGGTCCCTTTAATCTCAATGGCACAACTTCCTCACATCGCTCATCTTGCCTTGATGCGTTCCTTTCCTCAAAAGTCAGAAACGCAAAAATCAGATAAAATTAAAAAATCGACGCAGCCGAAGCCCTCCGACAACCGATTTCACATGAGGAACTCATCAAAACCACGCTCAGCAGAGCGATGAAATGCAGCCCCGCTCTCAAAAGCAGCTAGGAGGGTCTGTCCCCCCCTCGAGGAAGGCAGCATTTGCAGGTTGCCCGCGGCATCCGTCTCGTTGCAGCGGTGCCACGAGGCAGCTGGGCTCTGCAACCAGCAGGACACGCTCGGTGTGCCCAAGGAGCGAGGAGATCTCAGTCTTCCCTTTGGACCCCGTGGCCTTTATGGGGGGGGGGGGAAGCACGTCCTGGGAAAGGCAGGAGCTGGGTAGAGAGCAGCACAGCACGAAGGGCTTGAAAAGGGTTCAAAGAGGGGATGAAATTCAGTGGGGAGGAGGGACTATGATGTGCAGAGCAGTCGCTGAGGCTGCAGTGCATCTCCTCTTCCTCACGCCTGGGCTGCGAGTCCGCTATCCAAGGAAGGAGCAGAGTTCCTTAGAGCCTGGGGACAGAGGCTCAGAGGAAGAGGCAGAGGGAGAGCAGAAGAGCAAAAAATCCCCAGTCCACATGGGCAGGGTGAGGAAGCTGTTACGAAACAGGCAGCCTGTCTCCTGTGGATTTTCTCGCCGGAGTCATGACAGCCAAAGACTCCATTTAGTCTAATTAATCTGTTCCACTCCTGAACAATACAATTTTGCTTACACATCCTGAGAGCTGCTACGTTCCTGGGCAGGTTCGCTGGCTCTGCACAAGCAGCCGTGTGTTTCCATGCCGAGGGACGAAACCTTCCGGCCCCTGGAGCAGCCCAGCCACCCGCCGACTCGCTGTGTGCAGGGCAGGCTGCGTTCCCGGCCGCACCTCCGCGAGCACCTTCCCCTCCAGCCGCACAGGTGATGCAGCAACAAGCTCTGCCCAAAAGCAGCTCCCCGAGGTTCCATCTTGCTGTCTGGAGTGATAATCCTGGAAGCAGGTCGAATAAACGGATTTTGCATAAAGTTTAAATTTTTATGAGTGCTCTCCTCCCCTTTCCAGTACAAAGCAACCCTACAAGAGTCCAACCAGCTCAGACCCTGCACCTTCTCCTCACCTGCGCGCCGATTTGCAATAGCTGCAGCACTCTTCATAGGCTGCACCAAAATTAAAACTCAGGCTGAACCGGATGATCAGGGCATGGAACAGCCCTCTAGATTCAGAGAGATCCAGCTTTTGCAAAGGGGAAAGGAAGGGAAGGGAAGGGAAGGGAAATCAACTTCCAAACCTCCTTATTTCTATAACCGTAGTTATGATCTTGCCTTATTCTCATCAATTTGCTTCTCAAGAAGAGGGTAGAGCCAGGAGGCATCAGAATCAAGCAAGCCCCAGCAGGGAAGAAGGAAGAAAAGGAAAGAGACACAGAGAAATAAAGGGAAGAGACGGGCTACCTTATGCATGCTCAAGAGAAATTTCAGATTTGAAGTAATTGCTTGTGTTCTTTTTTCTCCTCTCCTGAAACAAGCTGGCCTCCTTCCAGTAGTTTCCTCTCCCTTGGTACCAGGTTAGAGGAAAACCTCTGCTGCCTTAACACACCGGCCTTTATGGTTCTACCTTCGCTGTAACCATTTCCATGCAGTACAAACCACTCCTCTGCTCCGCGGTTGAATAATTCTCTCAGTGAGAGCCGACGCTCTAACCAACAGCAGCAAGCCTTTCTCTTATCCACCTGGCTCTTTAAAGAACAAAGTTAGCCCACATTTCAACACGGTGCGGCTGACAAGCTAGGAAGATGCCATCCATCCTGCCTGGTAGGAAGGGGCTACAATTCCCCGGTGAATTTATCTCTGAACAAAATGGGGGAAAAAAAAAAAAGCTTAAGTTACAAAGGGAATTCATATCACATGCAATTTTAAAAAATCTTCATTAATATACTTTTTCCAGATTGAGAATAATCACAGCCATCTGGAGATCAAATTATAAAATGGAGACTGGTGCAGCAAGAAGGAATCTTGTCACTCAAACCTTGGACAACTTCGTCCTTTAAACAGATTGCTAGCATTGATTTTATCATGCTCTGTTCCATCCTTTTTCTGGAGTGCTTTATCCTCAATTAAAGGTTGTTCCACAGCACAGTCCTGGGGTGCCCGTGGAACCCCCCTAAATGGCGAGAGCCCCTGCTCACGCCGTCTCAGCCCTGCCACACGCCGCCAAGATCGTCATGGCACCAAGTGAGAGAATCACCCGGAGGGGCACAGGATACAAGAGAAGAACGAGAGCACTGGGAAGAAAGGATATCCCAAGACCCAGAGGAGCTCTTGGCATACTCTTCCCCATAGATTCAGAGAAGTGCTAGAGACAGCTGCTGTCCCCAGAACCCAACGAGCTCCAGATGGGGCCTCTCACCCCCAGGAGGCTAAATCCAGAGAAGAAACCTCACAGAGCAGCTGGAGACACAGCCAAAACAGAGGCTTGTGGACACACAGAAACACCCACCGACTGTACCTAGCCTTCCCCCCCCCCAGAGCTGTTCGACTGCTGCCTCTTTTTACCTCCGCTTTGTGCTTTCCCTTCTGCTCTCTCCTCTACTTATTTTTCCCTTGTAGATGAACTGACCTCAGAAATCCGGATCGTTCCCCCACACTGCGGAATTAATCGGGTGTTTGAGAGCCTCCCCCTGTTCCAGGAGGGGAGCCTGGGCGCACTCCCCCTTCCTGCTCCCAGGGGAAGCTTTCCGAGAGAAGAACCGTCTGTGGCTCCACGTTCACGTCGCGGCTGCCGTTCACGCAGACCACCGGGGGCCAACCACGAGAAACACAATCCACAGCAACTCCCACTTCCAAAGCTCAATGAAATAGCCCTTCGCATCTTAATGACGCCGATTAATTGCCTGTGGAACACAAACATGGAAACCCGTGAACCGATTCGTGCTTCCTCCTGTGCTTTGAGCTGCATCCTCACCTGCGGGAACAACCACGCTCCTGCGGCGTAATGCACACCCAGGCCCAAATACCTGGCACGGCCCCTGTCCCGCTTCGAACCCATGAGCCGAGCTGCTGTGAACGGGGAGGAAGACGAGGCCCAGCTCAAACAGGTCCTCCCGGTCGGTGCTGAGGGCTCGGCACCCCCCTGTGGCAATGCGATGGGGTCGTAGGATGAGTTCTGGACCACACCAAAGCTCGTGTCTCAAATAGCCACAACCAGTCGTCTACGCAAGAGCGTATGGACAGCCTTTGTGTGTATGAGCCTACCCTCTGTGAGCCAACAAAGTGACCCGAACTACCAAACAAGTGAGGGAATAAAAAAAAAGAGGTTACATTTAAGGGGGAAAAAGTGAGCAGTGACTGAGACCAAAAGGAAGTGCCACGGCCAAGCCAAAAGATGAAAAAAAAAAGCAAGTTGCCAAAGAAGAACCCACCCCCCCAACGCCCACTACAGAAAGCGGGATTGCCAATCTCTTGCATCTCAGAATCATAGGACAGTCATCCAGAAATCATGCGATAAGCTGAGAACAAGCGATATGCTAAAAATAAGCTACTTAAAACCCCTTTATGTGCCTTCACATATGCGACAGTCTCTAATGGTCACATTTTCATGGTCTTTTCCACAGCTACGAGTGCCAGCTCTTCAAGGGAAAGCTGAGGATTTTCTTTGAACACATGATTCCAGGAATGGAGAGATCAAGGGAGATACAAAAGGCAACTCAAACCATCAAGTGTCACAAGATTCATGGCTGAAAAAAACCAGAGGAGCTGACAGTGAGGACAGAAGGTCACCTCATTAGAGAACTACTGATGTCAGAGGTAGGAAGCTTCTCCCAAGAAAGGCGGGGCAATAACAGTTGAAATTAAATTATGTATCAGAGTTTGGTCTTTTATTTATTTATTTATTTATTTATTTATTAAAGATGTCCTTATTTAAGTAGTGCTGGAAGTCTATGAATGGTTTATCTCATAGGTCTCCTCACACAGACAGCATTACCTCCCCACCTTCTCTCTACGGCTCACGTTGTTAGCACTGGGGTGAACATCACCCTAGCAAAAACCCTTTCCTTCATCGTGTACCAGGAGAGGTTTGGACTTGCAGAAGTGCCACACATCTCTGCGACCAGCTAGAACACGGACCTTTTAAACACGCGGTGCAAACCCAAAGCGATGGGGCAGCAGAACTGGCATCCCGGCAGGGAGCCTGCTTGGCGTTCCTCGGCTGTACTTCCCATGCCCTTCAAGGCTTTCAGACGAGCTGATGCAGGACGCTTGGCCAGTGGGAAAGAATTAAAGTTGGTAAGTGCTAATCTGTTAAACTCGCTGCTGAGCTCATTCCCGGGTTACAATTATAACCCCTGGAAAGTTGTCCCACATTCAAAACACACCACGGGAAAATACGAAATATCTTTTTCAGCACTATCGTAATCCAGCTTTGACAACCCCCTAATTAGGTCTTGCCAGAGAAAACAACCACTCTGTGTCTTTTCGTTCTCTGTTTGCTACCAGCTTCTTAGCACACCTACGTGCAGCCGAGCTGTGTCTCTGTTCATGTCATTTGTAGCATTCAGTTTCTTAGCAGCTTCCCAGCCCATCACCCTCCACACTACCCACCTCTCCAAATCCAGCAGCTGGTGAGCGGCTCTTTGCTGACAAGACACCCTGCAAACGCTCCGCACAAAACATTACCAACATTATTTCTTCTTCCAAGAAGCAACGGTGGTTCTGGAGCCCTGCTCACACCTTTCCCCGTGAATGGTGCCCCAGGAAAAGGATTCGTGGCCTGACCCCACGCCTTCTTCCAGGGGGAGGCCACCAACTAAGGGGCGTGGGTGCAAGTCACCCCACACGGGGAAGGAAAAGGAGCACAGGGCAGGGGCTGGTGCTAATGAGCAGAAGTAGCCCCTGCAATAAACCCGTATCTGAAGGCTGCACAGCTGAACGAGAGCATTTTAGGGATATGAGGATGTTCGCAAGGCACAGCATTGAGGATTTAAGTCAGGGAGTGTTTCGCTTTGAGCTAAGTGTCCTACCTTGGCGGAGGGCTGGTGGTACTGCTAGAAATATTAACCTAGCAAGCTCCGTGGAGACACACAGACACAAGTAAGAGCAGAATTCAACACCCTGCCTTCAGGATAAGTCATCAAACAGATCCTCCTAAACAGCAGCCAAATATATATCCGCATCTACTGTTGTAGGTGTTAATGGAACAGCTCCCAAATATGAATGCTGAAATAACATCCTGATCTCCTGTAACCAGAGCTAAGAGGATTTGCCATTGATATACCAGCTCCGAGCTGGATTTACTTCAAAATTCTCAAAAGCCCCTGCAATGGCATAAAGCACGTTTTTGTGTCGAAGGAATCCAGATGAGCACTCCACATGGGGCACTGGGCGATACGTAATGAATTCCACATTCTGGTTTTGTCCCCAGAGAAGGCTCCCACAGATTCCACAATGGAACAAGAGGTTTATTGAATGGGACAATGCAAGAGGAAATCTATTTTACAACTTTAAGCGAGCTTCTGTCTACAGAGGATGAGCATAATTCGTTGTTGAAAAGAAAACTAATACAAAGAAAAAGGCCTACATGTAAAAGGAACAACTTTTCAGCCTTTATAGCTCTTGAAAAAGAAAACAAAAAGCCAAACAACTTATTTGCTATGCACGTGCACTCACCCATGCGCACACAGGTGTGTAGTACGTATGCACAGATATTCTACATCAGCACTCTCCAGGCACAAAGCAGCTAAAAACAACCTAATCCTGTCTTCTGGAAGTTCTTGGTAAGGAAACAGTAATTAGATCAGTCTACATTTGAATGCAGTACAGTTAATCAGAGCTTTCCCAGGGGCATTTTAGAATTAGGAGGAACACCACTAAGGAATACAAATGTTTCATTTCCTAAGCTGCCAATAAAAGGACAGGATCGACTTCAAGTAAATAAATAAATAATAACACGCGATGGAAAGAAGTTGCCTAAAAAAAAAAAAAATGCAGTCCAATTCACTCCGATGCCATGAGCCTAAATAGGATGTCATCGTGCCAGGGAATTAATTGGATTGTAAATAAAAGTGAAACCGATCAGTAAGTTTTTATTGCTCGTGATGAGTGAAATGCAAGGAGTGTACAAAGAGCATAAATGATGAAAGTTGAATTTGTTCTGAAAAATTCTTTCAGTTTGAATAATCTGCAGGGTATTAATGGCACTGCTAAGAATTTTTATTATAAACATATGAGGACAGTGTGAATCAGGAATAATTCTATTGAAATCAATGGGATTGCACTGAGGGAACATTTTTGAGGGCTGGAGAATGGAAACTAACAGATCTCCATACCCTTTTGGTGAGAACAGAATCAGGCCCGTGGTTTTCTTTTTGTTTTCCCTCCTTGCTCTGCAGTGGCTTATGTGCTTTTGTAGAAAACCCTCTTTTCTTGAGCAGTTGGCCCTTTAGATTTACATCTGGGTGCTCACATCCGACGGTGGTGACAACATCCCTTTCAACGAAGACAAACACAGCTACCGACAGACCCAGCAAACCTGCTGGAACGCAGGGCTCACTGAACCGAAGAAATGCAAAATAACACAACCCCGAATCTTTTAGAGAGGTGACCAGGATGAGACAGAGGCTTTCTGAGATGTGAGGGACTGGGAGCATCATCTCCCAAGGAAGGTGCATGATGGCAATAGTCACAAAATAGGGGAAACCAAGAAGATATGCCTTCATTTCGTATTTTAAGGAGGATCTCGTGCCTCATTTTTTGAGAAGAAGAAGAGAGCAGATGCTCAGGACTACGTGGATGGCCAGCATGTTGGAGATCTTACCTGATGAACTGAGGTGAAGGCCAAGGATCTGCCCAGATTTCAGCAAACTTTTCCTCAGCAGCCCATACTAATCGCCAGAAGAAGAAAGAAAGCCCTGCCAGCTTCGGATGCTAATGAATGGAGGGAAAACCCTGAGGGATTAGCCTCCTAACCCAGCCACTTTAGTTAGATGACATAAATACAGCTTCTCCTCTCTTCCTGCGCCTCCCACTTATCTAGAGACTTGAAAGGGCTCGAGCGACCTGCATGTAGTGTTGTGAATACCCAAGACAGATCCCTGTAAGTTAGCTCGAGTGCAGTTACAGAACAACACGGCACAATAAAAGTGGGACTGCTATCTGAAACGTGGCGGGGTAAAACAGCAGAGAAAGAGAATACCTGCTCATATTAATGGGTAACGACTTACTGTCATCGAGCGCTGCCTTTTTATTTAGGCCTGGGACAAGCACCCAGCTTGTAACTAGTGGAGTATTTATGTCCTGGATCGACCCTCTCAGAGGAGCCACGGCCAGCTACCTTGAAGATGGAGTCCCATAATATATTAAAGCATTTCCAGGATGATAGCAAGTGACTGTGCTCGCCGAGCTCCTCGTTCCTTTCTGCCCGGCGCTTCTGAGGACTTTCTGGGTGGTAACAGCGCTACTTATCTCTCACCGGTGCTGCAGCCACGTACCGCAGGGCACAGTCCCTTCTAACGCCCTCCTGTGCAGCCAAAAAAAAAAAAGGGGGTTTTAGGAATTCTGCAATAGTTTGTTTCTGGAACTAAAACCTCATTTGTTTATCCCACCTCCTAAGGAGTGAAACAGCTCAAGGAAACGTAAAGCAGAGACAAAGAGCACATGCGTGGAGGAGATGGACTCCCCTAGAATAACACAGCATACTAATTCGTTCTGATATTGCTATTTAGTACCTGCAAAGTCTACCATTATGCATTATTAAATTCATGTATTATTGAATCACAATCCTTGTTGCCTGGTAAGAAATGTGGATGATTTCTTAGCTTAAATTAAAGCACTGCTTCCCTTATTTGAATAAAACTGCATTACTGGCTGCCTGGCATGGTAATCAGAAAACTGCATTAGGCAGGTAGTACTGTATGAATTAAAAAATAATGAAACAAGACTTTTCAGTCAGACATTGTTCCCTTGCCTGCTTTTCATGACAGCAGATTTCCTACTTGGAGTTGATAAGACAACAGCAAATGAAGATAACAACATGAGAGCAAAATCATTCACTCTAATAGGCTCCACCTGTGCAGACTTCAGCTCATTTACATGACTGCAGAAAAATTAGAAATCATGCAGCAATTAGTCTCTTCTAGATTATGCACTGTGTCAACTGATACCACTCTGGAGAGCACTAGTGCTAAAATGGTTTCAAAAGATAAATCTACTAGCCTGTGCAAACATTTTTAATTACCTGGAAAACTGGATTGCCTGTTTAGAAATCTCTGCTGTAAACCAGGCTGCCCACACAGCACGGGAATCAAATGTCACCAGATTCAAATGTTTATATAACTGACTTTTATCATGTTTGATGGCTTGGTGAAACAGAACTCACGGATCTGCTTTCGCTGCTTTGTGGCTGAAGGACCGTCGCTTTGCAGAGAGGGAAGGCAACCGAGGTGAAAGGAATTCTTCTTCCTCTTTCTGTGTTAGCAGGTATCCATCCCTCTGGTCTCAGAGCTCATCACCCACTCCGGTCATCCCTTGTAAAACGACGATCGCTCACGGCACTGAGCAAACCCAGCCGCAGCTCTTCGCAGCATAAAAATTAAGGGCTGCGTTGCGAACCCTGCACTCTCGCTAGCAAGGAGCTCCTCACCTAAGAGGCCCAGTGAAGTCGTTGTAACTGTTCATGAGTAACTGTTCATCCTTGTGAGCATGCAGTTCACAATCTGGGCTTCAATTCTGTGCCAGCATTAGCATATGTTCTGGTAGGAAGGCAAGTCTGTACTCCCAGCTGGTGCGGATCTGCAGCACTCCCAAACTCCGAGAAGCTCCACACGTTTGCACGGAGAGGTGGTCTGCACCTCTCACATTAAGCCTGTGCTCACCGCACCTTCGTCACTGCTAATGAGTTTTAAAACCATTTATTGAAATTTGGAAATGGCACTTTGTTGGTCTGTTCAAGGTTCTCTCTAGGAAAAATGTCTTAGAGTAATTGAACAGGAAGAAAGCAATGGAAGGCACAACAGAGACTTCAAGAGCAACAGCCTTGAATTCAGAGCCAGGTTCTTTCTGTTTATTTGACTGATTTTCTCAGATTCAAAGTTCAAGTTCAAAAAGAGCTCTAGAGCAAGGAAGTGCCTGACTCTGAAACCTGCTCTGAGGTTCATACTCTCTGTCCGACAGAGCACAATCACACGCCTTTGGAATTGGCACTGGGTAAAGTCACCCAGGGCCACCTTAACTGCACGGTCACAGCTCTGGTTGCACAGTCTGTTCCTTGCGGGCTGAGTTCAGAAGCAGGATCGAACCTTTCAGGGTTTTTCCTTTCCCTCCTCGAAATTCTGCTCGTGTCTTCTCACGTCGCTCAGAATGAATTTTACAGTTACAGGAGCAGGTTTGGAGGGTGTTACCCTCATATCCACAAGGTACGTACACGGCTCAGCTCCGACAGGACACCAGGTTTGCATTAATCCCAGTGCTTAAATCAGCAGGACCCCCGTCTGATCTCACTTCACGTATCAAGGCTTCTTGTCAAAGATTTTGTACTTCTGAAATTCTTAGCTGAACATCTTCAGCTTTTATAGTTACAAATTAAGGAGCTTAATTTTGTTCTCAAAGCTAAGTCCCTCCGAATTGGACTACAGCCTTTGGTCACCCTGTGTTTGGGGTTTTATTGTAATGCAAAACCAGTGCAGGCCAGCCGTGCTGAGGCCAGGGTACGTACGCTTCAGATCTAAACATAAACAGCAGCACTACGCGAGAGAGCGCGGGGAGGAGTGGGCCCTCTGGACACGCAGGGCAAGCTGGAGAGCCGACAGCCCTCTTTGAAACGTGGCCACAACGCAACGGAGAGGCTGTGGAGGTGCTGCGTGGAGATGTGTGTGCAGGCACCTACCCTGCTGCAAGCCAGGTCGGCCAGGCTTTAATAGGAAGCACTGGCAAGAAGAGCCTCGAACGGCCTTAATTTATTCCTCGATGATGCCACAGTTGGTGGTACTGCCTAGGATTCAAATATAAAATGGAATTTATGGAGAAATTTATGAGTTTAATGGAGAAATCTGTTAAGAGCCCTGAAAGCCCTTATATAGCTAACGAGGTGTTTTAAGTCCCCTAGCAAATTCTACACTTGCCTGATGAGGTTCAAGTTTCATAGTACGGCCAGACAGCAAGGGGAAAGAATGACAGTACATGTGGCAGAGCCCGAGCACTGACCATGGGCTGCTCGTTTGGAAACCTCTTGGAAGACAGGTTATGAGGCATGTTCGTCTGTCGTTATTAATGAGTGAAGTCAAGGGATTAACTGGGTGAGCCTGATCTAAGACTTGTGGACTTGGCATCACGCGTGGAAACTGCAAAATAATACACGGGATTTGCAGCTAAACAGAACCTTAAAATCATCAAGGATAAACGGCGAGAGAAAGGAGGATTCACACTTGCCATGCTTACTGGGATCGCCTGGAGGACACACGGGCACACTGAGCACTGTAGAATGCAAGAGTTGCCACAAGATGGGACATTCAGCCCACAAATATGAAAGTTGCTGGCAGAACACTGAACTTTACATCTAATGAGTAAAGCTGGCTCAACAAACAGTCACTTAAAAGAGTTAATCCCTTGTTCCCTTTGTGAATCACCTGCTGACAGGCTCCTGGTAAAAACCTCCTCCTGCTCGTGCCCGTGGTGGCGCTGGGAGAGCTCGGAGCCCCCGTTCCCTTCTAGCTGGTTGTTTGTAGCTGACTGGTGAAAACTGCGCACTGGAAATTTCACCCTGGAGAAGGTTTCCAAAATGTCTGTTGTTTGTTTTCCTTCAATTGCGTTAATGGAGACACGTCTCTGGCTGCAAAGTCAACCGGCCAAGTCGTGCCTCCACTGGGGAAACCAGTGCAGCCTCCTCCTTAAAGGGATTTTCTCTTTCTCCGCAAATTAGTATGTATTTTCAAATGCCGCTGTGGCTAAGCTTCCCGGGCTATGTTTAAGGCCACACAGAGCGAGCAAGCAGGCAGCATACAATGATTCCCTGCTGCAGACAGCACACATCTAGCCTCGGCCAGGGCGGGATAGCAGAAGCGAGCAATTCCCTGCGCAAGGAAAGCAAACTTGTTTTTAGCAGTCACCATAGCAGTCCAGCCACGACTTTCCTCTCTGCTGTTTGGCCATTTTTTTTTTAGTGGCAGCTGGAGCTGGAGTCCTAAAGGCAGCGGGAACTTCTGGATAAAAGGTGATGGATGGAAACGGAGCTCCTGCGATGCGTCTCACCACGAAGGGAAGGAAATCAGTTTAATAACTCGCCTAATGCGCCATATGGAGATAGAAGGGAGGAAAACGCGGCTGCTAGAAGTTAATGTAAAAAACACTAACCACAAATCCAGCATGGGGCCAGACTCCAAAACCTAAGTGGAAGTGGCCTAGAAAAGCCACACAAAGACGGCGCTTCACAAGGTTCTGTGCTTCTGGAAAATAAGGGCAGGAATAAAAAACTGCCTGTGTTAGTCATCCATGATCTGGAGCAGAGTAACCAAACCTAGTGGGTTTCGACTGCCCGAAGGCATAACAGTGAGCTGGGGAGAGACATTCAGTTCAATCTCCAGCATGACAGATGTCCTTAAGGGGATTCTATGTAAATACGTAGCGTATTGGTTTTGCCTTCTTAAAAAAGCAGGGGGAGTTGAACCACCTCGCTGCTATCAGATGGCACGGATATTTTGCTCTGCCTTCAAGGGGACGTGGTGCAGTTTAAGAGCCTCCTCATGATCCCGGTTCACCCCTTCCCCTGGGCCAATGCAGATCAGCTGCATGACAAGGATGTTGTAAGCAACCCTGGGTGCGAGTGCTTGCAGTACGCTGGCTGCGGATACGCCTGCACCCAGGCAACACGGGACTTGGCATCACCAGCAGCGCCTCTGGACTTTCCAACTGCATGTAGGAAAAAATAAAAACAAAAATATAAAATGGGGTGGGGGCGTGAAGCAAAGGGGGAAGAGAGAGGAGAGGAAACATTTCCTTGGGTCCACAGAATGCAAGGGCCCATACTGCACTGCCAGCACCGAGGTTTTGGGGCTTATCTGCAGAAGAAGTGTTCTCTTGTGGCAGAGCTTAAAGCACAGTTTAATTAGGCAACAGCACTGAAGGGCTGACCGTACTGCCAGCTCTGGTTTGTATCCTTGCCTGGTACTACTGGGTGGGACTGAATGAGTTAAACTCAAGGGCGGGTTATAGGGCTAATGAGTCTGGGAAGAATTATTAGTTTTTTTAAAACCACCAATTTGAAAATAAATAATGCAGGAAAACACCTAGGGAGAAGCCTGAGAACATTCCAAAACACATAGAAGCAGGTATCACACAAATTCACCTTAAAGACAAGAAAGAAGTTCACGTGGGCCAGGCTGCAACCTCCCAGACATGTGGTACATGCAACTTCTAGAGCAACTGGAATGCTGAAAGCTTCTCTAATCCAAAACTAAGCTGATTTTACACTACAACCACAATTATTTTCTTTTTAAAATCAAGCATGCCACTGCCAGATCCTTAGCAGGTGCAAATCAGCACGGGCTTCAAGGGAGTATGCTGATCTACAGCAGCTGAGGGGCTGGTGTAAAATGAGCTCATCTCCTGCAAAATTAACAGAAAGGCATTCCTGTTTGTCATCTCCTATCTCTTCTAATTGCTTCGTAATTTCTATTGAGCTGCTCTAGACGTCCAAGTGATTGAGTCGCTCACCGTCCTGGCTGTTCCCTACCAGAACGCCACCGCCTGGCTCTCACACCAAGCCCTCCAGGCGAGGGATGCTCGCCCAGGAAGCACTTATTCCCAAAGGATTTTGGCAGGCTTTTCTTTCAGGCTGAAGCCATCAGGCCACAGCCCCACTGGGAAATGACTGCATAACCTGGACCACCAAATCCCAGACCGAAACCACGAAAAATACTCCCCGCTCCTTTAGCACGGATTACGTCCTAGAAAAAACAGCTGGAGGAGCAGATCTGAGAGAATCCCTTCCACCACAGCGGGATGCTTCCCACAGCAGAAACTGAGCTTCAGACGTGAAGCTGCCACCGTGATCTCTCCCTGCGATGCCGATCGCTCGGCACCACCTCCCTGCACGCCGATAAAACCTGGCAGTTAGCGCGGGGAGGAAATGCAGCACCAAGGCAACAAGGCTAACAGCAGCCTTTAGGACACCACGGAGGTTTGAACTGCTGTAACTGGGTGGGCGCCCGGTGTAAGGGAGCTTTAGGGATTAGTTAACGCTGGCATCTTCCTTCTGGAGAGAGGGGGCTGGCAGGAGCCATCTGTGTCACGGTGCGTGGACAGCCCCATGTGACACATGGCCTGGAGCATCTATTCCGAGCTGCTTTGTAAACCCCCAGCAACACAATCCCAAGAGCACAGAGCAAACTAAACAGCATTCGTTTTTCCGCATCTAATGCATTGGAGTGTGCCGAAGGAAGAGAGCAGAAAAGAACGGGGGAATCACCAAACCCCAGCTATGGAAAAATGAACCTTGGAAGTCCCTGTCCCAAGGCACAAGAGGGCATGGAGAATGGGAAAAGGAAAAGGGAAAAGGGAAAAGGTGAGAAGGGAAAGGGAAAAAGGACAGTGGCGTCCCCCAGGGCTCGGTGCTGGGGCCGGTCCTCTTTAATATCTTCATCAATGATCTGGACGAGGGCATTGAGTGCACCCTCAGTAAGTTTGCAGATGACACCAAGCTATGCGCGTGTGTCGATCTGCTCGAGGGTAGGAAGGCTCTGCAGGAGGATCTGGATAGGCTGCACCAATGGGCTGAGGCCAACTGCATGAAGTTCAACAAGGCCAAGTGCCGGGTCCTGTACCTGGGGCGCAATAACCCCAAGCAGAGCTACAGGCTGGGAGATGAGTGGTTGGAGAGCTGCCAGGCAGAGAAGGACCTGGGAGTGATGGTTGATAGTGGGCTGAATGTGAGCCAGCAGTGTGCTCAGGTGGCCAAGAAGGCCAACGGCATCCTGGCTTGTATAAGAAGCAGTGTGGCCAGCAGGGCTAGGGAGGTGATCGTCCCCCTGTACTCGGCTCTGGTGAGGCCACACCTCGAGTACTGTGTTCAGTTTTGGGCCCCTCGCTACAAGAAGGACATCGAGGTGCTCGAGCGAGTCCAGAGAAGGGCGACGAAGCTGGTGAGGGGCCTGGAGAACAAGTCCTACGAGGAGCGGCTGAGGGAGCTGGGACTGTTCAGCCTGGAGAAGAGGAGGCTCAGGGGCGACCTTATCGCTCTCTACAGGTACCTCAAAGGAGGCAGTAGTGAGGTGGGGGTTGGTCTGTTCTCCCACGTGCCTGGTGACAGGATGAGGGGGAATGGGCTTAAGTTGCGCCAGGGGATTTTTAGGTTAGACGTTAGGAAGAACTTCTTCACTGAAAGGGTTGTGAGGCACTGGAACGGGCTGCCCAGGGAGGTGGTGGAGTCACCATCCCTGGAGGTCTTTAAAAGACGTTTAGATGTAGAGCTTAGGGATATGGTTTAGTGGGGACTGTTAGGGTTAGGTCAGAGGTTGGACTCGATGATCTTGAGGTCTCTTCCAACCTAGAAATTCTGTGTGATTCTGTGTGACAGGGGAGAAAGGAAAAGACAGCTGAAACTTTCTGATCAGTTTGATCTGAAGCTCAGTAAGACGGATCAATCACCATTCTCAGCTCAGTAAATGCCTTGCAACTACTTATTTCCACCTTTGGTGAATTTCTACTCCTTTAGAGGAAGGGCAACCAACCTATCAGGATATATTTGCAGGAGAGAGAAAAGTGTTTCCCGGTTGCTCCAACTGCTGACAGTGCAAAATCCCAATCCCAGAAACAGTGATTACCCCATTTAATCCCCATTTGTCAAAATCTTCTTTCACAACCCATCAGTTTTAACTCCTACCTTGCTTACAAAAACCCACTTGACAGTCAGAAGAGAATCGGTTTCCACTGCCAGTAGAAAAACCCCTTGCCAGATGATCTCAGACCCTTCACGGTCCCACTGCTGCGGAACTCCCTGGGGCTGAATTTGATCCCCTGCCTTCCCGCAGAGACTCGAGCTGTGCACGTCTGCAAGCAGCAGCTGAGTCGCGCCCACAACCTGAGTTTGTAACCACCTTGTGAAGTCTCATGCCGCTTTTGGAGATTCCTAAAAGCGAACGCAACATTTGGGAAACGTGTCTGGTTGGCAAGGACACCCTCTCGCAATTTGCATAATTACAGGCTGCACTTTAACACCACTTATGGTGGAGGGTGCCTGACACTTTCCATTAAGAAACTCGTCTTTGATCTCCTGGAGACGTTGCCAAACTCGCTCTGGTTTTAGATTTTTCCTAGCCAGTGTCTGTCTGTCTTGGGTTGAGTTATTTGGGAAAGCTTCAGTTAGAACAGTTTGGCCATTTCCCAGGATGAAGTGAGGGGGAAAACCAAATTGTCTGCAAAGAAGAAAATTGTAAAAGTATAACCATTTAATGGAGACGTTGTCATGTGCTGAGGCAGGAACTTAAAGCAGCAGTGGAGGACCACACTGGGCCCACTGCTGCCTCCGATACACACCCCCATGGACACCCACCCACTTCTGCATTTGGCCAGCTTCTAACCCTCCGGTGGACCCTACTGGGCACTTACTACAGCACGGCAGCTCTATTTTTTCAAGATCCGTTCTGCATGCACTCCAGACTCGCCCAGCTCTTGTAGGCAGAGAAGAATCTCTACTGCTCCCATCGGTTCAATTTATTTGCTTCTTTATCTCCCCAGACTGCTAAAACCTAGGATTTTGGAAGGTGGGCAAGCATGGGAGAAGTGCTTCCCTTTAGTTCTCCCACGCAGTTCTCCCCACCTTTTCCTTGACGTTTCAGAGGCAGAGCATGCTACGTGAGGTAGGTTCCTTGATTTTGGGTGGCAAGATGCTATCCCATTCCTACAGAGAGCAGAAACTGCTCTGATTTTCTGCATAAGGAGGCCCGAATCTGGCCTCTGCAGTTATGCTCTGTGGTTCAGAAACCTCACGGTCGCTTCTTTATCCATTACCTCGGTGGAAGGAGCCATCCTAAGTGAGCGCCTAAAGGAAATTACCCAAGAAATGGATGAGCTGAGAAAATGAAACGCCCCTTCTCCAACAGCAATGAAAAAGTCCCCCAGACAAGAACTTCAAATTCCACATATCCTGATCCAACACTTCAAAAGCCGTTCCTTCTGGAAGCGCTGTGTGCTTTCCATGCGAATAAGCACAGCGTACATCGTACTGAGCAGAAGAAACGCTGCCCGGGAGATAAAACCACAGAGTCGAGAGATGCAGCCTGTATGCCTGGCAGTCACCCAGCACCACCATGCACAAACCCAGCCACCTGAAGCCAGGCACCAGCATCTGCATGCAGGCACACAGGGCCTGGTATCCAGCAGCCTTGCAAGGCCACTGTCTGCTACTCGTGTTTTAATATTTCCACCTATGGAAATACTTGGGATGGAAAAAAAAAAAATCTGACGAAAGCCAACGATCCTTCCTGCAAGTTCCCCTGCTGGTTTCCTCCTCAGTTAGCACTCAGCCATGGAAAGAGCTGGTTCCCTACCTCCGGTAGGGCAGAAACCTGCCGGTGTCTAGCACATAGCCACGAGCCCTCCACCACTTACCTACTTCCCTCTCCCTCTGCGGGATGGAATCCCACCCATCCCAGTGCCCCTGTAAGCAGGAGAAACTGCTCAGTGCATGAGCTGGGAATCACTGCCCGGTCTCTCATTTCATCATCAGAACGAAAGGTATTGTAGTTCCGGATTCCCAAGGAAAGGCATCTATAAAAATAACCTGCAATTATATCCCAAATACTCAGAAAGACTTTTTTTTTTTTTTCCTTTCGTAGGCATTAGTGATTTTGCTTGGATTTAACAACAGGTCCCAACTTTGCATCCCTGCCGTGGGAGAAAAAACAAGAAACAGAATTCCCACACAGAGATTTTTCTAAGCACTACAGGCACAGAGCTTTTCGGTGGTACCAGACTGTTTCTTTCTTAAGTGCTGTTCAATAAAGTCATTGGACCTGTTAACAGAAGACTCAGTTTTGCCCTCAAGTTCCTTCTAAATGAATGGACACTGGAGATAGCCATTGCTGTGCCAGGTACACCCCGACACATGAGGTAGAGCCCGCCAGACGACCCAACCTTACCAGCTGATGCTTGCTGCTTCTTGAAGAGCAGCTAAGCTGTTGGGAGCCTGGCAGGCACAGTGACCGTGGGAGGTGAGCAAGGGAGGGGGCTGTTTTGTGATGTAAGATCTGGAAAAATTACTCACCACGATACACCATGTCCTGACACAAACCGTCTTCGCCATAATTCCTTCCTTGGCAGTCCTGGCCACTCCTGCTGCCGATGCCCAGGGCTGCATCTTCACCCGAGCAAATTAAGTCGTGCCACAGTCCCTGCAGGATCTGGCCCTGCACTCAACCTCACGCCAGAGTCAATAACGATGAAGGAGCAAAGCCACCTTCTCACAAGCCATTTTTCGGGATGGTTTTGGGGCAGATGGCAAAAGACAAGCCCTGCTCCTGTACATAAATACGGATTTAAATTTCGACTTCTTTCATGAATGCTTTGTCATATTAAATGGTCATTAGATGCAGCTACATTCCTTTGCATCTTATTAGAAAGCATTCCTTTTTTCCTCAAAAAATAAATAAAGTGAATGCACAGTAAATGCCTAACAGATGAAGCTATAACAAGCTGTTGCAAAGCATATAACACGGAGATATTGTTAAAACAATGTGTGTGCCTGTTAAATGCAGAAATATTTAATGTTATTATTAGGTATGCTATAAAATCCACCATAATTTATTAAACAATATTAAAGTATTTATAGATGGACCCTTCTACGCTATGTAACCACTTACTACTGTAGCAAACACGCAATGCCAAATCTATCATTTAGGCTTTTTAACTTTCCCGAAGCGTTTTTTTCCCTGCTATGAAAAAGCAGATGTTCTAAAGCAACTGCGACCGTAAACTCCCAATATATGCTCAAAGGCTGAAATCTAATATTTAAAACGAGCTGTTCCAGCACAAAATGTCTCCGTGGTGACCCCTGGTAGCCAAGCGGGAACTAGCTTTGGCAGCGAGTCCAAGCGGATCGCAGCTCCTGGTGGTGGACCAAGGTCGCATTGCATCTGAGCTCCCAGCCAGAGCACACAGCAGGCACTGCGTCAGGTACTGCATCAGGTATTGCTCCATGCACTGCATCAGGTACTGTATCAGGTACTGAATCAGGTACTGAATCAGGTACTGCATCAGGCACTGCATGAGGCACTGCATCAGGCACTGCATCAGGCACTGCATCAGGTATTGCTCCAGGCACTGAATCAGGCACTGCATCAGGTACTGCATCAGGCACTGCATCAGGTATTGCTCCAGGCACTGCGTCAGGCACTGCATCAGGTATTGCTCCATGCACCGCATCAGGTACTGCATCAGGCACTGCATCAGGCACTGCATCAGTTACTGTATCAGGTACTGAATCAGGTACTGCATCAGGCACTGCATCAGGCACTGCATCAGGTATTGCTCCATGCACTGCATCAGGCACTGCATCAGGTGTTGCTCCACGCACTCCCCAACAGGAGCTGAAGAGGGCTTTCAGCAAGCTGCTTCCACCGAGCGATTAGATAATACGGCTGGGTTGGTGTGAATTAGTAATTGATGTAATGAGGTCAGGCTTTATAATGGTTTTTAACCCAAACAGTAAATCTCACCGAGAGCTGCTACCAGCAATTAACAAAAGCTAGTTTTTCTAATGAGGTACCCACTGAGTTAAGAATATGAAATTCTGCATTCCTATCTGGCTTAAATATCCCAAGCACTGCTACAAGGAAATAAAAGGTTTGGTTTTTAATTTGGGCACTCTTATAGCTCAAGCCTCCAACAAGCGTAGAGCAGTTCAACTAAACCCAGCACCAACCAAACAGCTGAGCAGCACTGGCTGTATTGGGATCAGAAGGAAAAGAATTCTTTGGCTTCGTGCAAAAAGGTCCCGGGGTTCCCCAAAACCTTTCTGCATATTTTTATTTTAACTGTGAAAGGAAAAAAAATAAAAAGGACTAAGATTAAAAATTCAGTTCTCCTGAGTCCAAAATGTCTGTTCTTAAAGAAGCTGGACTTGTGCCAGCATAACTGACAGCAGCCTTTGTCCCCTAATGGCCACCACCAGAAAATTGTCACTGAAAATTCAGCGTACTACAGAATTTGATAAAGATGCAAGAGTAAGTAACGTTTTCTCTAATGTTTTTCATAACAGAGCCTCTCTCATACGTCCTGTTTATCACACAGGACAAGCAGGGTAATGTTAGCCAGGAACTGACGGTTCCCAGCTCCGTGGAGATGCTCAGCACCTTACAAGAGGTGATGCAGTGCACACGACTGGTCCTTATATTGTATGTAGGCTAGTGAGAAATCTGGGGCCGAAATGAAACACAGCTGAGGGACTAGTCTCTAGCTTATTAGCTTATTAGCTTATTAACCCCCCCACACCTCTCCAGAGAAGTAAGTTTTATTAGCCACATTCTCCACCTTCTGAAGGTGCACAAGCCCACACAGTTTAAAGGAAGGCAACACATTTTTAACAGTAAATCTTTTCTGCTGGCTCCTATACAGACCTCTGCACATCCCCCGGGGGTGAGAGGCACTGATCGGTGCTGTACTTGGCCAGGCGAGGCAGGCAAAAGCTTCCTGGTCCATCTGCAGCAGTGCTTGGAGTTCGGTTACCAAAATAGACCTCTACCAACGCCGCTGCCTCGGGTGCACGCTGCGACAGATTTACCCTTAGATCAGGTCCCGATCACCCACAGAAGGAAGCTTTTGCTGCACGAGGTTTCGATCTGCTTGGGCTTTCATCTGTTGATCTTTTATTAACTCGACCATTTCATCTGCTGGCTCTCCGTGCTCTTCTCTCTCAGCACACACACACCAAATCCCATTTCAAGCAAGGCACCACACAGCGACCTCAGCTGAATCCGAGGTTTTGTTCCAGCAGAAATGTTGAAT
This sequence comes from Heteronetta atricapilla, assembly GCA_011075105.1. NCBI lineage: Eukaryota > Metazoa > Chordata > Aves > Anseriformes > Anatidae > Heteronetta > Heteronetta atricapilla. The sequence continues at coordinate 9,812,283 of CM021733.1, forward strand.
TTTGCACTTGTGAAAAACCACGTGGTGTGTTGGCTGAGCATTTTGCTCCCAGGGAGCCCAGTTTGAACAACGCTGAACGTCCTTCTGCAAGAACCCACCCCCCCCCCTCAGTCTGGGGATCCCTACAAAAGCTGGGGAGCTCAGCACCACCGCTGGTCAGGACGTGCATGTCACACAAATACAGTTCGGACAGCAAGGAATTTGGCTTGAGCAGACAAACAGGCAGGTCCAAAACAACAATCTGCCAACTAAAACAGACATCCCAGGCTCAAATTCCCATCCCCTAGCTCCCATCTCTATCATCACCTTAAAAAAAAATGGCTTTGGCCCACCACTCAGAAGATGCAGACTATTTCAGGACCAGGGAGTGAGCGAATGCTGGGGCTGAGGCTCTTGCTTGGAAAGCCCCAAAGGACAAATGAGGCAGCATCCTTCAAAGCAAGAGGCAAGTCCCGTTCCATTTATGGCTAAGATTATGATTGGGAAAAAAAAAGAAAAAAAAAAGAAAAAGAAGAAGAAAATAAACTTCTCCCTGAAGCCAGAGATCAGCCAGCACAGGAGCTTTGGCTGCAAGCACTCGAGGGAGAGACCATGTCTAACAACAAGCAAGCTGCCACATCCTGGGCCAGATCCAGTTCCCAAGTGGATTGTAAGACACAGCCCATTATTTATTTTTACCAAGATAAAAAGCATGTATATTTTTATTTCTTGGCCACAGAAGGTTGGCCACAAACAAGCAAATAAAGAACACCTTATTCTCTGCCTGTGGCTCAGGTGGTGCCGTTCGCACCACGAGCTCCCACCCAAAGCTGCAGGTACAGGGTGCCAGGAGCGCGTCTGATGCCTGCGAAAGAGGTTCCTTGGGCCTGCCTGGGCAAAAGCCTCAGCTACCCCAGAGCTCTGCTGGGTGATCCCAGTCTGTTCTTGCTCCTTTTTGCTGGAGAACACCACCTACGACCCAGCGAAGCACGTACAGGGAAGGAAGCACTACCCCCAGCATCCCCGGTCAGCGCTGCAGCCTGCCGTGGTGCTGAGCCTGCTAGGGGCTGTGCAGGCGGCCCCAGGGGGCTTTCCCCGGGGGACCCAAAACGCCCACCTGCATCTGCAGTCCTTGCCTGGGAGCACAGAGCCACGGGCAGGGATTCTGCTGGGTAAAGTCACAACAAAGAGAGCTCTGAGCAAGAGCAAGGTGTTAGTAGGCTGACTAGTACGCTTGGCAAACCAACAGGTCACAGAAAACACCTCTGGGTGGTGGTGGCCGAGAGATAAGCTTGTACACCTGGAAGCTGAGGAGCTGACAAAGCCATTCTTGCTACCCGCAGCCTTTACTTCGTCATGGTGTAACGCTTCCACCTCGCTGCACAGAAGAGGCAGCACTATGGCACGAAGCTGGAGAGCTGCTCCAGCCTGCTCCGCTAGCCCCCGCAGCTCGTGGCTGGCTTTGATGCTCGGGCTCTGCTCTCCCACTCTCTTTTGTCGAAGCTCCGCTGCCTCGCCACTACGTAACTTACCCCAGCATTTGTCACCTCTCAACCTGGCCAGCTCAGCCTGCTGCAGCTTACGTTTCAGACTGGGGTTTTCCCATGACTTCAGACTTCAAAAGCTCCCCTGCTTGCCAGAGCCTTTAAGGACAGAGATGCAAGTCAGGACACAATTATTTCCAGTGTGAACAATGATCCGTATTTTTGCTTTTCACAAAAATCATCAGAGGATCCATGCAATGCCAACGCACTCCCTTCTCCAGGCCGTTCCATCACGTCTGGCTATGTCAACTCGATCCTCAGAACTGCGCATGGAGAAAAGTGCTGAAATGATTTAGTCCAGTTCGGAACGGGAGCAAAGCAGGGAGATGGCCAAGGCTCAGGCACGTGGTTCTGCTGGGGCAGTTTAACAGCTTAGCCAAGATCATTTCTGTGCATACCTGACTGCAATGAAATGTTGTTTCAAAGTGGTGAAAAAAGAGACTTTGCTCCCAAGGTGTGCTGCAGGTAACCCAGCAGAGAAGTTGCCCACCACGTGCAGGTAACGGAGTTTGGGCTCATCAGCTGCATTGCCTTGGAAATAAGCAAGCAGTTAGTGCAGGTTAAGATGTGGCTGGTGACTTCCCAAAGCAAACACACTTCTGGCACACTGTTTTCCTCGTGGACTTGGACTCCTGGGTGCCTTTCGTCTCTCAGATGGAGATGTAGGCTCCCAGGGTAGCTGGAGGCTTCTGGAAGCATTACCCTAACACATCTCATCCCCGCCACCACCCACAAATTAAGCAGCTGAGACAGGATTTGGAGAGCGAGAGCGGCGGTCTACGGCTTTGTCTAAAATCTGCAGACCTTGAGCATTTTAGGTGAAGGATTTAAAGACAAATGAACGAAAGCCATACAGGCAGAGGTGGCAGCAGCTGAGCTGTGTTGAATGCCCTTCTTGAGAAAGGGGACTTGTGTACGGCACGCACAACAGGCTGCTAGGGTGGCTTCAGTTGCACCATCCCTGCAAGTGATGAAGAAAGCCTTCAGGAAGGCTGAGAACATGAAGTTTCCTTGCCCCTCTTTGGTCTCCCCCTCCTCTTTTTTTCTTCTTTTTGTAAGGTAAACAAATCGAGAAAGGAGGGAAAAACAGACATTTACAATAGTTAAGTCCATAGCAAAGCTCAGTGCTACTCCTCTTTCAGGATCAAGTGCCTGTAGTGTGTAATTAATACAGAATTAATACGTGGTGTATACAGAAAAGCAGAGAGAATGCTTTGCTCATTTCTGAATAACAGCATCTGGAAACAGCCACAAAGATGTGCTACATATATCAAACTAAATCGGGGAAAAAAGCCCAATATTAAAAAACCATCACTGGTTTGGACACGTAAACCAAAATGAGAGCTCCAATATAGAATTCAGGATCTGAAAAAATAGATGTATTTCAGATAGAGAAGAAAATGTTTCAGGAGAAAAAGCTTGAAGTTAAATAAACTTGCTATTCCTGCGTACATGTTAATTATAACATCGTTAACACGGTATTAAAAACTAAAAATAAAGTTTGGCTTACAACAGACAGAAATCGTAATTGCCAAATGCCGTAAATTTTGACAAAGTAACTTCATTTTGAAATGTGTTCGTTGGAGCAGGCAGAAAGTCTGCAGTGGGGCAGTAATAATAACACCTTATATAGCAGTCTGGAGTTACTTTGCTCTTCCTAGAGAACAGAAACACTTTACATACAAGTTTCTCTACCATCCTTTTCCAGATTTCCCTCCCTCCAACCCCCCTTCCTTGCCCCAAAACACCAAGTTCAAACAAAACCCAACCGAAGCAAATTGCACCGGTTCCCCGCTTTGACCCATTTCTGTTGCCTGGTGCAGGACTGGACTGAGTGGGGAGGAAAGCCCTTGAAATCAGCGCAACGTCTAGGGGGAATTGGGGTAGTCATCAAGATAATCAAGGGCTCAATTTTTGGAACTGCTATTCTGATTCAGTTAGTTATTGTAGTGAAATTAAAGGGCATGATTGGGAGGCATGAAAGGAGTGATTTTTGCTGCCTTATTCACATTCAGGGAACTGCTGAGGCTTTCATGTTAAACTGGATCCTCATAAGGGCAGGGTTTGGCCCAAAAAACGCATTTCAAAACAATCCAGACAGATGGTAACACTTAATATATCCATGAGAAGTGTTTCTCACTGCCATGCAAGCTCTCTGAGTGCTCAGCTGGGCAGAAGAGGGAAATCTTGCTTTCAAGTCGTGTTTGTTTTTATATGCGAGCATATGAAGTTCTATAATGGGGGAAAAATGGGTGACAAACTATCCAATATCAGCCTGTAATCGGTCAAACTGGAAAAAAGAAGAGTCCTCAAGGACGCTGACTCCGTGTCCATGTGCAGGGCTTGCCTGGCAGGTAACTAACTGCGCAGCTCCCTGGAAATCCCTGCATCTTGCACCAGCTATTTATTGCCGCATGAAACAAACGCGCCTTGTTCCAGGGAACTTAATTCCTAGCGATTAATATGAAGTAGTTTCATCAAGTGACTCTTTCCTCAGATAACAGTTTGTCACTGAATGTTAAAATCCCCGCTTAGGCCTTATTCTCACTCGGGCTACACGTGGGCTGAACTTCAAAGCGAGAATTACCTTAATCAACGATTCTGCGGGACAGCTTGCAAAGGCTTTTTGTTTGCTCCTTTCGGTTCACAAGAGAGCTGTTATCTTTCTTAAGGCACGAGATCCCGGGTTCCTGCAGATGATGAGATTAACTGCAGTTAGGATTTAAACTGCAAGCCGGTTTCCAGCTCATGCGGCTACAAAGAAAAACAGGAAAACAGGATTTCAAGGCAGCAGGCAGAAAGAACTGAAACAACCCCTCCGTTTCTCACGTCTGATTCAAATGGCACGGCTGGTTGGAATCATTAGCCTCTTACCTATGAATTATACAAATGAGCTAATTTCTGGAACTTCAGAGAAGACTCCCCCCTTTCTGCACGAAGCGTGTTCTCAGTTTAAAAACGCCTTCCCTAGGAGATGTTTTCCTCGGGAGCAAACCAGCTGAAGAGATAGCTATGGGAGCCCTTCAAAGCTGTAAGGAGATCCATGCAGTTTTAGAGCAACCAAAATAAAGTTTAAAGCAAACCACGAGTTACATTCCCTAAGCCGTACAAAGATTTCACGTGCGAGTAAGTTGAAGAGGAAAGTTCATTAATATACTCTGTTATCTGTGTAGGTGCTCTGCCTCCCCCTGGAGCACTGAAATCCCACCAATTCATTTTTTTCAGATTATTTATCCGAAAGGTAACCAAACCTCTTGCTGTCACACGCTTCAAGCTTGCTGCCTGTCCTGTTTTTCACAGACCGAGCTTCCAAAGTTCATTTTATTATTATTTTTCTTTACCAGAACATCACGTCTCAGGATGAAATCGCAGCTCCCTGGAGTCAGTGGAAGTTTTACCCCTAATTTAATAGGGACAAGATTTCACCAACTGCAACTCTTTCCCAGACAAGCAAAGAGACTCCACGTGAACAGGGAAGTTAAAATGGTTGGAAGCTCCCCGCCTAATTTTTTTTACCCAGTAGCAGAAAATAGAATTATTCAAATTAATGCAAAGCTACTTGAATTTCTGTACCCATCATATCTACCAATTATATATCATCTTGCCTGTGTACATATCCCTCTCAGCTTTGTGCTCGACACCGCCAAAGGAGGATCTTCCTTTAAGTCACAGGGTTAAAGTGTCCCTTGCTCTGAACCAAGATTATGAGTCTTTACTGTAAGAAAGGAAAGGGGAAAAAAAAATAGAAAGGAAAGGAAACTTTAAGAAGCTTCGTTCAGAGCTAATCTCTTGTCCTTGATACAGCTCCTCTCTGGCTTTTGAAAGGGGAGGGCGAACCCGCAGCCCCTCTGGGCTGTAAGGATCACGCAGCATTTTCTCACTGCCCGACGGGTTTTGGTCAGCTATTTTAATGTTTCCAGTCCTCCATCTACATATGCCACTAGACATAATGCCCCGAGCAGCCTGGGAACGTGGCCATTTGTTAAATCTTGCTGGCGTCAGCTACAAATTGTGCCAGCTTGAGTCTTCATTTTTATTCAAGTGTAACTGTTAGCTCCACTGCTAATAAAAAGCCTTTGAAAAGCCTCACCCTCTATTTGTATTCGCTGCTGCCTCCAACACTGCCGCCGACGTGCACCCATGGGTGTCTTCACACCTGGTGGAGACAGCCAGCCGGCCTGGCTGCTGTGACGCTTCTGTTTCAGAGTTTGAGCCATTTTGAGGCTTTTTTGTGTCGTGGAGAAAACTCGCTGAAGCAAACAACGCACACAAAGTAAGCGGCTCAACTCACCTGCCCAGATTATATGAAGTTTATTAACTTTCCATTGCCTAAATCGGATTTTGCATTGGCTCACAATCCAATCTGAAAGGAGCGCTTAGATCCGAAGGCCAAGGTTTAATCAGGTGCTTTGCATCGTGCCGCTCACACACATACCACGCAGGAGAAGAAAATGCCCCTTCGCCTAATCGCAGGCCCAAGAAAAACACAACTTCTCTTTTCGCCTGTCCCCTCAGCACCTCCTTTGGGTTTATTTGAGGCTCTGGATCCACTTCAGTGCTCAGAGAGCCACGGTTATGAGATGATTTGGCTGACGGTGCGAAGCCGGCTCCTTCTCCCCAGTAAGATCAGAGCATCGCGCCCAGGGCTCCAGGCACAGACCTGCACACAGACAGATTTTCTAAACACAGAGTTAATGCAACCATGTCATCTCATAACCACTCAAGTGGTTATTTACCCCTTCAAGTGTTTCTTGCCCAGCTGCTAAGAACGAGTTCAAAAGGGAGGAAAAGTCCAAGCCGAACATGAGAATTTTACCTACCTATTTTGGGGCATAATCTAAACCACATTGATTTGATGGAAGGGCTCCAGCTGGCTTTGAATCAATTCCAGTATGGAGGTCCTTAAGTGTTACTGAGTTTTTGTGCCATTAACCGTGGAACAACTATTACAATACTCGTATCGGCTCCTCCAAATATGAGAGGGCCTTTTGTGTTATTTATGTCTCGTGCTAGGGGTTGGTGAAGTTTATTGTAGCAAGGATATTAGTCACTGATTATAATCTGTGCCATTTGTGATAGTGCTTAGGGTTTCTTTATGTGGCTTGAAAGAACAATATGATGAATTAATAAAAACACAGAATGGAAGGGAGAAACGACAGAGTTCCCCTCCTTGCCCAAATATACAGGAGGCCAAATGAGCTCCCTGCCCTGCCAAAACATATGCAGGAATAATTGCAAAATGTGTACGTTCAGGGTAGTTATCATGCGTGTATTTTGGACAGGCTGCATTTGTTTCTTGAGTGCTCTATCAGACAACGGGGGAAACCAATGCCAACACAGCAAAAGCACACACAAAAGCCTGGGGTAAGCCAGCCCCACTGTGCACTTTTTATGCTAAATTAGGGATAAAATGTTGGAAAGCAGCCCTAACGTAGTAAAAAACAAACATACTATCTAATGATGGAGGAACTGCAAACAGCTCAGTTCAGAGATGGGCTCTCCATCTCTGCCCTGCTCAGGCCCCACCAGTTTCAACAAACAGTTCTGGAAGGTCTGAAAACAGGGGAGAAGAAAGTGTGGAAAGAGATTCATTTCCCCCCCGCTAACGCAGAAATTCCTCTTCAAGAATTTACCAAAAATAAAAATAAAAATATTTTCTCTAATGATTTTCTTATCAGCACTGAACGTTATGTTTTGTTAAAACATATAATTAGACTATAGAAAGTACTGGCTATATATATACATATACATGGCCAGCAAGTACAGATACCTTACTATGGAATAATAACAAACATACTGAGTCATGGAGAGAGAAACACATTGCAGCGCGTGAGATGTTTTTCTTGCCAGCTGACACCTCTCCAAAATAGGAGGGGAAAAAAAAAAAGAAAAGAAAGAGAAAGCATCACTAGTATTGACTTGTAAGCAAAAAATAAGAAGTTTACGGTGTCACTCTCAGAAGCCCAATGTAAACAGATGTACCTTTATACAAATGCAGAAGAAACTCATTGTTCTAGAGAAAAAGCTGGGAAAAATCAACCTGCAAGGCCTATATATTTTCAACAGAACGTGGTTAATAGACAACAAAGTGAGGATCGATGTGCCTTTGGCACGTGGTACACAGGAACCGTAACTGCAGAGCCCTGTAAGTTGAGGATATGAGGAATTCATTTGGAATACCTATCAGCTAGAGAAAGCATAGTGAAGGACTACAGCGCAGCACTAATGCTCTTAGATTTAACACTGCTCTGAAAATAACTTGTCGTTGGATGAGCAATGAAATCATTTCACGATTTCTACTCCTTCCCAAATTTCCCCCTCTATCCTAGTGTTGTGGATGGTTTCTGCGGTGTCCTAGGCTCCTGATTTCTTTACCCAGACTCTCGCAGCCCTTGTGCAAGGGATGAGGCAACAGTGACCTGCTGCCACTCCCCGGAATTAGAAGCTGTACCTTTCCTTCCTTGGATTTGTCCATCAGAGTTCCTCATCCTCATCCCAGCAGAACTCCCTTTGCCCTGCACAGCTGGGTACAAGTGCTCTCAGGATCTGAGAGCATTCCAATTTGGAAAATGGGCTTGGATCCACTGTAGCAAATCCTATACATAAATGCTGTAATTCTACCCAAAAAACTACAGCTGAAATAAAAAATAGATGAGAGCAGCAGGATAACATTAAAAGCCAAGGGGGAAGAAGAAAATGTCTGTTTTCAAATGAGATTTCTAATGGGAAAGAGAGTGAAGGACACAGAGAAATACAGGAAAACTGTTTCGGATGAGAGGAATAATGTGGGGAAAGCTTCCGTGGCAAAACAGCAAAGACGGTGGTAGGTCTAAGGAGACAGAGTGAGGCCGGTACTGGAAATCAGGCACAATTTTATCTCTGTTGCTTGGACGTAAACCAGCAGTAAAGTCGGGTTTGGGGAAAGGAAATTACAAATTGCCTATGGACTCAGGCAGAGGGAGGTGAGCTGACACGGAGCCAGCCAGCTCTGCCCGGCGCTCAGCTGCTCCCACCCACCCCAGACTGCCACTCGCACACCTGGGCAAATACTCCACCGACACGCGCACCCAGACAGCCGTGACACGCACGAAAATGAAATGTTACGCCTTTGCTCTGAAATCCATTCCTGGGCTAGATAGGACCAGCAGGCAAAAGTCAGGGGGAGGGGAGCAGAGGCACGCTGCCCTGAGATGTCTGCCCAGCCGGCAGCTGGAGGAGGACGGGGGGAAGTCTGGGTCCCCAGGTGGAAATCTGTGCTGTTGCTGTAAAATCAGGCTGAATCTGTCCTCAATTTTACTGCGTATGAAACTAGACATGCAGGCTGTTCCATTTGGTTTGATCCTATCTGTTTTCTTTATTACAAATCTCCTTTTAATGACAGTCCTACATCCAGGAGCTCTTTCTTGCAGTAAAATTCAAGCTTAGACCCACTGAGAACTCTCTGCAAATTGCCTCCAAAACGAGCTCTGCCAGCTCCGGGATGAGCCACGTTCACCTAGCCCTTCCCACACAGAGGGAAAGCTGAGAAGCCAAGGCAGAAGCCAACCCACCCCCCAGAGACACGGGGTAGCTGCAGACATGCTCTGCTGTACATTTGGAAAGCCCTGCAAGTTCCTGGACACCTCCCAGGGTCTGGATCCTAATCACCCCTCCAGATTATTCCAGAGGGACAGAGGAGCAGAAGCACTTGTGGTGTCAGCAGGCACAAACGAACTGCAGCTCTCAGCTTCAGTCCTGACCAAGCTGCCTGAACCTCCTTCTGGTTCCCAAATACACACGATGGGATTCATTCAGAGTTAATTCAAGCATTCTCATTTGCTGCCCGTTGTAGAGCCTAGGAACACAATTGCCTTTTATACCTTAAACATTACCTGTCGTAACTTCCTATGAAAAAATACTCTTTCTCCTTAAATTACTGTTTTAGAACGGTTACCTCATTTTATCGAAGTTTTGAATCCACAAAAAACCACAGATTGATCCCTACTAAATTCACCAGTGTTTTCCATAAAAGGATCCGAAACAATTTATGCCATTTCTAGCTTGCCATCTGCCTGCTCCATTCAGAAATAGCGCTGATGCCTTCCTGCTGCCTACCTGTTCCTGCAAATACCATCCAAAGCTGTTGGCCCGTTTCAACCCAACTCACTAGAGGGCTGCAAACTTCAAAGATTAGGAAGTTCCTACAGGTTTCGTGAAAATCAGTTGGATCGATGAGAAAGGCCTGAGCTAGCACCCGTCTCTTGACAGAAAAGCAAGCTCAGCTGCTGCAAATCCTGCTTGGGAGCCACCAGCCATCCGAGCAGAAAAGGCACGCTCACCTTGCTGGTTTGTGCACAGAGAGCTTCAGCAAGCCCACGCCCCCAGCAGCAGCCGGCTGCACGGGCTGGTGTCACCACCACGTAACGGTGTGGGACACGAGGACAGCCAGAAAAGCCGGTTTCATTGCTTCTGCCACTCACCGGCACAAAGCCGTCCTCCTGAAGGCCAAGCCCGAGCCACGCGGGCAATCTGAAATGAGAACGTCAGACCCAACGTCGTGTTTGGCTTTGCAGAATTAGCTGATGAATAGCTGAGATCAGGGAGAAGATTTCCATTCTCCAGATAATGACTGGACGTCTTCTTTAGCAAACACAAGCTAGAGACACCGCTTCCTGGGAACCGATGTTGAAATCTTTGCTTGGTTTGCGCCAGGAACACCGATCCCGTTGATCTGGGAGGCACTAGGATTTCACTCCAGACCTTCAGAGCTAGTCAGCTTCAGCTGAATGTTTCTTCTCCCAGCTGCTGCTGCCAGTTCAGAATTATAGCTCTACAATTCAGAATAAAGAGATGTTCAAAATATCTTACTCTTCACTTAGGAGTAACCAGGATCAGGTGGCCACGTGATTCCATTAGTTATGCAATGCCTCAAAATACCGTTTGTCTTCTCATACGAGATGACAGGTTTCATATGCACAAGTTTTCTATAAGAGTGGCGTGCTCATCTTGATCCACTCAATACACACGTTGCTAATTTGAAATAAAAGATTTATCAAGTAGATCCCGTAGTTAGTTGGCTGCAGTAGCCCCCTTTTTTTCTTTACTACATAGATTTATCTGGAGTTTCTTTATAGCTGTGCCAGTTTTCATGACATATATTTAGACTGCGGATTTGGGGAAAACTTTTAGTTTCACTGCGAACGTGTTCGGCACCTCACAGCGCATGTTCCTGGTACCTACTTGAGGCTCCCAGGTGTTCCTGCATGCTCACACAAATAGAACAAGAGAGCTTTGAATACAAATCTTCCTGTCCTTAAAGGACCAATAAACAATTGGCTTTTTTGATTGGGATGCCATACATAATATACAAAAGAACTCTGTGACCTGAGTGAATTACACTTCCGCACTCCAAGTCTCATTTAACAGATGTTAGAAAATAACAAGACAGCACTGTCTTTCCCCTCAGCAATGCTTCTACCGACTCAAAGAAGCAGCGTCCAGCATTGTTCGTCATTAGTGTCCGAATATGTGGACAGCAGCACAAGAGCTGGAACTGTGACTCGGAAAAAGCCAGAGAATCACGAAATGGCTGAGGCTGGAAGATATCTCTAGAGATATCTAGTCCAGTGCCCCTGCTCAAAGGAAGGCCAGCTACAGCAGGTTGCCCAGGGCTGTGTCCAGACGCATTCTGCTTATCTCTAAGGATGGAAACATTACAGTCTCTCTGGGCAGCCTCTTCAAGCGTGTTCAACCATCCCCACAGTTATCTGGGAGAATCCGGAGGACACGCCAATTCTAGAGGACCCGAAGCATTACAAGATAAAGGCAACTGGTGTGGTCTAGTTTGGCTATCCTGAAAGTAAAATCACAGCTGAATCTCAAAGCAGCTATTAAAGACTGCAAGCTCAATTTCCCCATCCCTGCTGCCTCCTCTTTCAAGAACCAGGTCCCTGCTGAGCTTCCCAGGCAGGTGGCTTCTCCTCTCTCTGGCATGTGTGCATTTGGAAGCCCTCTCCCTTTGACCTGCCCTGGGAAGCAGTGTTTTTTGTTGTTGATGATTTTTTATTATTATTATTATTATTTTTAGTACAGCAGATTCCTCCTCTGGTCATTATTTCTAGAAGCCCTGCTCCCTCCTCAGAGGATCGAAATCTGTCCTGTTTGCAAAGTAGCTAGGTAGAAGGTCAAGGATATCATCTCAATGGAGTTTGCAAAAAGAGAAAGGGAAGAGAAAATAAAAGTGTAATTCATGAAACATAACATATACCATTGACTTAGGTCATTACAGACCCTTTTATCCACTCCTTCACTTCAGAAGTAAAAGAAATCAGGCACAGAGAAGCCACGTAGCTACTATGCCATACTGTTATAAATGCATCGACAGAGAAATATTCCTAAAATAACTATAGAAATTCCACCAACAGCCAGAAAGTAGATTTTCTGCTAAGCTAAAGTAAACCATTGGCTTAAGAAAACATGAAGAACATTGCAGGTCATTGGTGACTTTGCTTTCTGACCTCTGAACTCATCGTTAACCCTCTCTCTTTAAAGCATAATACCTTGCTCCTATATTTATGAAAGAATTTTGCATCTAGTCTATGGAGACAACCTTTAAAATGTGCCCTGAATGAAGGCACCTCAAAAGTGCCCAAATACAGAAGGCACGTGGTTTTCCTTTACATCAGTCACTCCCCTGACCTTGTACAGCAGGCACGCTTTGTTTCCCAGGAGATCGTTTGCTTCCTCTCATCTTCATCAACATCTTCCTCCAAATGCTCCTTCACCTCACGCGTTCCTCCTTGCTCTCATGGATGTGAAGGAGAGCCATAACATCATTTCAGACAGGGAGTCCTCCCCTGTCCCGCGATGGAGGCTCAAGGAGGGTGGCTGACACCTCATCCAGCAGGCTCCTTTGATCACACATGTCTTGAGGAAACTCTGGTTGGCTTCAGCAAGAACGTGAGTTTTGGGAAGCTTTATTTGGGATAGGCTGGATGGGGCTCTGAGCAACCTGGTTTAGTGGTAGGTGTCCCTGCCCACGGCCAGGGGGTTGGAATTAGAGGACCTTTAAGGTCTCTTCCAATCCAAACCATTCCCTGATTCTATGCTATTTTTGGCTGAAGTTCATCTAGTACAGCCTGTGCCTAATGGGGCAATACTCCAATTTCAGTCACATAACGGGTAAATCTCCTGTAGCAATACTGAACGGGAGAAAAATCTAACAGTGACACGAACAGAGTGTCAAAGGTGATCCTATACAGGGTCACTTTCCTAAAACCTGACACAAGTTTTCAATATTTGGCAACTAGAATGAATATGGCCTTTCCCTGGAGAGACAGAGTCAAGGAGGAGAATTAAGCACTGTCTTGGAAAAGACACAGACTCCTAACATTATGGTAAATAGAAGCCACCCTTCCTGGAAAAGGAACACTGAGGGACCTGAGGCCAGCTTTTGATCCATGCTAAAAAACATTTGGATATTTTTATGAGCTGTAGGTTCATCAAGACTCTTGCTCAGAGGTTAAATCTCACAGAAAAAGACAAAATAAGGTGACTAAGGACTGTTCGTGTGAGCAAAGATGTACAGGAAGAGGCCCAAGCCAGTGTGTTGATCTTGCATTATGGAAATCGATTAAGCGTTAATTATAAATGCTCCTGAAGGTTAAGTGAAGTGTGCCTTGCTACAGAGCCAGCAGCCTGACGGAGCCGTAGGGCTTCCCCATGCAAACACCCGAGGGCATTTGGAAATGCTGGGCTCCGCTGCCTCTCCGCAGGGCAGGGATGGGACATCCCATGCAGGCTCAGGGCATCCTCAGAACAACTCTCTAGGCCCTGTGCCATGCACTAGGGCAGCCCTGAACAGCGGGGAAACCAAAGGCAACCAGCAGCCCCAGGCACTGCTCGAGCCCTTCACATTAAACGCCTCACTCGCATTAAATTTGCAATCTCTTTCCCAGTTGCTCCCTAGTGAAACTGTTGCCTTGGCAGGGCCACAGAGGAGGATCGAGGTTTGCCACATTACCTCCCAAGGCACCCTTCCCTGCAGAAAGGCCGTAAGAGAAGGCTCAAGTTTTAGTTCTGTTTGTGGAGGACACGGTACGCAGTGTTGATCAAGCAGTTTCTGCCTTCTCTCACTCCCCTGCCACGTAGTTTCCCAAAATGGGCTTCTCCTGCCCCGGTACATCTGTGAACTAAGGTGATTTGTCTCCTGTACTCCGATTATGTACGGCTTAATTATCTACTGACTAATTGCACTTGCCTTCTTGAATGTCTCCAGGTAACAGGAGTACTGTTTTCTTTTTGCTCATCGGGCCGTGAAGGCAACCAGTTTGTCTCATCCTTTCTGGTACTTTCAGACAAAGGGCCTTTCAAAAGAAAAAAATCCTGAACAGAAAATCTAAGTAATCCCTCTTCCCACGCCCCAAATAAGACAAATAAACGTGTGTGCATGTGTCCATCTCAGGCGCAGCTCTTAATGCAGCAACTTGAGCGTACCACCCTCAGAGATTTACCTGTATCCAGAGGGAGGAGCGGCCTGCTCCCGCAATCACCGTTCCAGTGATTTATTAAAAGGAAGCTGCAGAAATGTGAGGTTAATCCCAGCAGCAAGAGCTGCTAACAACGTGAAGCCACAGCACAATGAGGGTGTTCTCCCCTCCCAGCAAGCGAGTCAGAGTTGCTGCCTCGCCAGCTCTCGCCCCAGGTAAGCGCTCGCCCGTTCCCCGCCGCATGCAAAGCGCAGCGAAGCGGACGACAGATTAGACACAGATGCTTGCACAGCAGCAAAACAAGGAGCACACAGTCTGCTCCTGCTTCCCCGAGAAGGAGCAGCGACCTGGGACAGCTTCACCAGCTCACCTGCTGACGGTGCTCAGCCCTTGGGTGACGATCCGAATGCCTCGCCTAGGACGTTCTCTTTCCAACGCTTATCTAAAATGGAAACCCGTCAGGGAACTGGGGGCATCCCACACAGGGGCTCCTGAGCTGAGAGAAGCGCAGCTAATGCGGTGTTGCCTCGGTTTGGGAGCACCGGCCTGTCCACACGCTCACCCTCACACACACTTCTTGAGCTGACCAGAGCTGGAAAGAGCCACTGTGAAACAACAGGCGGGGGAAGAGCAGCTCTGAGGAACCAAACATCACAAACCCGATGCGGGCCCAAACCCTACTGGGACAACGCGTGAGGGAGCGTCGGCCAGTGAACACTGTGGCACTCTGTTGTGTATTTTTGGTGGCAGGTATGTCGTAAAGCCTGGTGACAGATTGGTTCAGGTTGGATGGGACCTCTGGAGGTCATCTGGTCCAAAGTTCCCCTGTGCCGGGTCTATCCACTAAGCAACACTCCCAGGCCAAGCCGAGAGGAGAAGGCAGAGGCCCTGGTGGAGCACCTTCCCCTCAGAGCACCAGCGGGGCCCTGGCCTCCAACAGGCCCCGCGCCGTGGGGAGGCCTGGGCTGGCTCCAGGCTGAGGGGCACAGGATGGGCCAGCTCTGCAAATATGCTTCTGACTTGCCGGGCAGAGCACCAAGCATTTATCTTCCCCCTTCCACAGTGTTGCAAGCCAAACACAGAGTTTTAATCAGAGTTTAAAAGGCAGTGGTGGTTGTTCGTTCTCTGGCCTGGTCAGCAGACATGAAGGAGGATACAAGGTGTTCGGTTTTGTCTGTTTTTTTCCCTCCCATCTGAAATGATCCAACCATACTCCAAAAATTAAAAAATCTCCAGCTCAAGGATATTACCCAACCTTCTCTGAAGAGGCCTTGCTAAAATCTCTTCAGGAAAATTGATTCTAGAAGACAAAAATATGACTCGAGCTGCTCTGAAAAGCGGCTGAGCACAGTCCAGATGTGGAGACCCTGTGATGGATACGAGTTGCTTATTGACTGAAATGTCAACGGGACCTCAGTTTTATGGCGGCTATCAGCCCGATGCTCACTGGAAATCAATATTTGCAATTTAAATTTTGTATTTTGTGTGTTGTCATCTGAAGTTTAATGTCTGTTTCTCTTTCTCAGACTGTTTTTCGGGGGCATTTTTTTCCCCAGTCAACACGGTGAGGAGCAGAACTGATTACACACACGGTGTCAGCAAATGCTGGCAGCTGAGCCGGTGGGATGAAGCCGATTCAAGAGCCCATGTGGTCCCACGCCCAAGACAGCAATAAACTTGTATTTTGTTTTATTACACCAGTTTAGCACCACAGCATGTGTGAGATTTCCCCTCCTGGGTTTCAGGGGACGAAATCCTATTCAGGACCCATAAGAAAATAAACACATCTATGTGTGAGAGACAGTAATTAAAAAACAAGATAGTGAAGCAGAGTATCCACTCCCAGCCCTTCCTGGACTTCCTTGGGGAAGTCACTGTGCTGCTGGGTGGACGTTTCCCATCTGCCAAATTACAGTAATAGTATTTCCTATTCCCACAGTGATTTTTACTGAATTAATGCATTTAACCCCCTTGATTTCTTTCTCCTGATGTTCACTGCCATCCCTCTCCCTTCGCTACAAGTTAAACTCAACCCGTTACTAATAAATGAAAAATATCAAGTCATCTTTCCTCACTTCCAGGGTTTTGTTAGCCCAAGAAGTGCATGCAAGCCTCCTTTCACACCTTGTTACCCTCATCACCACTCTGTCTTCGAGGTCTTGCGTTTCCCTGCAACAGGGAGCTCAATCCTATTGAACACAAGTGAAGGCTCCCGACTCAGTGAGCTGAGCAGGACTTTGAAACAGGGCTTCTGCCTTTCTGAGGGAAAGGCAGAAGGTCTTCCAGGTCCCCAGGGCACTCAAAGCCCAAATAAGTGAGTTGAAGACCAACCATGGTAAAATAGCAGCTGAGCAGAGATGTAAGGATCCCCATTCTGCTTGGAGGAAAAAAAAATAAAAAATTAAAAAATAAAAAAATAAAAAATCAAGGTCTAGAGCCCCTCCATACATTTTCTGCTTTTGGGGACCTTGGGAGTCCAGAAGGCCTGGGGCACTGAACCATCTCCTTTTTGTAATTATTTTACATGACAACTACTCCCTGCAAGAGATACAGGGCCAAATATTTTTTCCTCATTTGTCTGTTTCCTTCTAGAGGATGGGGGACCATGTAGCCATTCTCTTCTCACAGGCAGCCAGATTCTTTCAAACCTTCTCTTCCTCTGAGTAATGTCTTTGGGTCCTATTTTTCAGCACAGGATGCCTGGGATAAAAAGTGAAACCATTTGCTAAATGAGAATAGGGTCTCATCTTTCACTTGGCACTATGCAAGCAACCATACTGACACAGGGAGCTTTATGCCACCTACAAACCTTGACATACACTCAACACGCCCTGAATAGGGGTACCCTCCTCCAGCCAGGCCAAAACTATCAGGAAAAGTTATCAAGGTGAGCAGAGAGCATGAACAGAGTCTCGCCAGATGAGAATTCATGTAGGATTAAAGAAGAGAGAAAAAAAGGTGGTCTATCTTTGCCTTTTATTTCAAGTACTGGACATGCATGGAAGCTGTTAAAGACGCTTACAGAAGCAGCTCTCCTCAGAGGAATGGACTACAATGTGCAGAGACAGAAGCCTTGGCCCAGGCAAGTTATCTGGGGGGAGCTTGTGAACAATGCCCTCCCTAGCTGCAAAGTTCCCAGCAACGAGAATTATTCTTTTTCATTTCACTCCCATCTTTGGCACACTGCACCACAGAGTAGCAGCACCAAGAGAAGTGGGAGCCGTCTGAACTCATCGCTTCTAGGCACACAGAGTCAGACCTTGGGTCTACGCACGCTCACGCTGGGGTCTGATAGATTAAGGATTCATGCCTGGTTATTTATTCATTTGCAACGAAATCCAGCTACTATTGTCTTATGCATCACTTATTCCTACTGCCACAAACACCGTGTCCTTGAAAGAGCTGCTTTGATAATCGTTAGAGTTCACCTGCAACTTGGAGGGGGAAGGCTTGTGATTAGGAAGTATCTGCCAGGTAGTTTGCTCCTGTGAGAAGCTAAAACTAAGGCACAGCATCCCTCTGAGATTTATACTGCCAAGATCAAAAACATCTAATTGAGCAACAAATGCCTTATTTGCTGTCATGCCTGAAGCTGACCAGAGCTACCCTCCTGAAGAGCCACTGCTGCAGAAAATAGAAATTACTGGGGAAAAAATTATGACACACATGGGAGGACAATGCCAACTAGCTGAGAGGAATGGGTAAATAAAGTCAACTGTCAAGTTCAGCATTAAAAGACCAAAGCCTCCTTTTAGAAATCAGCTCTTGCACTGGTCTTACCGAGACGTTTCATACTTCGGTGTTCAATGGAGTTGGACGACGTGCTCAGCTGTTTTTGGCAGTAGGGCGCTGATATTTATTTCAGAAATAAAAGGGCCTTGTAATTCATTTGTAAGGCTGTACGTGGTTAATTCCTGATGTCTTGTAAATGCTAATTATGAAAGAAAATGTTAAAGGGTTCCTTAGGAAATCAATACTTTATTATACAATAATTGCATCTGCAAGTTTAATGTTCTTCATAAGACTTTGGAAGAATGGAAGGGGTTGGGGGGTCAGATGATGCAAATGGCAGTTGCATGACCTGGAAAGTCATCGAGAATCCGAGGCCTAGTAAAATGCCCAGACGTCATTAAAATATTTCCACAAGTCCAACACTTAGTATGGAAAGCAAACTGCTGGAACATTTGTCTGGGTGACACCTTGGCCCAGTGCTGCACATAAGCCCGGGCACACCGTAACTGGAATGGCTGTTCCAACATTCATCCAAGGGCTTTGGTTATTCTTGTGCCTGAGTGATTTGTTTCTCTCGGGAACAGCATTTCAGTTCTTTTCCCCCTCGGCTTCCCCTGGCTCGTTCCCCAGTTGTTCCAGCTTTCAGCATGGGAGCCAGCGAGGAGCTACTGTTAGGGTTATAAGCCCTGGAGACAGGATGTAGCTGAAAAATCATTCTTCCAAGAATTTCTGGGTCACTGTCTAATTGATACTAGCATTAGCATGCTTCATATTCATGTTCCAACTCCACGGGCAGTACTTACTCTGCACCCAGCCATGTGGGACTGCTCCAGGCGGTAAGAGGGAACCCAAAACAACACTACTGTATCAGCCTAACAACGCATCCGCCCCAAGAGCTTTTACAACAGCAGAACAGAGGAAAAGAGCCTTTCTTTCCACTGTGGTCATCAGTGCAGTGCTGTATTTTTCTGTTTTTTATTACACACTTTTTAAAGGAAATATTCCATGTTACTTAGCTTATTAATTTGCAAAGAAACCACAAGTTATTTCCTTACATCATGATGGTTTCTTTTAATATTTTTTTCAATCCTTACAGGCTATAAAAATCCAGGCACTTCAAAGGAAATGAGTTGAAGACTCGGTATGTTATAAAAGGAATCCAGACCACGTTCACAAATGAGACATCCTTTGCTAACAGCAAAGTATTTCACAGGTTGTATTGCAGCTCATACTTTGTTGAGACAATGAATGAGAAGTGAGCAGTGATTCATAAAACAATCTGTACATTTCGCGTATGATAAAATAAGACAGGATTGCACAGCTTTCTTGGAGAACCAAGAGGCGGTGCCTTGCGATCGGCAAGCTACTCAAATAAAAACCCAGTAGGAGGGGGTGCAACGCTGAATTGTTGCAACCACTCCTAATGATTCATCTTTTCTTCAGAAACTCACCCAGTCAGCACATCCAAAACGCAGTATGAAATTGACACGTGTGCGTCCCCAAAAAAAGGACAGTGTGCGTATGCGTGCACAGCTGCCTGGTGCGCAGGCAGGATTTCTGTGGGAAAGGACGCAAGGATCTCTGGTTTGCTGCCTGCAGACAGGTCCGAGGGCATGTGCCTCAACACATCGGCCACATGCTGAGGGAGGTGGCTGCAGGAATTGCATTTTTCAGAACAAAGCTTGGCCTTTGCTAAGTGCAGCCAGCCCCCCAGTAAGCCCCCCATCCTGGCTCACTGAAATGCCCTCTCTTCTTCCCCTTTTGCCCAATATTCTGGCACTCGCCTATGATCAGCAAGAGATAATATACGTTCGTTTATAAAGGAGTGACACCCACAAGCAAAGCATGCAGAACTAACCACACGTACAGTGGTCAACCGGCAATGCAAATACAAAGAAGTATTTTTGTCCAGCTAAGCAGACTGAGTAGCAAACATGACCTCACTCTAAACCTGTAACAGTACAGAGGTCTGCTTATCTGCTCCAGAAAGCCTCCCCTCTGCTGCCCTGCCTGCCTGTATGTAAGATGCTCCACTCGGTTCTTTGTAACCTGCAGCTGTAGTGAGCACGGGGAGCAGAACCGAATCCATCAACTCAGTTCCCAAGCTTTCCTGAAGATCTTTCTGACACCTGGGATGGGCTTTTAGAGACAGCTCAGCACCCAGACAGGCACCAAGCTAAGTGTCCTGGGGGACTGTGCCCTGCTGAAAACACAGCCAGAGGGCTGCTGTGGAGCGCTTTGAAAATCTTGCTTTTGTTGCGAACCCTACTGAAAACCTAACTCTGGAAGCAAACTCAAAGGGCACAGCTTCTCCTGATTTGAACACGAGATAAATACAATTTCAGGAGCCCAAGCAATGAAATTATACGCTTACTATGAAATAACTGGCCAATATTTGATAGGAATAGAGAAAAGTGCTGACCCCGAGCTTTTCTTCTTGTAAGGGCAGAGCATCTACCAGTCCTATCTGGGATGTTCGCGGCTGCCTTGAAGCCTAAGGACACAACCCGGGCTTGTCAGCTACTACCACCAGCACAATGCTTCTGCTGCAAAAGCCTGTTACCTCTGATGATTCAATAGTTATTACCGAA
Organism: Heteronetta atricapilla; assembly: GCA_011075105.1. Lineage (NCBI taxonomy): Eukaryota > Metazoa > Chordata > Aves > Anseriformes > Anatidae > Heteronetta > Heteronetta atricapilla. The sequence goes on from CM021733.1 coordinate 9,832,596, forward strand.
AACTTGTCCTTCTGATGATGAACGCCCTTCTTTCAGCCCAGCACCGAACACCGTGCATATACTTACAGGAGAGACGAGAACTGTGCCACTCAGTCAGCTATTGAGTAACCAGAGCTGATCTCTGAGCTAGTCCATGCCATGCAACCAGCATCACTACCTGAAGAAAGGACATGGCAAGGTAAATGCCTGAACGTTTCTTCTATTCTTCTGCTCAATGTAAGTCACAAGGGGACCTAATCATCGAGACAAGGTGTGGAGTGAAAAGAGATTAGCTTTACAAACACGATGCCAGTCTCAGGCTCTGGAACAGCTAGAGACGTTTCAAGGATGCAACAAAAGATCTGGCACTCTGGTGTTTGCTCTTAACAGCAAGACTGGGGAGGGAAGGGGATGGTGGCAGCTGCAGCTGGAAGGGCTGCCCAAGCCCTGCCAAAAGTGGCTGTGCCATCACAAGCTACGTGTTGCACACGAGCTGCTGGACACGCAGCTGAACAAATGCAACCCAACAAACCCAGTGACCACCCGACAGGTTACTTCTCACAACAGCGTTGCTTCCCAGATAGTCTCGGTGATGTCAGGACACGGAAGGCATGGTCTCTACCTGTGTTTCTCAGGTATGGACATTTGTATTTCCTCAGACACTGAAGCGTCCAGTCCCTCCAAGGCAGATGATGAAGCATCACCAGCTCTAGGCACAAGCTCCGTGATTTGGGGGATTTAGTGATCACACATGCACAGCTGCTCAACACGATGCAAAGGACAGCTCATTTAACTGCATCTCTTCTACTGGACACAGCAGCTTTGCTTGGGGGATGCTGCAATCAATAAGCAAGAGAAATAGGGATGAACTGGGCCCAAAGCCATTCTGACTGCATGAAGGATTTCAACCCCACAACCCCAGGCTGAAGCACCCCGTATCACCTCCTTAAGATAACACTATAAGAAACCCCCTTGACAGATAACTATATTGTTCCTCAAGGTTTTACCAGGAGTATTGCCTGGGAGGATGAACTCAACAGTGCTGTCCCTGGGGGACCTTCCTGCTTCTGTCTAACCAAAAACCACAGCCTAAGTATCTGGAGGAAAGTTTGAGTGGGTTCTCAGTTGATTCCCACAGCACCTGACGTTGCCACATTGGGATGATCTTCCAGGAACTGACTAGGCCACCCCAAGGGCTCCTTTGAAGCTGAAAAGGAACACAAGGGCAGCTCTCACTAGAGCAAGTTACCAGCTGGCAATCCTGTGAATGAGTTGGTCCAGAGGAAACATGCTCTGTGGCGGAACCCTTCGCAAAGGAAACGCGCTGACAATGCCCATTCCTGCTGCTGACAGGTGGAGACATTTTCTCAGTAAGAAAATACATACCCGTCGTCATCCTCAGCCGGGTGGGATGCCTTTATCCCAGGCACGGAGAAAAGTTAAGAGGAAACAGAGCAAATAATTGCTTTTCAATGGGATGACACATGCCTGCGCACACGTTCCCAAACAGACAGTCCTGAGTGTTAAAAATAATCCTTTAGATTTTATAGACGTTATAAGAGTACTTACTAAACACGTCATTTAGTCGGGATATCAAAGCAATGCTTTTCTCCTGCTTCCATGGGTTGGTTTTGGTTTTGGTGTTTTTTGTTGTTGTTGTTGTGGGGGTTTTTTTGAGGCTTTGGGGTTCATATTTTCAAGTTCTTTCCAAAAGTTTTAAGACTTCATGATTTAATGAAAGATAAGGTTGTCATGTAACATCTTGGCTTCAGAAGCTTGAGTTTTTAACAAAACACAACCATAGCCAGGCTAACAATAGGATTGTAATAGTTGGCCCCTCTCAAATTTGGTACAAATACCACCTGCTGAGTGATTAATAGACACCGATACCTCAGACATGAATTTGGGCAGCACTCTTTTGCTGTGAAGTCTTTTCTATGTCATTTTGGGTAGGAGAAGACCATCAACCCCAACTTATAGTCATCTGGTTTCTGTCGTTTTTTGTTGCAACTTTACCGCCGGCACTGTCAGCTCAAATTTGGCTGAAATTATAGATTTTTGTCAAGAAAGCTTTCACAGCGTGTTAGAAGAGCCAACGCATTCCTCTTACTTTAAAGCAAAAATTCCAGAGGAAACAGTTGTTTTGGAACAAACACAGACCTCTGCGGTGGTTTCAGCTGAAGCACTGGAGAGCTTGGAGGTTGAACTGATTATAGACAAAAGCAAAACCCACTTCAACACCATGCTGAAAAGTAAACACTGGGGGGGCGGCGGGGGAAGAAAAGAGCAAAAGAAGTTAACAGCATTCTAATTTTTCCCTGTTGTCTCATTTTAAAGATTTTATAAATAACACATTTTTCAAGATTTCCTTTTCTCCACTGATTTCTAAGTCTCCAGAAGGTTTTCTCCCATCCTAGAGTTGTTCTTTGTGCCAGGCAGCAGTCTACAATATCTAGCCCTGATGTATTTTTTTTTTTAAAGCACACTTATAAGTATCATTATCCTCATTCCATAGGTGAGGAAACAGCCGATGTAAATTGCTGAAGGTCACTAACCAGTCAGCAGTGCAGGCTCAAGGCTCTCTCCCCTCTCCACCACATTTTACGGGAACAGAAATTAAGGAAAATTTCCAAATGAAAAACGCTGTTATTCCTTTTAACTCCTGTCCTTAATATCTGACCTGGAGACCACCAAGCTCTGTGCTCTGAAATATCTCAGATAAGGCAGCCATCTCAACTGAAGTAGCCAGAGGGAACTCATATTACTAAATGAGTGGAAGAAACCATTACAGACATGCCATCCTCCTGAAAGTCCTGGTGCTGAGGCTCTGCCTGTTTTTTTTGCATGATGTGGCCAGGCACGTGTCAGCCTGTAGCCATTCAGACAGCCTCTGTGCAGCTTTGGGAGCTGCAGTTTCCATTTCCATCCTCCCCTAGCCCCATTTCTATTCTAGCAGGGCTGCAAAGCAGGAGAGGGGGGATGCTCTGCTCGAGGGGACGCTCTGCTCTGCCTCGACCAGAGTTAGGAGGGATCTCTCCTGGGGGATTCTTCTGCTGCAACGTGCCAGCTCGTCTCTGGGATTAACACAACAGGCAACGCTGAGTTCATGGAGCTCTGACACCATCTGCTTTGAGACTCTCCCTCTCACAATCTCACCGGCTTTTCAGCTCAAATAAGGCAGGAGTGAAAGGTAAAATGAAGCCTGCTGCTGCCAATGACGGTACAGGTCCCCAGGTGAACACTGCGTTCTCCCAACAACTTGGGCTTCCCTGCCCATTAGCTATTCTTTGTTCTGCAAATAAATTAGCCTTTTGCTTTTCCTCCCCACCATTTTGAAGCAGAGCATTCCCCCATCCTTTCTAACAGCATTTGGAGGAGCTCGCCAGCACGAGGAGGCCTCTTCAGCTTTTATCTACCCAGCATGACACTCCCTCCACGCAAAGCAAGCTAAGGAATTCAAACAGGTTCAACAGGCTCTCAGAGACAAGTGATTTCCAGCAAAAAAAAAGGCTGTTTTTCCCCTAAAGATCAAATGTTTTAATCTGCCATCCAGGCCTCATGCAGAATCTTTGCAAACATGGTTTATATGCCAGCGGGTGATGACTGCTCATCAGAATGAAGATAAATAAATCACAGCTTGCAAGAGCTATCTTAGCATTCGCAGAACATCCCTGCTGCTGGCCCAAACATCACAAGAAACCTTACACGCTTAAGGCATCCCAAAGCGGAATGCTGAAAACTCAGATTGGAGAACTTCAGGAAGCTGAGGCTGGTCAAATCTGGCAAAACTTTTACAGCTTTTCTAGGCAAAAACCTGTCACCTTCAGCAGGACATAAGGATGCTCAGATGGTAAAACAACTCTGCTGTTTCACGGCTTTTAATTCCAGAGGATGTCCCGTGCGATCTCCTCGCCTTACTCTCTGCCATAAAACAGGCCAGTGGCTCCTGCATCAGCCTCAATCCACGCTTCAGTAAAGCCGACGTTATGTGAGCTAGCTTCTTCCACCTTCCTTGCTACCTGCCCAGGATTTTTGTATCTGCCCCTCAAAAAGGTGCAGCCTCAGCCCCTCGCGGCGATGCCCCTGCACATCGTGCTGCTCTCGGTAAGCTCTGCTGCCCACAGCCGATTAAACCTGCAGCCAACGTTGCTGCTCCACAGCCACCGCCGCTCAACGCTCCCTGCACCAGGAACCAGTGGCTCATGCCAAGAAGTGTTTCGTTCGTGACAACGTTAAAAGTTACATTTTGGGAAATTGATTTGGGCCCCCCGAACAAGACTGGCATGGACATGCTGGAGGGAGTCCAGTGAAGAGCCACTCAAACGATTAAAGGTCTGGAGCATCTGCCATATGGGGGGAGAGGTTGAGATGACATGGGTGGCTCAGCCAGGCTCAGGGGGGTCTTCATCCACACGTCTAAGCCTCCGCCTGGCCGGGAACAGCAAAGGAGATGACCAGACAACCTCCAGAGGTCCCTTCCCACCTTAACTATTCTGCGACGGGGACTTTTTAACCTGTGTAAATTGAAATAAGTCACTAATTATTAGCACTCTTGACTGCTAGTGCACAGAAGGTAACGATGTACTCAATCTAAATAAACTGGATAAAACTCCTCAGCTGACCTATGAAGATCTGGGGATCTTCTCCAGCTGGGGATGGAGACCTACCCCCAGCCTCTCCCGGGACCAGAGCGAGCCGCCTCCCGCCAGAGGAAGGCCGTACCTTGTGGCCCCCGACATCAGAAAACAGGGGCAGGACTTGTGATTCCAGGATAGGGCAGGCAAGGGGGACAAGGACATCGGGGGGTTGGTGAGGAACAGCGACACCCCACGTGTGCTCTGAATGCCTTCCAGCCCACCCTGAAGCCTGAGCGAGCCCTGTGCCCAGTGCTCTAGCACGCCAGCAGCTGGAGGAAGCCCAGCTTAGGAACAGCGCTCTGTCATATTGACAAAGTGGGGGTGGCATCCTGAGATAAAATCCCTTCTGAGATTTTTCTTTTCTAAATCAAAATGGAGCCAAAAATATACCTCATCTAAGAATCAAAGTTGTCCTGTTTTCACACACCCCCCCTCCCAAACACAGCTGTGTTTGAAGGGCAGGCACCACCAGGTTACAGTATAATCCAATAAAGCAAGCAGGAATTCAAGGTGCACAAGCCTTGCCCTGAAGAAGGTAATTATTAGGTCAGACCAAGAAAAACTGATGAACCTAAGATAATACCCCCATACAGATCAACAGTCTTCATATAAATTTTGGTCCTGGCTCCTCTGAAACCATTAGCATTCCCTAGCATTGTAATTTACAGCCTGATGATGCACTGAATCATACTTTAATTTACCGGGAAGGTATGAACAAACATTCTTGGGTGGAAATTAATACCTGATCTTTGGCTACCTCTTGTGGTGTAAAAATCCAAAGAGAGGAATTACATTTTACAAACAGAAGAGAAAATCATTGCCCAATGGATGATGTCAAGCACTTCTAAGGAGAAAACCAGTTCCTGTTTTTTTATATATATATGTGTAAGCCTAGAGGATCTTGCTGTGAAAATCTGTGCTAGGGTTTAAGCAGGGTGAATACTTACAAAAGCACGTGCCATCCATGACATCTGCTTTCAGGAGTGGTTCAAAAGGACTGCAAAGTAATGTATTTTTATGCTGGGAACCTTTCATATCTGTGGAGTCTGATAGAAGTCTTAGGGTCTTTCCGAAATTTTGTGTGGACCCCAAATGAAATTCTTGCCTGTGCCACAGAAGAAAAACAATATATGAATTATGTGTCACGTCTCTTTTTAAAGACAACGCAGGAAAACCAAAAGATGCAAAGCTAAAATGACCCAGGAGGCTTTTCCCTTCTCTTTCAGGACAACTGAAAAAAATCCTGGAGTCAAGAAAGAGTTTGCCTTCACACACCAGCAAGTGGAGGGCAAATAAAAAGGGTTATAAATAAAAGCCTCACCTGTTCCGTATCCTTAATGTGCTGTTCTCTACAATATTTCATGGTGGTGTACAATTTAATGTTCAGAGAGAAAACTGGGAAGCATTGCTTTACGTAACCGAAGGAGCTAAAACCCGGGGAGCTGATGAGCCTCTGCTATGCAACAAAAGCTCCCCCACATAAAATCAGACTCAACAGCTACCAGCAACTTCAGGAATAGTAAAGGTGCAAGATATACAGTTATGGAGCGGAGCATCGTCAGTGCAGCTGGCATGCTGAGAGAACATCTGTACGCTTCTGGTACCACAGTTCATCAACTGGTTATTTCAGCACGCGCCATACGAGAGGCAGAAATGGGAAGAGTGTGAACACAAAGCAGAATTTGCTCTGCTGTAAAGAATCAGATGGTAGATCCGTGGTCTGAGTTAAACAGGAAAAGCAAAGAGCCTCAAAACAAGGCTGAAGGTCTATCTTGCCTCCAGCTGGAGTAAATCAGTGTGGATAGGATCATGGCTCTGGCCTACTTTATGTAAGCCCAAAGCTTTCCCTCACCGTTACTGCAGTCGTTTTAAAAGCAGCAGCACTCCCTGGTGAAGGTAGTGACCTGTTCAAAGAGAACCAGAATTTGTGTAAATGTAGTTTCTGGATGGATTTTTAATGATGCCTGATGACTTGGATTCTAGAGTAGGAGTTCAGTTCTCACTCGAATAACCTTCTCTACCACTGAACCAAAGAACCAGCAAGGTCACCACATCACATTGCCCAGGTGAGAAAAATAAACAAGTTAGTTTATTTTCTGCACAGTCTACTTGTTACTGGGGAGACAATTCTTTTTGCTGAGAATTAAGCACTCCCTAGCAGTCAAGTCAATGTTCCTACCCACGGTGCCAGTGCCACAGCTTGCAGGAAAGCCACCCTAGCAAAACAAGAGATAATCAGTGAAGTCCAATGCTGCCTGTCAAAATACACCTACATTAGAAGGTTTTCAGCCCCAAATAAGCCCTTGTTGTAACCCTGAGCATCACAGACTGTTGTCCATTGGGTCAACTCCACTGCGAAGTAAATGGTGGGAGAAAGAGTTGTGCCACAGAAGTACCTGTTGATGTATGAAAGGAATTAAGCCAGAACGCAGGAAAGAAATGAAAATGAAGAAACAGCTCAGATGAAAACACCAGAGGGAAAACAGTAACACTGAGTAGCCCTCAAACTGGAAGAAGGGGCATCAGAAGAGGTAACACGACCTACCAAGTTCATCCTGTGGCCATTGCCAACTTTTACTTATTTATTTTTTTAACGAAGACCACAAAAGATTTACTTTTGCCCTGTGTCCTACACATTGTGCCATGGGAGCCCACCTAAGTACATAAACATTTCTACTGCACTCCTCGGCATGCTGTGGGTGGCAGGAAACAACCTCCGTAGAAAAGGCTGGAAAGCATCCAGTGGTGTATGAGCAGAAGCAAACGACAGCATTAACTGCACCACGCCAGAGCCCCAGAGCAGCTGTGAAAGTCACTGTTAGCGTTACTGCGAAAGGAAAAGGTAAAAGGAGGTGGTAATGCAAGCACTGCAGCGAAGGAAAGCGAATACTCCATCGGACGATGAGGAACCGCAGGGAGATGACTCCTGGACAACTGAGAGCAGGCAGCGAAGGAGATCTCCGCGTGAGACCTTTCAGGAAAGGAAAGTAGAAAAGAGGAAAGCCTCGGGGTCCTTGTAACAAGGAGCGGTGCAGAGAAGTGGCAACGCATAGCCGTGACAAAGTTGTGCTTTTTACCTCTGCATCCTTCGGAAAAAGTCACAGCTTCTCCTGCTGCGCTAATCTCTCGGTGGCCGGCGCTCACATTCACATACGCACAGATACAGAAATAAGATTTCATCACCAACTCAAAAAGCCATTATAAAATTTGCTAAGGAAATTGCAGACCCAAAATGGAAGCCAGCTGAGACCACAGCCTGCAGGGTCATGTATCATTAGCGCCAAGTGAACCAAGGCCAAATGTCCAGCTCACTGTTCGGGAGGAAACAAAAGCACCACTATACATGTGGGCGAAGTATCATCTTTTTCTAATCAAACCTGTCTTAGGCCCAGGTTCAGGAAAGCATTCAAGCATGTGCTTCAGGCTCTCTTTATTCAGAAAATTGCTCAAAGCACGTATTTACCTGTAAGCACTTGTTAACAGCTGGGAATAACAGTGAAAACCATAACTAGAATCTTCAGACAGTGGCTGTTAAGAGGAAAAAGCCCCCAAACCTGAACACGCTAAGATGTGATTGTCCAGCGCATTGCCTTACCTTGCTGCGAGGAATACTGAGCAATAAGCAATGAATAATCCCAGGCTGCTCCCAGAGTAAGACGGTCACAGCCATCAGAAACAATATCCTGGTCACCAAAACCATAAAATCAGTACGCTAGCATATTCTTGGGTTTATTGGGGGTTTATTTACAGTATTGCCACAGAGCCAGTAGAAAACTCATTAGAGCGGTTCCAGGTTTGAGCCCGTCCTGAGCCAGCCCACGAAAGACGCCAGACGACTTTCCAAAGAAGTCTTGCAAGAGTCTGAAGTAGAAGTTATGACCCCGTTTAGTGCTGTTCACTACCAGCAGCAAACATGACACACTTTTCACACTGCAGCTCCACGCTGCTGCCTGCTTGCAGTACATTAATAACCCTGTCATAGCTGTCAAGGGGACACAAGGCTTGCTGCTCTGATGACGTTCTGTCCCCGTCTCCATGCAAATAATCTGTCTTTCAGCACCACCAGAATTGTTTTCCACCATTTCGGTTCGACTCGGTGACTTTTGATCTCTGGCCTGATATTCCATTCGTCCTTATCAGAACCCCACCGATCTGAATAATAACTTAGAAAGTTGCTGGCTAACGAATCTAAGAGGTTGTAAAGGCAAACTGTCACTAATTCCATCGTGTGATTAATACAAGTTGACTTACATCTTGAGGAGGCTACATTACCTCCCTGGGAAATACCCTTCTGCACCAGTTATTCTTAGGTGTTATTCCTGATTAATTATGCTCTCGCTCCATTAGAAAACTGATGGCCAACTTTGCATCTGTCTCCCTGCTTCGTATCCTACAAAGACAGCGCCTATAAAAAATTCATGGGGAATGAATGAGTAGATGGTCAGCGTGTCCACGCCGGTTTGCTATCCCGGGAGTATGTGCAGCGTACAAAAACGAAGGTCACGGAAGCACCGCTTGGTAACCACCAAACCTTCCCAGGTAGAGGCGCGGCTTTCCACCCACAAAACCGCATCTACAATTTCACGCAGTGCAATTATTAACAACCCCCTGAAAAAATACCAGATGCACCCTCGGTTTTATGAATGCAAATAGCCCTACCGGAGCCAAAGGGAATACTCACTTGTGTTTAAGTGAGACACATGCATAGGCAAAGGCAGGATCAGAGCCCCAGCTATAAATATTTATGTCTGCAGTACAACACAGCTTCAAAAACGCATTCACAAAACAGACTATAATGCAAGACCCTGACAATACAGGTTACTCCTCAGAATTTCAATGGGCGGCTCTCCTTTCTCGGGTCCCTTTGAAAACCCCAGCCTCTGTTATTTGAAAGCCACCGCTATCATTTCGGCAACCTTGGCCAATGGCACCCAACAGAACCAAAAGAAAATAAAATATAATAAAAAATCATTTGTTACTATCGATGCCAAAATCTTTTCAAATAGTCCATTGTTATTTATCTAAATTACATATTTATTATCCCCACATTATTTATTATTGCATCATTATTTATTAAAGGTCATTATAAAAAGGGTGATCATTATAAAAAAGGGTACTAAAAGGATCTGAGACTTCGGAGCCTAGTGTACATCTTCAGCTCAGATGAACACAAATCAGGCAAACTCCCACCCCTCTCTTCCTTAGAGACTTAAAATTAGATTTGGGTGACTAATGCAGATAAAAATATTCGCTCGCTTCAGCCATACAATCTGGTTTCCTGGCACAAATGTTTGCAGAAAACAAATGTCAAAGCAAATGCCATTATTTACTTGGGAAGAATATTTCCATGCACCCAATCACAGAAGAGAAACAACAGCAGGTGACTTAGGCGGCCAGTCAGAAGTAATTCCACTCAGATTTGAAACAGCCAATTCACAGGGGAAGAACATTTGGGGGAAAATTTATCAGATCCATTTGAGCGCCAAGTACATAAAGCAGAAACCAGAGAAGTGCTGAAGGAGAAGAAAAGACAGAGTTAGTCAAAAGAAACAGCGCACCACGAGTCGAAGCTGACAGAAGGCTTTTTGCCTTCAGTTTGAAGGATTTGGGCTCAGACTCCTCCAGCTTGGTTCAGTTTTGAAGGCTTACATGACCTCGAGGACATCGTTCTGCAGGCAAATCTCAGGCACTGACTGTTACAGAATCGCGGGATCGAGTCCTGCAGAGCATCAAGTACAAGTCGTAATTAAAATAATTTACATGCTGCTAGCAAGTGATCTAAAGCAAGCACATCAGGTTCCCAGCGTGGATTTCAATTGGCTTCAAAATTACTCAAGGATAGGAGCTCCTATTTTTCACCTAGTTAGCCTGGGAAAAATGCCAGACCCAACTGACAGCTCCTTGATTGGGAAGGAGGTGGGGTCGACATTCCCCTGGTGGGTGTTTATCTGGGCTTGCTACCTGGATCCATCACGGCAGCAAACAGCCATGCCGTGCATACGTTACCTGGAGCTCCTCACCACCTGCAAAAGAAACAGAGCGGGCTGCCTTCCCCACCTGGACAGACCGCCTGGTGCTCCCCGAGGAGAGCGGCTCGGTAGGGTCCAAACTAGCAGGAGACAATCCTGACGCACGGATCTTGCTCACAACCCCTGCTCTCCTCGAGCGACCCTGCACGGAGCTGTGCTCTGCTGCCTTCCCTCTCCAGCTTGATGTGGTTTTCTCACGTTCGTCATCAACCAGTTTGTAGCGATTCTCCTGACTTAGGGCACCCTGGCACATCCTTGCTGCAGGAGTCAGGAGGGCATGTTGTCCCCTGCCCTTAAATCTCTTCACCTCAGCCTACATACTCCTCTCTCTTTCTGTAGACAAAGTTGCAACAGAACCATCCTTTGCCTATTGAAATTCTCAGATTAACTCCAGCGGATTCAGGTGCAAGCACCAACTCCTCTGCTGGACTATCTCCGTCACCACATGGGACAGCGTAGGCGGAGGAACTTGTGTGAAAATGAAGGAGCATGTCAGAAATCCCATTCCTCTTTTATATGAGTAGAACACTCCAGAAAAATCAGATGATGATCAAAAAGACCCTACAGAGCAGCACCAACAAGGCTTTAGCATTTTCTAACAGCCATGCTACAAAATTAAAGTATATTTCCAATCAGTATACCTGGCTCAAGTGTTCAGAAACCCCCTTCAGCCATCTCAGCTGATGTATGGCTTCCTGTTTGACGGGGTGTTGCTGAATCCCTGCATGCATTTTGGTTTTCCTTGCTTTGGAAATTGGGACTGCAAGGCCACCACTGCCTAAATTCACAGCATGTCTGACTGCAGACACGCTGGGAGTTGTTCCACCCAGGGGCCCAGCCGCCAGAGCTAACTGTGCCCGCGGCAGGTCAACAGATGGAGCGTCTCCACCAGCATCCCTAGGACTCCGGTGCAAAGCCTGGAGCCAAGAGCTAAATTTTAGTATTGAAACCGAGCACTGACTGGCAGAGACCAAACTGCAACCGAAATGGGAAGAGCAGTGCTGTAGATCTCACAGCTTTTCTTCCTGTATCTTCTTCTGGAGCCTCTGCTCTTGGACATTTCTATAAAGGCCATACAAGACCTGATGGATCTCACAGCTCATCCACTGTGACAACTCCTTTGTTTCTCGCATCAGTAACACTAAATTGTATCTAAAATTTTTCAACAGAGTGGCTTGCATATTGAGTTTCATCTGTGCTGCGTTACTAACCTAGCTGAGAAGTCACTTAACTGTTGCATTCCCGAGAAAGCAAAAGTTTACGTGTCAAGAACATAATATGAAAATTGTTTAAGAAAGTACTACCTCGTAGGATGCCACTGAAACCAGCAGATCAGGAGTAAAAATTATTAGCCTGGATTCAAAGCGGACTTAGCTGGAATAGTGTGTGTTCTCGATCTCCTCGGATTGTGCAGTCAGGAGGGAGATATCTGGCTAGATGGGATTCTGCACATCTGTCAGCTAAATCAGAGATCCAAATGCAAAACCCAGCATGTAAGAACATTATGTGGATTTGTGACCCTCTCCTGAGGATTTGGGGTCCATAAACCAATGAATGGATTACAAAGAAACATAGTTATAGTATTTTCATCTGTGACAGATACTGCTGCAACTCCACCGTGGCTCACAGTATTTAAAGGCAAACTGTACCCATTCTCCACACACAGACTCTAGGAAGCTACAAAAGGCAAGCACCGCTCGGCATGAAGACATTGGAAAATACATGTTAAAATTAGTTTAGCCTCTGACTTGAAGACTCCAGATTTCGAAAGGCAGAACTAGCCCCATATGGGAGTTTCTTCCTTTCTTTGTGTTCGTTCTGCATATGGCTGTTGGTCGAGACATCGGTTGTACACCTTGAGCCACACAAGGCTCAGAGGGGCACATGCAAAGAAGCTGCCCAGATGTGCTAGAGCTTCTCTCAACCCAGGATCAGATAATTAGTAAGTACACTACCTGACCCTGCTCGTGGACTTGTCCTGTCAATCCGTTCCACACCTCCCAGACTCAGCTCCGAATACCTTAGCATGAGAGCTGCTGAGCTTCAGATCTACTTGGAGGCTTTCAAGGAAACCCACGAGGCAGCAAGAGCTGCTGAAATGGAACGTGCAGATGTGTTACAGAACAGCATTTCAATTCACCAAATCACCAAATTAAAGTTCTCGGGGAATTTAAAATACCAAACAGCACTAAAACATCAGGGGAACGAGTGTGAAACGTTCAATTTCTGGTTGACAGCAGATAACAAAAAGCCAAATCTGGTACAAGGAGGGGAGTGAGACGTGAGTGTTCCCAGTACGTGGTCACACACAGATGTGCACTGGTGGCCTGCTTTCCTTAGCAGTGTCAGCCCCACATCGCTCCAGCGTTTCGTAAACCATGTCCAGCTTTCAGTACTCTTTGTCCTTTGGACAATGAGCTGCTAAGCACAATTTCATCTTGGTTTCTCCAGCATCATAACTGATAGCTCAATTCTCCTTAAATGTACCAGAAAATCACGTTCTCCCCACTGATCACCTTTCTTTCCTTTGCAACACCTGTGCTTCTTACAGGGACCGAGGCCATATTCCGTACACTCCAGGGCAGTTTTCTCACCCTGATTCTTCCCTTCAAGCCTAACGGCACACATCGGCTCCTAATCAAGTATAAGGCATACCAGACAGACAACAGTTTGCTGGAGATCTGCCAGGGATTTACTTGCAGGAGTGCTGAGCAGATCGCTGTACACTTGCTTCACACTCGAGAAGCTGGGAAAGCAACACCTGAGCTTATTTAGCCACAGCGAGTCCAACTCTAGAGTTGCCCCACTGGCAATTCTGGACTACTCAGTCCGAGGGCTCCTTGCACCTGTGCTCTCAAGGAGTGGCACCCATAGAAGTCCTATTTGGTTCCTTCATCTCCTCTTTGGAAAGGCAGTCATTCTGATTTGAAACTAGGATGGGCATTATTTGCACCGTGACAAGACATTATCTGTTTTTCTTTTCTGAGCTCACCTGTTTATATTTAATAAAAATGCTCTTTCGTAACTCATGATGGGCTGGAGAATTCCCAAATCGTTCTAAATACTTTAAAGTTCTTTTGGGACATAGCCAGATACTTAATATTGTATTACATTTTATAGTTGTCACTTAATCAAGCTATTTAATATTATAGTACATTTTAAAACTGTCACTTAATCACATTTTCTTGACCCTTTTATGTGAATTAAAGATCACTGTAGATAAAAAATGGCACGCTTTAGTTTAAATAGATTCAGTATGTCCAGTTTGACAGTTACTTCTGAGACATTAAAAGAATTTTCTGTGATTAATGTGACCCCCACTCGTTACACAGTATAATGTTCCATTTCTTCAACCATTAGAGGAAACAGCATTAGACAGAAGGAGCCAAAACTTATCCAACTGTATGTAAAGCTGTGAAAGCCTGAAGATAATGTACAGCTATGCGTGGTGTACTGTGAGACTGAGTTAAAGCAACTAGGTATTTTTTGTTTCCTTACAACTCAAGGCAGAAGAAGAATGTTGAGCAGTAACACCGTCAGCCTACATCCCACAACAAAAGAAAGCATCTTACCGCAGCTTGCCCTGAAAGGAATAAATGCACTTAATGTCATGACAGGTGAGCAGGACTGTCCATGCTTAGTAGAAATGATTGATAGCCGTGCATTCTAATTTTGGAAGGAATCTTACATAGGCATTTACTCACAAGAGCAAAAAAGTGCCTAAGATATGTCCTAAGATATGTCCGTCTTCAGAGCCGCTATTAATGGCAATCACCGTCATTTTATGCACTTGATACAGAACTGCGTCATTGAAAGATTTTATGCTTTTAAGTCATGCACAGTAAATTATCTTCTCTTATAGGCAGGTTTAAAACCACTGTCTCTTTCTGTAACCTTGGCTCTCAGATCCTACTTAATTCACCTAAATACAGTCATTCTTCCTTTGTATCTTAATCTCGGATCAGATGTACTCTGTTTGTTAACAGCTGCGACTGCAAGTGCTGCTCATTCTTGGAGCATTGTGTGTGCTTTTCCTGATAGTTTAATTAGAATAATACTCTACTTAATCCACAAAGTAGGACACGGCACAATAACATTGATCTTTCATTAGACAGCAAATTTGTTTGATAACAGAACAGGATTTAGTGTAACCAAATCAGCAACAGTAATTCATTTTGGGTCAGCAATTAAAAATAGTGTGTGTACAGTACCTCTGCAAACGATGACGAGTGGACTAAAGCAATCAGGAAAACAGCCTGCACAGAAATCAGGATGTTGGTGGGGAAAAAAACAGTTTCAGATTATTTACAAGAGCTGCCAATGAGATGCATATGGACATAAAAACGCCTCTTTAAAAATGTGGTCGGCCTGGGAAAAGAGGTCAATTAACGCAGGGTCTGCTCAACCCAACTGCTGCCTCCCATTCATTTACTCCAGAAGGATATTCTGGTTTGCACACTTCTGGGAGAAGTGAGCCAGCTCTTGCTCTGGACTACCAGCAGCCTGGGAAGAGGAAACCTGCCCCTTTATGCAAGAGCAGGCATCATCTCTGCCTGCTCTGCTCCTTCCTACCAGTGGCACTGCCACTGGCGCCGTATCTGATGGCAGCAAACCCTCAGCATGCTGGGATCCAGCTTACTGATGCCCTGCTCCTATAGTACTGAATATAGCATCTAAAAAGTTACACTCACGAAGACAAAACTAGATATAAACTTTCCCTTCCGTCCCAAAGAAATCACACCCAGAGTCCTTAACGGGCTCAGTAAACACAAGGGCAGAACCTCCAGATGAACACACCTTGGTCCCGTAGCCCAAATGTGGTGGGTCTCACCAAGTCACCAGTGCTTTACAGTGCTCGAATATAAACCTAGCAGTAACAATGCCAATTACTATTGTTACTACCAGTAGGTAAACGTATATTCTCTGTTTGCCATCACTCGTTCTTTCCCTTCCTGTTTATCATCAGCATTCTTGGATCTTTTCTTCAATTAGATTGTAAGCTCCCTGGGACATAAACCAGGTCATTATTGTGTCTTCATAAAGGGATCATCGCAAGGGGCCAAAACTGTGTCAATGCTGCTCGGAGCCTTTGGGCACAATATTACTAAATTGCCCTTCAACTGCAACCCAAAATTATAGGCATGCTGCGTACAGTATTTTGTAAGCCATTGTTTTGCAACGTGGAAATATGCAAGTGAACATGATACTTGAACAACATAATTCATTTTCCATTCATGAGCCACAATGGGTATCTCATGGCACTGTTTGCTCTTCAGTTTCAAATGTGAACTTGCATACAAAGTCCAGCAAATGAGCTTTCCTTCACGTTGTTTTATTAAGCTCTTGGCCTACACTCTAAGCCCTAGAAGAAAGAATTACAATTGCTGTTGTCTCACAAAGCAGTGAAATTCCCAAAGAACTGAAGAACTCGGCCCGAGATTGTGTTCTAAAACGGCTGCAAGCTCCCTGCACAACCTCTCGGTACATCCTCTGCTGCTTGGCTTATCGCTCCTCACGCCAGCACTGCATTTGTGACCAAAAGTGAAAATGAAGTGCTGCAGCCACAACCAGTAACACTCCCCCCCCCCCTTAACTTCTGGGGAATACCCTTAATGACCTTATTGGTTCGAAAAGTTTTAACATAGCTTTGTTTTAGTTTCTCTGTAGCTTTTCACTCACATATGCCATGGATGACATTAGTATAATTCTTCTGCCAGCTCTACCCTTGCCACCTCCTCTCCTGTTCTTTTGTTCTTGGGCTAATCTTTCCTTCCATATTAAGGAAGTCCCTCGTAGTTTCTCTTCAAATCTTCCACTAGATTCCTTTGTGACTTTTTTTTTTCCCTCCTAAACCTGATAAGGTGGTGAGTTTTTTTTTAATCGTGAAAATAATTAATACTTCCCATGCTTCTGGCGTTGCAGCGCCAGCTTTAGAATGCTCTATTATTACTTCTGATCTTAAACTGCTTTCTCCTGACCCAGTAATATCGGCAAATTACTGACCTATAGCCAAGCTTTTATAGGGAAGGTCTTGCATCAAGTGGTAGCCTTTCAAGTGCTTAACCACCTGGTGATAATCCCTTTGACAAACGGCCGCCTGGTTTGCAGTTATGCCTAGCTTGCTGTGCGTAGTGCTATGAGAGTGTCCCTTAGCGTGGTCAAGGACTTTTTATAAAACCATACCTTGAATATCGTGTCGGCTCTTCCCCATCTTGCTGTCGGCACAGCACCGGACGCTGCAGATCACAGCAACCCCTCCTGACCATACGCCAGGTTATAAAACACAGGGCGCTGCGTTCGATCTGAAGACATCAACTTGTCATCCTGCAACATCATTCATCTGCGTTAAGCAACATGCATCATCATCTCGTGATCAATGCAGAGCCCACCGCTCCTGAACGTTACTGCAGCTAATCATTAAGATGAATTTAATTGTTAAGAGGACTGACACTCCTTTCACCCGCTTTATGCAAAGAATTAACTTCTGTACCTGCAATTTGGCATTTTGCTGTGAATCAGTCATTTCCTTCTCTTCCTGCTCTAACGTTGCCTTCAGTGCAATGCAGTGGTTTAAAATGGTATTTTAAGCAATATTATCTTCTTCTCCAGTAGCAACTTTTCAGAATATTTTTAGGTCATCTCCTTCCATCAAAAGCATGACCAGAATTACTGCAAATTACAAACCAAGACCACGAGGCACGAAGCAAAACGTTCCACAACAGGTTCTTTCCTGGTCACCCTATTCAAATTAGATCAGCTGAGTGGAAATTGTACAGGCAAACAACTTTTCACCTCCCAGCCACAATTCATTGCTTTTAAAAATTGCCTCATCACGACCAGAGATTTTGTCACGGCTTTCATCAGAAAAAACAAATCCAGAAACAAACACAGATGACAAGAACCGTGACAGATGTTTCTGTTTGATGCGACGATCCTCCCTAAGAGGACAAAGAACCGCAGGCAAGAGTGGTGAGTATTTTTTGACAAATCTCCTTTTGCTGAAATGGCAATATTGAGGGAGGAGGTGGCTGACAAAACTTGTTCTCTTAATTAGAAAATCTTTAGCTAGTCCACAGACAATGATATCCTTTTGATTTTCTCTCAACTAGCCTGCAATTGTCAATAAGAATCATTTTTACCAAAAAGATAGAATAATCAAGCTTTTTAACATTCAGCTACATCTATCTCCTCGTGGGCTACCTGCAACATTCACTGCGCCTAGTCTAAAAGCTGAGACAAACGTTGCACTCGAACGACAGACGTCTGGCAAATGCCCCGATCGAATTACCCTCTTCTCTCATATGGCCACAAGCCCCTTTGCCTACCCTCAGCATTCCCTAACACAGCTTAGCTCAAGCCAAACAAGTCTTCCTGCTCACAAATTAACTCCTACCCTCATTTCACAGGAGGCTAAATTAAAAAGGAGTCTGTCGGCTTCCCTAGGCTCATGCCAAGAGGCTCTGGCAGAACTGGGAGCAGCACACAGATCTCCGCTGGCTGCAGCAAAACCAGCCTGAGTCAGGTGAAAGCTCCTGAGGGATGACCAAACCGCTGGACCGGGCTGCTGGCCACTCGAGTGCTTTAGCCCCCGATGGCTGCAATACATCACAGGTGCCAGTTCCGTTCGTGATCTCAACGTTGCTCTCAGGCCGCTGGGGGGGACTTCACAGTTGAAACACATTGCACAACACACACACACACGTGCAGTTTTGATGCTGCGAAGGGAAGCTTTGAACTTGAAGTGCACACGCCAATGGACTCTAACCAAAACCAACACGCTCATTGGCTTCACCGCCAAACCGGGGATTTGCCTCTAACCTTGTGCACAGGCAATGTTGATGAGGGTGGGGAGCAAGCTGAATATTAAAACCACTGCCTCAAGAATAATATCATGTACAGATTTAATCATAATAAAAAACGATCTGCAAGTAATTGTAGTCATTACTACATCTGCTCAGAGCTGTGGGTAATCATTATGTATGAGTGAATTAAATCAAATTCAGTATCATGGGCCTGATCCTGGAATTTCTTGAGTAAACTCACCTCATATTAACAATCTCCCTGAGTGCAGCGAGGCTGTTTGCTTCCATGGGTTTGTTTCTCGTATTAGAGTCTTTGGACCCTTACACACTTTACCTTTAAATGCTAATTAAAACATAAACAAAATAAACGAACAAAAAAGAAGAAGGAAGAGGGAAACACAGGTTCAAAAGGTGGGAAATTAATTTGTTCCAGGCTGCTCTTCTGTCTGCAAAAGCGCTGAAGGGGGCAGAGAGAAATGTGTCTTGTTGTGGGGCTTGAGTAATGAAAAAGCAAAGCCTTCCATGACAAAAGTTGAACTCAAGCTCCTTCCTTTTCTCACTAAATCCCAGGCATTAGCATCAGGCTCGAGACACAGGTGTAATTTATAGCACAGAGGGGGAAAGTCAAACCCTGACTCATGTAGATAAGAGAAACCTGTTTACAAAAGCTGCTGAAGGGCAGAGTTGGAGCCAAACAAACTCAAAGTCGATCAATAGCCAGATGAATTATTAGTAAAAGAAATAAATTAGTGGGGAAATTTCTTCTCTCACCTGTGCCAAATGCCGGACCCTATGCTTTAGCCTATCATCATGGAAATCTGCCCAAGAGCCAAAGTTTCTACTCCAAGAGCCTTGTGCTGACCTTTAGGTACATTGGAAACGAGGAGGAAGAAATGAGGTCCTAGACATATCCTTTGTGCAAGGGGCAGGTTTTACCCTTCTTCCAGACAAAGGCCCAAGGACACTCATCCAAAGATGCAGGACAGAATCAGAACCAGGTCTGAATTATGCCTTGCATACTTTCCGTGAGGTCACAAGAAAATATTTTACAACCTGAATTTAGGTGATTTTTTTTCCCCGTTCTTTTCCACGGTGGATATTCCACCAAAAAGGAGTCTAGAGGGCAGCTGGAGTACGAAGAAACCCTAACCGCCTACCTCTGTGCAGCTGGGCTTGTGGCAGAGCCCCAGAGGCGTGAGGACACACTCGGGTGGTGGGAGAGCTGCCGATGTCCCTCTGTGCAGATCTATTTCCTCCTGTCTCCTTTTGGGAGGATGTACCGTGTACCACAGGACACAGGTGGCTTGGACGTCACTTTTTTGAGTAGCTCTGTGGCTTTGCCTCCTGCCCAGAGACAGCAGTATGTCCACACGGGAGGTTCCTAAAACCTACAGAGTAAATTGAGCAATTAAAAGAAAAATAAAGACGCTGCCGTAGACGTGAGTGCACGCACCACACGTCTGAAGATAACGCACAAATACACGCGGATATAAACCTCCCGTGCACCCCCATCTACGTGCATCTACTCTCAACACTAACGTAGGTAATTGAGTGCAGTAGCACAAATGATCATTTTTTTCTGAAACAGAGATGAGCTGGCAAGCATAATCAAAAGATGAATATCATTTCTTCAAAAAGACCGAGAGCAACAACAACAACAAAACTCCGGCGAGAATGATGACAACAATGTAAGAAAGCAATCGCTATAGAAATCCTGATAAACGAGGAGCTTACAGTTTTAAATGCCTTGAAAACAGTACAAATAAATCTAAATTTGAACAGAATTCAAGGCACAATTGAATTAGAAGAGAAAAAATCAACCAAATTGCTAAACTTCTACTACAGAACTTGTAAGTGGTTTATCTAGACAGAGCTATAAAATGAATAACACAGCAGCAAAAAGGATTGAACTTTTGCTGTCAGTAAGAAATCCAAATCATGGATAAGAGTATTATGAATGCTGCGTAAAGAGCTCTGCAAAATATCCTCCAGTGAACGGGAACTAATGACAGATGAATGCGCCCATGTAATTGAACATGCAGAAAAGAAAACCAACATCCCACGAAGGGAAACAGAAAAGCTAGCAGGAGTACTGGCTCATGTGAACATCCGCACGAGTGAGACGCACCCAAGGCGAGAAGGCAAATTACCGAAAACGTGGGCTGCTGTGTAAAATAAGATACATGTTTGGGCCTACACGTATTCTTCATTAGATTATCAAGGGAGCATGTGTCACACACCCAGTCCTGAGGAATGCTGGCAGGAACACTCAACCACATAAAGCCAGCCTGGTTTTGGGTTTCATTACCAACGTTGGGCCCCATGGTGTTCCCAGCCTAATTGATGGCAAACATCCCTTTGACTCCGCAGAAAACAGGATCAGGCCCTTGCAATCCAGCTGGCTTGGGGAAGGGTTAAAAAAAAAAAAGGTACAGAAACCCTCGAGGTGCACCTCAGCCCACGGTCAAGCCACCCTTAGAGAACTGATCCCTTCTGCATCCCGCACCGTAGGCAATAGGATTTTCCTAGCTGTGTTTTGCGTTAAGTTGTTGGGCTCAGCTAAATCGAAACTCAAGCAAAGCCAACCCACACGAACTAAAATCAAATGAAAT
The DNA here is from genome assembly GCA_011075105.1 of Heteronetta atricapilla. Taxonomy (NCBI): domain Eukaryota; kingdom Metazoa; phylum Chordata; class Aves; order Anseriformes; family Anatidae; genus Heteronetta; species Heteronetta atricapilla. The sequence goes on from CM021733.1 coordinate 9,853,655, forward strand.
TTCACACTCCCCCTGCAAACCGGAGCGGCTCTGCACAGAGGTACTGCCGCAGACTAAGCCAGCGCACCTTCTGAGAGCAGGCCGAAAGCGGAGCGCCTTTGTAACAGGCGAATTAGAAGCGCATCAAGGCACTGGATGAAAACATTTCTTGAACGTAAGCCAAGTACACAGTAGGAATAGGTTAGGAGGCTAAATCATTTCTAACCACAGCTTAAAGACGACTTCATCGGTAAAATATCTTTTTTTAACTCTTCTTTTCCAGGCACACATCGCAACTTTTGTTTCCGTTTGTTTCATTCCCTATTTCAAAAGCAGCATTTGCTCTAACAGCTCATTTTTTTCATGCAAAATACTGAATCTAATTGCGGAAATATGTCATTCCCTCCTCTCCGCCACATGGCATGAGTTAATGATGATGAATGAAAGTAATAAAACCCAAATCTTTTTCAAACTAAAGCTCCTGTTAAATTACTGGAAATTATATGCATGCGTCTACAATGAGGACACTGCAGAAGGTCAAAGATCTCGCTTCCTGCGTTTGGCCAAACTGTTCAACAGGCAGCTCGGCTGAACCTGCACAGACACGTTTCTGCGGAGATCTGGGGGAGCCACCTAAGAAAAGCAGCTCAGTGGAAGGCTGGTGATTTCATTACCGGGTTTCTCTCCTTCCCCACGGAACACTAAATATTGTTCACCGGGTCCTAGGACCTGAGTCACGTCTCCTTGCCAGTCATTTTGGGATGATTGAGACTGGGGGCTGGAACGGCAATACATCACCTACCGTGACGTACGTTCTTAGTGACAGTCTCAATTTCCCTAGTACAAAACTTCGGTCTGCGGCAGCGACGTGAAGCAGAAGGAATCGGCAAAGTCAGAGCCTCGCTCAGAACCACACTTCGTTTCTCCTGACGATCCACTGAGAAGACGGGCAGACCATTCAGAGACTAAGGTCCTGTTCAACCCAAACACAAGTGGCCAAATGTGTGCCTTTCCTTTCCGAAAACTCTGTTTCCAATCCCACTTATTGCAGACGACATCAGCTCGTTGCTCTTCTCCCCATTCATTCATGTCCTCGCTTTTGCTCAAGTGGCCAATGGTGCTGCTGCCCCGTCATCGCCTTTGGGCATTCGGACACTATGTTCCCCCTTCTTTCCCCTGGCTCATCCACAGCTCTCGTCAGGGTCTTTTTGTCTCCCTCTCTTTCATCATCAATTCATTGAGGTTTCATTGTTTTTGTCTTCCCACTATGCTGATCTCCCACTCCCTCTTACGGCCCGTTTCACAGATGGACTGCAGAAGAGAGGGAAGGAGAACATAAGGCGAGGAATTCCTAATAACTTCCCTTTGTTTATTTCTTTCCCACAGAAGAGTTTGAAAGCTTTCGATATTGTAATGATGTAAATCAAGGTGTTACTTTGCACAAGTCAGGGCACACTTGGCAAAAAAAGTATTTGTAGTACCGTTCTTAACAGCACGAAGCACAATTCACCATCCTTGCAAGTTTTTATTTCTCTCCCCTTCTAAACACACAGAATTGGAAACATCAGTTTTCAGAAACAAAAGAGCTAAATTCTGCCACTCATGTTCACAGCGAGGGGTAACTTGCTCTCTAAGGAGTATTCATTTCATCTCCTTGGAGCCATCAAATCGCGCAGTTCAGCTCACCATTGCCCTCGTTGCTTCCCCACACAGCACAGCTCAGACTGGAGAAGTGCAACACGGCTCCGCGCACAAAACGAAGCGGGCAGGACCCCACGGCCAGACGTCGGCAAGAGCACGGCTGCGGATGATCACTGGGAATGCTCTGCTAGAGCAAAAGAAAGTGAACAAAGGTCCGAGGAAGGAGCAGAACATTTTTTTTTAATATGCATTTCAACACCAGCGAGGGATGGCAAAAGAGTTATTTTATTATTATTATTATTATTATTTTATTTCACATTTTCTACAGGACTCAAACAACCTTTTCAGCAACAAGCTAAGAACCTTCCATCTGCTTCAGACGTTTCCAGTCCACGCTGAGCTTTCAGATATTACCTCTGGGACGATTGTGCAGAGCTCCCGTGTCGCTACCACGCTACTGAAAGTTGCTAACTGATTTCACATTGCGAGGAAGCCACCTAATCTTGACCCTGAGCGCACACAAAAGCAGGAGAAAATCTGACAGAAACAGTATTTTGCTGATTATTTTTGAATGCAAGGGACGCTCAGAGGTTTCGATGATCTCCGTCATTCCTGAGAAAGAAAATTTCTAATGCGTGAAAGAAAACAGCACGTAACACCTCTGCAAACACAATCCTGATTTTAATTGTTTAAGACTAGGGTTTTTTTTGCCTCAGCAGTTTTGCACGAAGCTTACAAATATCATGCAGAATACATTGTGGTTTTCTGGCATCCCACGTCCACAAACAGAGCCATGTGTTGGAGTGGGATTAAACCCATTTGCAAGGCTGAAAGTCTGTTTCAATATCCAGGCTCTGGTGCTTTGCAGGTTGAGAGACATCGCCTCTGCCCACAACCAGGGGCACCTCTCCCAAACACAGGCCTTCTAGGAGACAAACGACACCAAGTTAAAGGAGTGGGTTTCATAACCAAGGCTGGGCCATGCGAGCTTTAACATATTAGCTGCATATTTATAAGAACATGTCCTCATTTACTAAGCTTCTGGGAACATTTCCACAATTAAAAAACAAAACAAAACAAATTGAAAATAATCGTCAACATACTGACAACAATTGGCAGCTTTCAAAACAACTCACAATGCCATCTCCAGGCCTTCAAAATCTCCCCCACAGTGACACTACATTACCATCCTGCCCACATGCTCATGCTGGCCTTTGGAAAGCCCCTCCGTTCCCACACCCCCATCTGTTGGCACGAAGTCCTAAGCAGGAGTCGATACGCAAACCCCACACCACATTTAAGAGCCCCCCTGAGGCAGGGAAGAAGTGCATTCCGCTTCTGCACTAAGTATCCTTCTTCAGCCCCGGGGCAGAGTGGTCGCTAGCAGAGTAGTGGCCAGAGCAGATGCAAAAATTCACATGGAGATATTCTAGAAATATGGAGTAACCATATTTGTGACCAGTGCTGTCAAAAAAGAACGGTTCTGAAGAGACATCACAGGCGTTCCTGACGCAGTGGTCACTCACCATCAGAAAACCCACAGGACCAAGTCAGGAAAAGGGCAGCATACAAGCCTTTGCGAGCATACACAACTTGATGCAACTTTCATTTCCACAGATGAGAGAAAGCTGCCGAGAATGAGGAACCTCAAATCCAGAAACCAGCTTCAGGACCTCTGAAAAATGAAGACAAGAAGCTAAAACGAGAGCCACCATTCTGTCCCAAGTTCTGCAGGAGCGTCCGCAGCAAACAAGGATCTCCCGGCTGCACTGACTCCAGTCTGCCAGCTTGCCCCTCCTGCTTATGCAATATCCTCAGCTGCGGTCCCTGCTTTGTCTCCACACTAGCTGGGCCCAGGCACCAACTGGAGAAGGTCTGTCTTCCTCTGTCTGGCATCTGCTGCTCTGATCTTCCTGGAGGAGAGAGCAAAGGGAGAGGGGCTACAGAGAGCACACAACAATCACACAGCGGACCTAGACACCGAGACTGATGCAGCGACTCTTGGAGCAAGAACCAGACACTTCACAAAAGGGGAGACAGCATCTCCCCTGTCCTAGGGAGTACCCAGATACAGGTCCCTCGCCCATCCCTGATTGCAGGCCTGGCACTTCTCTCCTCTACGTTCTCATTTGACGTTTCTCTCTGCATTTTTATTCGTACCTCAGCACCTACCAATCGGCTAACCACACTCCCGTCTCACGTTCCAGTTGCAGAAAACATCAACTGTCTTAATACTGGACCGAGAAACCAATCAGAACCCTTTCACAGGAAAAACACTACGATCTTCTCTCCTGTCTAGCACTCCTCAGTACCCCTAGGCTTCCTCCATACAGATGTGTTTTCCCCTCACTCTCCACATTGTCATCCAACCCCTCCTTGGTCTCTTCAGGTCCACCAACTGTTTCCATGGCTTCTCCTGCTCCTCCAGCAGCTACTGCCACCTTCCATGCAATACGTGGCACAGAACACTTCTCATCCTGTGTTTGGGCAAAGATCATTAGCTGGAGAAAGGTCGCTTTGGGGTGAGATGCCTTTTCTTTACCCTAAACTCCTTGCTTAAGTTCTTTGTAGGATCAGAGTTGCACCGTGTGCAGTCTCAAGGATCTCCTGTTCTGAGTCTGAAAAGGACTCAGATCACCAGCACAGGGAAGCTGAGGTTTCCTTCAAGATGACAGAGTAGCAGCAAGCCAGACCAATCTATTTCACCTTCCCCAAAGACAAGCCTAGTTCAGACTGCACCGCAGCTCTTGTATCCCAGGCTGCTCAACAGAGGAGCGTTAAAACCAGAGCACCTACAGCTGGCAGCACCCTGCACAGACAGAAAAAAAAGGCTATTCCTAAAACCCCCAAGGAGGCAGATTTGCACAACACTCACGCTTTGTGCAAGGCTTTTGCATGGCTGCAATCTCATGGTGTCCGGTGCGGCTCGGAAAAAGTGGAGGGAGAAACGTGTGGGGCGGAAGGCTCGCTTCTGGCTTCGGCACAGCCAACGTCACCGAACTCCGGAGGCATGAATCACAGCTCGGCTCCAGGGGTGCTGAGTTGCGGAGTCTCCGTGACCGGCACCCGCAGAGACACAATTAGAGATGAATAGACGTCTCCGAGAGGGACTGCGGTGAGCGATGTAACACTTCTGCAGATGGCACGGTCGTAATCATTAAACTGTTATGACCAGCCGGAGTGAGAGAGTGAAGAATGTGTGCCCAGGGTGATAAAATCCACCCATGAAGTCGAGAAAAATACACATATCCTGATTTTAGGCGCATGGGCTATCAAAGACAAGTGAGCCCTTGCCACCACATGATCTGTTATCAGAAACCTAAGGCAGCTGGTTGGTTTCTGAACTTTGACTCAGAGATTCCCATATGGTCACAGTTTGCTGGAGAGAGACGGGGAAAAAAAAAAGCCATGAGCTCTTTTAGCACAGCAAGTACAGTCCAGTCAAATGGTTTCTCCTCCTCTCCATCCCTGACCCCATTTAAAAGCCATCTCAAATATTCCTAGGGCCCCACCGGTCCATAAAGAAAAAAAAAGCTAAAGAAAATATAATCTTTCAAGGGCTGACATTACCCAGTTCCCAGCGCAGCTACATGCTAGTTGCAGTGAAATGCAACAACCTGATGGGAATTTGAAAGCTGTCTTCTAACTGCCATCATTATCTCTAAAACCTCTCCACCAGCAATCCCAGAATATAGGTTTAAAGAAAAATCATTGTAATGGAGGTCCCAGCGCTATGTTTTCATATTGCGCCAAGTCAAGCTATTGATTAGCTTTACATTAATTCTAAAAGCACCGCGAGTTTGTCATGGGATCTCTCCCTTTGATATCAGCGTCCATCAGCAATTGCATCCGTTTTGTGCTGCGCTGCCGGGCGCAGTTAAATGATGATGCGCTTCCTCTCCCCGACTTCTGATTCCAGCTTGGTTCAGCAATCTCGACCAGCCACTTCCTGCCTCCCCTATCGCGCCGTCTGGCACTTACTTCAGACGAGTCGATATGTTTAAATTACATCTGTACCAGGCGTAATTCATCATAAAGCTTTCTGCTTTGTCATGCTATTTGAACTCCTGCTTGGTGTTTGCGCCTCCTCCTCGTTGGGTTGGAGCTCCTTGGGTTCGGGAAGCGGAGCCGGTTACTCGTGAGGCCGCTGCTCTCGGATGGTTCGGGACTCGGTCGTTGAACTCTGGCAGGCCAAGAACAGGGGGGAGAGAAAACCCCAGGAAAAAATACAGCTTTATAATCAACAACACGCAGCGGCAGTTTGCACAGAGCCAGCCTTGGGGTAGTTCTTCTGACACCAGGCAGAGCCTGGTGCCCTGTACGTAAGGGAAAAGCCCTCGGGGCGTTGAGTTCGGGACCCGCCTCGGAGTCGTGGCTCTACCTCTATGGCCGCTGCTCTCCGGGGCAGGCAGGAATTCACAGCCCTCGCAGGCCGGCGGGGAATTGCTGCCCCCAGCCAGGCTCTGAGCTGAGGTCTCCAAGCAGCCGCAGCAGGCGCGGCCGGGGGGGAAGAGCAGAGAGCGAGGAGGAGCAGTTTGCGTCCCCACTGAGCCTCCCAGCCCTGTCCACTTCTAGAAAAGAGACAAGCAGACAGTCATTTCCTTCTTCCCAAGCTCAGGATTTCAGGATGCGACGACAACGCAGTGCCCCGACATGCTCCATCCTGGTGCCTTCCGTGTAGCCCACCAGGTCCACCCCAACCCGCTGGGATCACCCCGCAGCTGGGCGTTCTGGGGCAGCGAGCAGAGCCCTTCCCACCCACCTCAGCCTCTCTCATGGGGACAAGACCTTTTTTCATGTCTGTAAGCCACCGCGCATCCTGCGCAGAGGGAAACCTCACCCGCAGCTCAGCCAGCTGCCAGAGCGGCTCTTTTTGGTGTTTTAGCAACAAGGAGGTGTAAGTCAGCAGAAACGAGGCTTTCGTGCACCCCACCGCACGGCGCCTTTAAAAGGTTTCACATAAAACTAAAATAAAAGCAACAGCCAAACCTCTTTTTCTTAAAGCATCCCAAGCAATTTTAGAGAGATTAATTACCCCAACTTGTTTTTGCCTTTCCATACATTTCAGCTCTCCCACAGAAACTAATCCACTGGATTTCAAATTATGGCACAATTAGCATGAAATTAATTAGCATCTGACCTATCCCCTAGTTTTCCTCCAGCCGAGACAGCCAACTTTTAATACAAGCCTAAAGCAAGAACTGTGAGACTACCGCAGCAAATGGGACATAGGACTTCTAAATCAAAGAGAGAGAGTTGCAAAAAATAAAGAAACATAAGCAATTTACAGCCATAAGCATTTCCCTGACAACAACCCCAAAACTCCAGCCCTCGAACGAAGTGCGGAGAAATATTTCGCCTCCCCCCAGCATCCACACGGAGTTTTTACCCTCCCATCCTTTAAAATACTCATTGCCTTTCAGCAGTGCTCTATTGGTATCACTTAGCAATGCCGTTTAGTCCCGTCCTGCAAAGCTCCTTTTGCACGTCACCTCTCCTGACGCCTGTAAGGATTTTGAAGTCCACCATATACATGTAATCAGTCCCCAGCTGTATCGCAGCCTTCACGGTTTCCTGCATCATTTATAGACCTCTGCGGTCTCTCCCTTCGCCACTGTACGTATTTCCCACATTCCTTCAGGCTCCTGCCCGCTACCTAGTGCTCAGATTTGTTCCTCTCCTTCCTCTTCAGCAGATCTCAGCCATCGTTAACCAAACACTTCTGTTATTCTTTTTCAGAGTTGCTTCCATCACTGCCATCCCTGTCTCCCACACGGAGCCTGTGATTCACAGATGTCCCACAATATTTAATGCTTTTGCTTATCCTGGCCGGAGTGGCACGTGGCAGCCCGGCAGGATCATCTCCTCCCGTGGAAAGCGAGCTTGAAATCCGAAAACAAGGCCTGCGCTCACAGAATTACTCAAAGTGAGCCTTCCCTCTTGACTTGCCACGATCACAGGTTGGTGCTGCCTCTAGGAAGTTTTACAGGCTCTCCCCTGTCTTGAGAGGGGAAGAATCCCTCGTGCAAACCCCGCTACTACCTGCACGTTGGGGAGCGGTGCCACGGGCGCAGTTGCAAGGGGAGGATTTTCCAGCCTTGCAGGCAAACCATCCAGACGGCAGCCCCATCACAGCTGCCAAGCAAGCCACTTGGATGAAGTCTGCAGGAGGAATTACACTCAAATACACGGGCAGGCGCTGCAGGGAAAACAAGATTTGAAAAATGGAAGGGTTGAGAAGGGGCATCGCCATACACTGGACCTCTTTGCAATACCTGTGTATGCCCACGTAGATTCGATGCACGCAGCACAGAGCGCACCAAACCAGGAGACAGCCTACATTCGAGACCTAGATCTTGGTCAGCAGAACTGCAATGCTGTCGGCCTTTGAGAACACAACCTCAGACACCATGGAGAGGGAAAAAAAAGAAAGAGAGGAGAAAAGCATTCCGTACAAGCAATAGATTTTCAAGATCAGGTTTCATTTCTCAAGTCTTCGGTTCATCTGGACATTTACCGTTGTTATGGTCTGACAACTCTAGTTTTATCGACTGCATTGGCTGTTCTTTCATTCTGTGGTTGCCAGTATTGCTTCTTCATATTTTGGGGGTTGTTTTTCCCCAGACAGAAAAAGAGAGAGCCTTGCTTTTTGATGAGGTGGCAGCGACCAGAGCCCCAGTCCACAGCCCCTCAAACCACTCTGAACTTCAGGTACCTCCCTGCTGGCTACTCTCTTCGTTCTGCTAAAACAGAACCAAAACAATCTGTTCGTTCCCTTCCAAACTCAGACCGAAGAGGACTCCATGGAAAATGGGAGAAGGAAACCAACACCAACAATCACGGACTAATTCAGCGGCGGAAGAAACCTGCCTGTCATCCGTGTGCACTTCGGTCAGAAGTAGGTGTGGAAGCACCGACCATCAGCTGTGCGCTGCACCTGCTGGCGTCGCCCCGTACCTGTGTAGATGTCACTTGCTATTGCGGACCAGGTACAAGAAGAGGAGAAATAGAGGGACCTGTTACAAGCCAAGACTGCCCCAAACAGGGATTGCAAATACACGTGTTGGCACAACACAGTACGCAAACGTCCTTCACCTGTGCACATTTCCACAGCATTTGCCCAGCTTCCAGCAACAGCAGGCAATTTCAGACTTCTTTTAGCAGGATGTCACACTGACGAGCTAAAACCAGGTGTCCTTTAACTTCATTTCTCTTTGCATACCCCTAAATGCTTCTTTCGGAATGGAACAGTTTACAAAAACCTGGCTCACGCTAACCTTTCGCCCCTCCAGAATCCGCAGTATTAATTCTCATAATAAAAAAACTATTTAAAATATTTTTTAATCCTCTAAGAAAACCAATTTCATCCTTGAACGTTCCATTGATCTCCGGGAAATAAATAGGCAATAGGGAGAAGCATTGTTTATTTATTTGCTTGCCACTTAGAACTTAATCCTGGGATTCTAAAGGGATGATTATAAATTTCTCTCACAGTCCCTAGGGTATGCTTTGAATGTAGCCATCCAAGATAGGACTCTCGCACTCCAGGACGCCGATGCATTAGAGCTTTAGGAAGATTGTAGCCAAATAGCTCTCATTTTTTATCAAGAGAAATGAGCAGTAATTCCAGGGCGCAGGCTCGATGAGACTGCACCGCTATCTGGTCCCTGTGTAGTGCAGGGCGTATCTGGGAGACATCTGGGAAGGCATCCAAAGCCTGCCTACGTACCGTGCAGCCTCACTCAGAGTTTCAGGCAAAACCTCATCGGTAAAGCAACGGTTTTAGAGCTCCCTCAGTGGAAGGGGAGCTTCCACTCGCTGAGATGAGTTTGTAGAGTCACGGGTTTATGGCCCATGGAAGGACTGTGGACAAATTAAGCTTTTACACTGGAAATCTTACGTCAGTGGTTGCTTCATTCAAACTTCCTTTCCTCTTGAAAATCAAAGGATGGTGGTTTTTTGGAAGACACAGGCTTAGGAACGCAGTGCTGGGAAGGACCACAGAGGTCACTGCAGGCAGTTACATGTAATTGCAAGCATCAAGTCTGCTCGAACACCACCTCCTACCGCCACAGGGCACAAAACCTTCTCCCAGCTCCAGAAACAAAAAGCTTAATTTTTAAAGACTGAAAGTGACGAAGACCTCATCATATGTCCTAGATAGTAGTGTTGAATCATTTTTCCAACTTAAAAAAAATAATCCTAATTTCCTATTTTAGCAACTGTTTTCCTCTTCTTCCTTCAGAGTGCATCTAGGATATCATTAGGTCATGGTGTTGGATAAACTAGCTCTATTGAGCTTCTGCGGGTAGGTTTTTCACCTCTGATCATTCTCCTCATGTCCTTTTCTAAGCCCTTCCTGATCTGTCAGCACATCTTCAGCAAAACTAGACAGCGAGGGACTGTAGCAAGTGAGTAAGCTCTTACAGCAACATATTTCTGCTATTTTCCAATGAGTAGGAGAACGTAATCCAGTGGGGAGAAGCGAAAGAAATGGCCGCGCCACGATACGATCTTGCCTAAACGCTTCGGAGACTCCAGATCCCCAGTGCATGTCAACACGCAGCCTGAAGGAGGAGCTGGGCCAGAACACGCTAGGTTGCACACAGGCTAACGAAACGCTGCTGTCTCGACGTAGCGAGGATGAAGTCTGCTTTGTGTCACTGGAGAAAATTAGGCTGATATCTAACAGATGACATTTGCCAGCAGGAACGACTGTGTACGTTGCCTTCGCCTCCTGGGAGATGTCACTAATCTGAGCAGCACGCGTGCCTACGCAGTCCGTGCAGGTACCGAGCGCAGCCTTGCTGGGGGTTGCCTCCGACCTGCCGTGCGGGCCCTTCCAGAACACAAAGTCTCCGGGTAACAGCCTTTTTCATTTAATTCACGAAGCTCCTTCGCGCTCCTGTTAATTAAAGGCTAATCACATTTCTTTCAGCCAGGTGCTAAACAAATCTCTCACTTGTCTTTGCTTCCCAAGATCACAAAAGTTCCGTTTTTATTAAAGCGGGCTCCCCTCAAGCAGAGATCATCGAGCCACGGGGCCATAGCATTGTGCAGAGATGTTAAAACCGAGTGATTAACGGCACTGTCCCTTGGGGCTGCTGCACTTGGGCAGCTGGGACTGAAAGGTTGGCACCACCTAGCCCAAGCAGAGGAGAATTTTAAGAGAACAGGTGAGCCAAAACCAGGCCAAGAAAGCCACATTAATTTCTGCAACAAAGCAAAGCAGCAAGGACTCTGGCCAGCAGGAGAGGAAGAATGGGCTGGAGACCGCCTCCTTTCCTGCATCATGGGATCTCTGGACTCCTGTCGCGTGTTTTGACATGGGTTATCTGAGGTACAGACTACAGCTTCATTGCATAAGGAGTCCTGTGAACGCAGGACGCCCTCTGTCCCAAAATACCTGTTTTACCCTGCTGAGAAGGCAAAACGCAGTCGAGTTGTCTGCGCTACCCTTAGGATTTCACTCTTGATAGGGAGGCTCTGCGCTGCAAATGCAGCGCTGGTAACCTAATGCTCACCATGTAAACAGGTTGATATTATCGCTTCTGGTTTAATTTGGGGGAAATGAAGAACAGAAAGGTCAGTGACTTGCCCCAAATCACACTGGAAACCGATAGCGTAACTGGGAACTGAACCCTCGTCTGCAGAGACCTGCCTGGCGTCGTTACTGTATGTTCCAAATTGCCCAAACTGAGAATTTAGCCACTGACATCTGACTGCTCGGAGGAACACAAGGGCTCAGTTTCCTTCAGTTCATTTACAAACAGGAATTTGGAGCATAAATGCCTTTTCATAGGTAAACAGAGACTCAGTGAACGCTTTGAATCGCAAGGTAGGGAGTGGGAAACTCTTGTCCCTTCTAGGGACAAGAGTCAGGTCAGACACAAAGCGCTCAGCCGGGCAGGTCGTGCACACAACAGCTACTTGAAGCCTAAGAGAAATCCCTCCAAGGGCCCATCCTGCTTCGTGAAGGGCCAACACGCAGCGGAGTTCCCTGCAATGCCTTTCGTGATCTCTATTGTTCACAGGGTACTAAAGTAATGAATAGCCTTTATTTTTCCAAGTTTCAGTCACAGAACACGCATTCTAGCTTTAAAAGGAAAACAAAAGTGTAGAAATGCCAAGATACTATGTAACACACAGCCCTTCATCACTTGCATTGATGCACAGTGTTACAAATTTTATCTAATCAACTGACATTTTAAGTAGTGGAGAATTTAACAAGAATAACAATGTGGTGACAATTTAGTCTTTCTTCCCCCTCCATAAAAACACTGTCTTCTGTTTGGTCTAGATTCAGGTCAAGACATTTCACTAATTTGCTAGTCATTAAAAAGATATTTTTATACCCAGCCTGTAATATTATACTCTTCAGTGATTATGATAGTTCCCAACAGAATTCCAGACTTGAAAATGAAGGCTGGGAAGCTGAGCTGCAATTATGATACTTTAAATAATTCCACAAAAGTAGAACCACTGTTAAATAATTTATAGTCTTTGATCTTGTCACAGATCTACTGAAATCTTCACATCACTCAAGCTAAATATTTTCAAACAGAAATGGGATAGGTTACTTCCCTCCACCCGCTTCTGTCACCACAGGAGCCGAGGCAAATGAAGGTGCCAGGGGCCAAATCCTCAGTTACTTCGGTGCAAGTCCCTTCAGAGCGACCTGCAGGAAAATGTTCCCTCTGGGGCTGAAGCGCCCTCAAAAACAGGACTTTCACAGCAGCATCCTGAAAGGTTAAGAAAGCAGAAGAAAAGAGCAGAAAACATTGGTTTCCAAGGCTGTGCCACGCGTGGTTGTAGGCACGCGGGGAAAAGCGAGGTCCCACGCAGGGCACTGGCCCTGGTGGAGCGGGGAGACCTCGTGCAGGAGGCCTGGCCACGCTGCACAGCCTCACGAGGTGCCACAGGAGCTTGAGAGGCACTGACCGCGGGCGAGAGCTCCTTCAAGCCAAGGTCATCTACAGAGAAGACCGGTGGAAAGGCAGATAAGCTGCACGGTTGGAAATGAAACAGGAAAGCGACGACTGTAATTTGCAGCCTAATCGGCTACGACCCACCTTAATGTCCTGCTGGTCAGGGGTACGGACTGCTCACAGTTACTCTCAAAGCCTACTCTCTAGTGAAAACCGTGCTTCCCAGCTAAAAAATGCCTTGCAAAGTCAGATTGGGAAGCTTTGGTGTAAATCAGAGGCTCAGGCACGGAATCAAGCTACGCTGTGTGAAGAAGTTACCTCTCGTTAGCTGAGCCACAGCAGTGGTACACGACAAGACAACACAGCTTTGGTGCCTCGCGCTGGAGGCCGCGCTAAGGCAGCAGCATCACGTTGCAGCCCAGGAAGCCTCCGTGCATGCATATGTACAATTACAACGGCTCCGCTGACTGATAACTTGTTAAATTGCCATAACTCAGCTCCGTGTCAGGGTCCTAAGACTAATGAAACATGTAAAGTATGGCAGAAGTAAACAGCAGCTTTCCAGGAAATCCTTAATTTGCATTCTAATTAAAGCAATGTGGGGCAGAAGTCATAAATAAAGGATTCAATCGCAGCTCGCTGTGTAACAGGCAGACTGGTGTTACACACCTGATCTGACAGCCAACTACTAACGTGGGGTTATGGAAGATGCCAGACCCAAACAAGCTATTCACGTCTGCAAGTGACAAAGAGCCACATCACCAAAAAAGGTTTTCATGATGGAATTTGTCTTTTAAAAACTTTTCCTCCCTGGGAATAAATCACATCACTTTTAGGATATCAAGCAAATTTGATCTAGAGGAGTCCCTGCAGGTGTGGCAGGCGGAATTTGAACACTGCACCTTCAGGCTGTTTTCCACTGCAGATGAGGAGAGCAGTTCTCACCCCCCAGGTGCCCTGGCAAGGGTTCACATCCTGATTTTCCAGCAGTTTGCAGGACTCTTCACAGAACAGCCACCACTGGCAAGGAACCCTGTGCACGCTGCCTGACCCTGGGAAGGGATGCACCTAGGCTAGAAGAGGAACCAATTAGCCCCAAAGGGCACAGCACCTTCAACCGGGATACCAAACAGGACCAAGCCATTTGGAAGAGCTCAGTAGTGCTTGAGGGTACACGGACAACCCTGAAATGCTCGAGCATCGGGTCTCAATCTTGCTATTGTGTTTGTCACTCCTACCGCCCAGAGCACAGAGCCTGCAGCAGGCTTTCCCCGCGCGCATCGGGCAGATTGTGGGGACTGACTCCTGGTTTGCACTCACCTGCTGCAGCACGGTTATCTCATTCATTCCCTCCCAGGGACCGCATTACACAGTTAACGCCAATGGGAGGGCTCCAAACACGACGGGGCAGCAGAGAAGGAGGCTGGTTGCATTTATTCACAATACATTCATCTGCATAAAACCATTCAGAAATTCAATTTTGATGTCTTTTCTGTGTGGGATAGTACATATGCTTTATGTTATTTCGGGAACACTTTGGTAAGCCCTCTGTTATATTTATTAAATGTAATCAAGTCAAGAAAAGAACAAGCAATTAAGTTGCTTGCTTTCTAATTAAAAATAAACATAATTATTTAAAATATCCTGCTTTTCCCCTTGCTGAAAGTACAGTAGAAAAACTATACAACGTAAGTGACAAAACATTATTGCAAACCAAGCTGATCTAATGGAAGTGGAGAGTAAACATAGGTACCAGAACAAAAGTAAAGCCCGTCATGGCTTTTAACCACTTCACCACACTTGCTTCACGTTTCCCCTCTAACCTACCACAAGCAGCAAATCTTTCCATGATCCTCTCAGCTCTTTCATTTTTGTGAAACGTACTTCTTTAGGGGATATTTGTTTTTTTGCAACCATAGCAATAAAATATATTATTGGCAGCAGTCTTGGGATTATAAATAGGTATCAGTCTTTGTTTAAATTCAGTAAGCCAGGACAAAATCACTGAGGTTTCCACACACATGACTTTCATTAGCAGCGATGTACAACTAAAGTACATCGGGCTCGTGCCCTTTATTGTTCTTATTTTTATTTTTTATTTTTTGGTTTTGTTCCTTCACATATTTAGAAGGCTTGAAAGTTTTGGGGGGGCAGGGGGGGGGTTGGAAAGGTCCCAGGGGAAAAGCCCCGATGACTCTGGAACAGGCAAAGCCACTCACACCAGGATGGGAACTACTGATCTGTTTGGGAAAACAACAGTGTTTGGTTTCGAGGCTTTTGCTCATTTCTATATTGCTGACTCGTTTAAGATGTGTTACTTTGGTAAATATTCATTTAACTCCAAGTGCTAATCAACACTGTGAGGGAAGCAAGCCTAATCTGAATATTTAATATATCTCTGCAGACAGCAACTGGCTGCCCAGGTGCCCGCCCTCCCTCACAAAGGTACTAGAGGCCAGAGCTGACATTGCTTGTATTTCAAAGTCAGCTGTGCAGGGCTGGAAATACCTGTGAAAAACAACTGCAAGCTCTTATTTGGGTCAAACACGTCAAGGATTTTCCCTAGCATTTGTATAAGCAGTCTTTATAGGAGACTCAGAGGTTTCTTTAAGGCTTGCAAGCGCACTGCGTTAAGAACAAAGACAGTAAAACAACCCGGAACGGATACGATAAATGGAGAAGGTCCCCGACATCTCCCTTCCGTGATGTGAGGAGGTAATTGTAGCTTGGAATAAGTGGGCAGCCGCAGCAGTTTAGGCTGGGGACGGGCTTTAGCCGAGCCCCGTGCTGCCCCGCTGCGAGCGATGCTGCGCCTCGTCCACGGGCAAGGGCAGGCGGAGGGCGGCCCGCAGCCCCTCCGCAGCGGGACACAGCGGCAGCCTGGTCTGGGACACGAAGGAAATCATCCCGCTTACTTTTAAATGACGCCCTCCCGGGGTTTGCCTGAGAGTACACGGACAATGCGAGGATGTGCTCAGCGCTGGCTCTGGCAGCCGCAGCTGGCGGCTGCGTCCAGCCGTGGCAACGCTTTGTAGCAGAGGCCAGGCCTGCGACTGCTTACGACGAGCCCCGTGGCGATCCGTGTGGGCTGTCTGTCCCCTGCGGCCACCGCGGACAGACAAACCACCGCCGGGGGTAGCAGACCGCAAAGGGTTAACCGGCCTCGGCCAGCTCAGGCCTGGGGCCGGGGGCATATTCCGGCTGAGCAGAGGAGCACACAGCGTTGGTAAGAGGGCAGCGAACACGATTTGCTGTCTGGGAGCCATTTCATGCCACCCTCAGACAAATCTCTTGTAGAAGCCAGCGGGACGCTCCTCTGGTTACGGGCTGCAGCGGGGTTTGGCTTCGGCTCTGAAGAAAAGGGATTCATAGGGGAAGCTTCTGGTAGCAGCATGTACACAAGGGAAGTTGGGCACAGCAGCATTTTTCTTTCAAAATCTCCCTGCTCCTGAAAGGCCACCCATGGGACGCAGCCATCTCTGGTGTAGCTATTGTTTTCGGTGGATGCGTGCCACGTATTAGCAGCCGGGGTGGAGCAGGGGGAGCTCCCAGGCCTCGCACAGAGAAGACGAAGACTGCCCTCTGCCTTTCTGTCTTCGGAGGCCACTCGGAGCTCAAACGAGGTGAAAACAGAGGCTGGCGAGGGCACCAGATTACAGCTCCAGCCTTACCGTCCTAAAACAGGCTCCAGCAGCGCCCCAGCTAATTCCTGCAGCCAGCACATCAGCAACGGAAGGAGCTTTCGTGGAAGAGCTTCTTCACTCCGGCCAGGATGCACGGAGCGTGAAGGGAAAGGAGGTGTCTGCAGCAGCTGGGGAAGGCCTCCCGCTGGGGACGGGCACAGAGCTCGCTCCCCTTGCTTGGCACAGCAGCCACGGCAGGACCAGCTCCTGCTCTCCCTCCCTGGAAAGGGGACGGATCTCTTCCGAGTCCCCAGCGCTCGAGAGCCCTGCTTCTCAGAGGGTTTTAAGCAGGACGGCTGATTTTCCTCACAGCCTTCCACTTTTCCCCCCTTTTAGGGCAAGGTGAGCATTCCCGCAGCAGCGGGCTGAGGTTCAGCAGCAGACAAGTTACTGAAGGCAGAAGGCTTCAGAGAGGCGCTGTGCTTCTTCCAAATACAAAACACACACGCGGGCTATAAATCAAGGGCCCAGCTACAGGAGGCTCGTCCCTGGAAAGGTGTCAGGGCACATGCGTTTGGACGGCTGCTGCCCTCAGGCTGCCTGAAGCAAGTTTTGACCCAGGATATTAATACAGCTTATTGGATACAGAGCTAACCAGGCTGGAGCTCAGAGGTCTGCTTACATTACAAGAGTGCGGGCCTTTGGGAGATTAACACCTAGAGAAAACGCATCTGTATTTGTTTGGGGGGCGAGGCTACAATTTGAATTCTCAGGTTATCACACAAACTAGACAAGATAGATAATCAATGCCCCGTGATAGCTAGTCCTGAGGAAGTGATCTAGTTGTGTTCTGCAGGATCATTATTCAGCACGTAATTCTTTCTGTGTTCATTTATATTTAAAGTCAGATCAGGCATTTATTTTCCTGAGACTTTTATGAATTCATACCTATATTTTCATCTCTCATCATAAAGCAAAACTGCCTGGATTATGTCAGTTCTGTGCTTTTCTTTTGCAGCAACATAAAAATACATTATATTATTGCAAAACACTGTGTCACAGAAATCATATAGATGTCAGGCTAAAAGGAATCTTAAGAGGGCATCCAGTCTATCTTCCTACCCAGAAGCGGTATCCAGTTTACTTCCAGCTATGACAGATGCCTGTCAAACTTCTTCAAACCTTCGGAGGAGAGAGTCCATGGCATCCCCAGGTAACCTGTTCCAGTGTTAACAATCCTATATAGACAGAGTTTTTGAACAACCCAGAGCCTCGTTTTGCTACCAGCAGAGCCAACTCCGAATCTATTTTCACATTTTTAATCCACACTTTAGGTAAGTCCAACCCTTTGAAAACATCGACGTCTGAATGTAAATCCACAGATACTCTGCACCTTTAGATAGTAAATTAAATACGGAACCTGCTATCTGTCAGGGTGGATAGCAGCTAGCGGAGATCAGGGTCAGCAGCACTGCTGAGAGGTAGGCGGGTGACAATTCTCATTAAGCCTGAGCAAGAAAGAACACCGGACTGCTAAATCCTGAGCGCAGTTTGGTTTTAACAGAGCCTTCTATTAAATGTGTAAAAATCCGGTATTTCCTATCCTCCGCTCAATGGACATCCCGAGTGATAGATCTGCCTCCTTTTTCTAACAACATCTGCCTACTAGAAGACTTATGCCTTCCCTCTGACATCCTTTCTCGATAAACACGTACAAATCTTTCAATCTTTCAGTACATAATGTATTTTCTAAATCTCGAACCACTGGGGTTGTTTTTCTGGAAGACAGCCAGTTTTTCTGCATCACTTTTCAGAAGCCCAAAACCAGACCCGAAAATCCAGCTTCCGACTTCTTGGCACTGAACAGAGACGTCTTGCACACACCGCTCCTGCTCGCACACTGCTCGCTTAGGGTTCCTCTTTTAATGCCATTATTGTATTTTTTGTGTTCTACTCACCAGGATCTGCAACTCCATTTTCTCCCCTGCTGCCAACTCTCTGCATATTTGCAGATTATTGTATGCATGCTACCTTGCAGATTCATAATCTGAGTGTTTTAATCTACTGTTTTTGTTTTCACCAATGTCTCATGTTCTTTCTTACCTTTAATCCTGTCTTCTGAAGAACTTCTGTAGCCTCTCAGCCTCGCACCCTCCTTACGTTTGTCAGTAGTGAAAATATCAACCAGAACTAGACCCGCAGCTAACCTCACTCTGAAAGCAAAAGGAAATTCTCATTTTAGCAGGATGCTTAGCAGAGCACCACTACCTACTTGCTCAGAGCAGGATTTTAAAGAGTTTGGCCATCCCCTGTTATTCAGGCCAAATTTTTGCAGTTTCCATACGAGCCACAGTGTCAAAAGCCTGGCTTAAGTCAAGATGCATCACATTCACCACTTTCTCCTTATCCACACTAAGCCACTTTCCCTGTGAAGAAAGAAAATTAGATTGGCTTAACATGATTTGTTCTTGACAAATGTGTGTTGACTCTTTTTTATCACCTTATTATCTGGATGGTGCTTACACACGGATTGCTTAATAATTTGTTCTAGTATCTTTCCAAATATCAAGGTTAGACCGACTCGGGCGTAATTCCCAAGACCCTCCCCTTCCCCCTCTGTAAAGGATAGATGCTACAATCTGTTCACAATCTAGCGCAGAAAAAAAAAAGAAGCGTGCCTTGAAGAGAAGCAAGAATTTGTGTGCATTGCAATAGCTACGTTCACAAATTTAGGCAAGAAGCATTTAACTATTTTCTAGGAAGCGTAGGCCAAAACGGTAAGTTGAATTTATCTTCTGCATTATCTTAGGATGAGACAAAAATAAGCAAAGTCTAGGGTACATGACCAGAAATGAATGTTATATAAACAGCATCATTCATTGTCACAGAAATATGATCGCTATTATGTAACCTCTCCCAGCCTCCTGCCAGCGGATGATTATTTCCTACAGAGTATTTTCCACTGCTTTGCTCAACAGAGATTTAAGCAAATCAGTAAATAGCTTCCCCCTGCTTCCATTGGGAAGCCGTTGCGTGGCTATATAACTATCAGGTTGGCCTCACTGAAAACAATCATGTAATGCCAGATCACGTCTTTAATAGCAGCTAATTATGACAACAAGTAGGCAGCAGTAACCCTACCCCTCCTCTCTTTCCTTCAGGCAACTCCTTCCATCCGCAGGTACTACACCCATTTATTCTTCTATTGTTTCTCCTCTGATTTCTGAATGGCTTGTACTTTGTGTTTCCATTGTAGGCAAGCACACGTTAGCATGGGCAGAGGTAACTGGCGAGGCTTGGAATGCCTGACCTCGTATTTTCTGTGCAGTTACACCCAGTCACTGCCATATTCCTGCCGCCCTCTACCACAGTTCCTAGCGGAGGGTCAGGTCAAAGAGGTGGCCTTGCAAGAAGGCACGAGAACAAGAACACCGTTACATCCCGCTGTGCTGTAATGCCACTACAGCAGGATGAGTTCTTCTCAGCCACGAGGCTGCACCGTGTGTAGATTTCACCTGTCGACAAGCGGAGCAGGATGGGTCTTGTGCAGAGAACAATCTTCTGAGGACCTTCTAAATGCATCGAAAATATTTGAACAATATTTGGGAAGGAATTGTTTTGGATCTGCAGGTAGTCACGGGGAAAATTTTCATGTGCTTATTTTACACAGAGATTAAAGAATGCTCAAGCCTGCTTATTTTTAGCAGTCTGAAAAAAACCTACCTCTTCATAAAACATTGTTGATTCAGAATAAACACAGCTAGAATGCCGCACTGTAACGCTTTCACATTTGTTCACTTAGCTACGAAGGAATGCAGCTTCTGCCCTTACCATTGCTGATGTTTCTGACATAGTCATACACAGAGAAATACACACACGCACACAAGCAACTGAACCCAACAAAGCTAAACCTAAACATTATCTAAATACTGTCTAGATGCTTTAGTAAACCTATACTGAAATGCCCAAATACAGACCTTGTGGGTGAAGGTTGAGACCTTGTTAATTCCAGCCTGCCACTTCTCTACTTTTCTCCTGATTTACTAATTTAATCCGATCCAGTTTCATTCAAATGATTCTGGTAAACTGATGTGTCTGGAGGAGAACAGACTCTCAAGCTGCTCACATGCCAGCAAACACTCCACTCCTACCACTATTCCAGCTATTTCAGATACGCTCTGCCCATTTCTACTTGTAACACTTTCAAAGACTCAGGGGTTTGCAACCAGCTGAGAATGCACCAAGTTCTCATCATCCCAATGGCTGCTGAGATTTATTTCCTTATACCAACCCTTGCATCTATTGAAATAAATTGGGATTAGTTTGGATGCTGACTTTGGATACCCTGTAATCTGCTCTCCCATACAGATAGTGGCTGGGAGCGAAGCATAGCTGCAGTACCGTATGATAAACCCACGGCACGAATAAATGCTGTTTCCCATTCTCCATGCATTTAAATCAGAGGTAGTTGACCTGTTTAGGATATAATCTATTCAGCTAATAAAATCCAGCTGGCACGTAGTAAAACGTTTTAATCCATGATCCATGCATATACTTCTCTAGAAACAAAGATGGTTACAGACTGTAGCATATAAAACTTGCCCTGAGCTAGAGAGCCAAAGCCCTTTAGCACAGAGACATTTCTGAATGGTGAACTTTGTAAAACCCAACCCATAAGTTCTGCAGATGTAGCTTATTGCTGAGAAAAAGCTAAGATGTTAACTGCCAGTGTTAGCTCATATAAGCTGGTATTTGTAAGAAGTGAGCTGTATAACTTGTATTATTTTTCTCACCTTTCCTGTATAGTAAAACCAAGCTATTATAAATTAAAGCTTTTTTTTTTTTTTGCCCTTTTTTTTTTTCTGTGGATTGTTTTTGCAATTTAATGGATGTGGTTTTGTCCTCTGCCACTTCTAAAAACTGTACAAATCAAAGTGTATTTTGTAAAAGAATTTTACTACCTGTTTAATAACTTTTTAAAAGGTTCTACTATTGCGTCATGGGACTACATAGATGGCAAATCTTCTCCTTCACGGGTAAACAAAGACCATACCCAAGTAACGCTTGGTAACGTTAATGGCAGTCGCCATCCAGAACCCCCCTGTGCATTGTAAGTAAAGATATCCAGAAAAGCTAGTTCACTTGAAACCTGATTTAAAGGCTTGGGGTTTGGACACAGATCCATACAAGCTGTTTAGCAGCAGATTATCCAGACTGTATCAGTTTTCCTTAATTTTATGTCTGCCTTTGACTATAATTTTAAGTTGTTTTTATCCAACAGTAGAAAGAGAGAGAGGATAAATCAAGATAACGCACAGAGGGACGCCTTAGACTGACCACTGACTGCTATTTCCTTCACCTGGCTGCAGACAGACACCACTTAATTCTGAGTATCCACGGTAGGACTTAGCCAGAGGTTTTCCTTTTGGCGTTTCATACTTTGGAAAAGCTTCTTTGCATGCTAATAAAGATGCCAGGAAGACCAGCTGCTCCTAAACAGTTTGCGGGGAAGCAGATATAATTAATTCACAAGTTGGAAGCACATTTGACAGAGAGAATTGTTTTGTTACCCCCAAACAATTGAGAAGCTCATATGTGAAATGTACATGCAAGTACATCTGCTCTCACTTAAATCCCATACATTTCGGCTGTCCTAACTGGAGACACTGTAGACGACTCTCATAGCTAGCCGTGAAGATGATTTGCAGAATCATCTGAATACTGCTGCGCAAGGAAAAGCTTGATCAATGGGCCCCATAAGTTAGGAGCTATGAACTCACGGCACTTTAACGGTACGTCCAAGAACATTGCGATCAATCACGGTCTGCCCAGCCAGCCATGTTTACCGGGGCCTTGGTCTTCTTCGGGTCATCACAACCATGATTGCCACTAAACTCGATGCTCAAGACTCACAGCAGTAAGAACGTGATTATTTAAGCATTTTCTTCTTGCCTTTTTTTTTTTTTCCCCAACCATACTCACATAAACTTGTCACCCATTTGCATACATTTGAACAGTCTTCCTGACTATAAGGCATCTGCACTTTTATGTTCATTTCCCTGACATCTGGAGGGCTATAAATTCAATGCTTGCCTTAGGTTTTTTTTTTTTTCTTTTTGTCTCTCTCGTTCTCCCCCCAAAAGTGTTGGCAGTAGTATGGATCAATCCAGCCACATTCAGATCCAAACTCACTGGAGATTTCCAAGCCTGAATGACTCAAACTGGACCAAGAAGTTAGAGCGGTGGAAAAAAAATCCACCGGCACTGTCTCTGGAAGGAAAAAGCAGCGTTACCATTCCACCACCACACGATTCAAAGAAAAATATGGACAAAGAAAGAATTCAAGAGATTAGATATGTAGCTAACGTTGCTTCAGAGCACTTGGGAAGAGGTATGACCTGCTCTCACCTACTTCTGCTACCTCCTTGCTGGCTTACGCGGCTGTTGACACCGGTACCCAAGGGGAAACACATCTCAGGAGGGTCAGGGCTGAGGGATGGAGCTCTGCTACAGCTTCCATCGGTCTCTCCCTTTGGACCACGAGACAGGTAAGAGACCACCCCACGGCTGAGTGTCAGGGTACTGGACGCTGTACAGAGAGCATGGATGCTCTGTGTTTGTTTAACGGGCACATTTAGGGTAGCCAAGCACCCAATAGGGACATACGAGAACCGCTCCGTAGATCTCCAAGGTATTGCAACACACAATGCAAATGTACAATTAAGTTTTGCAGATCTGGCCAGACACCAAAGGCTTTGAAGCTGGCTGAACACAAAGTTCCCTGATTCTTCCCCTGACTCTCAGCTTTCCCTGTAGACTGAAGCAAAAAGTACAGATAATACAAGGCTGCTCATTCTTCTGTTGCCCGAACACTGATCTGTTTTTCTTGCTCCGCTGGGACAGATGAAATAAGAGAAATGAAAACAGGGCCAGTCTGGTGTCTGTTGAGGGATCATCTCTGACTAACCAAGAAACGGCAAAATCCTCCTAAAGGTTCTTTGGGGAATATTTATTTTGTCCTGTGCTTTTACTGTAATTGTGTTAATCCAGTAGATTTGCTAAGCAGTAAAGCGTTAACTGGCATGTCTGAGGAATGCTTATTGGGTAATGCGTCTGCATGGGAAGAAGACTGAAAACGTAGTTTACATAAGGGTGTGGACCATATGTGACAAAGAATACATTATAGTATATGTTTCCTTCATGGTAAAATATGATGAGGTAATGGGGAGCAGGGTTAAAAGCTGAAGAGCCTATATTTATGCATCAAGTTCAAGAGGTCGTTTTAATTTCTAGACCCGATCAATGATGACAGACTTCAGCTCTGCTTCTGTACGCGCTCCAATAGCCTGGGAGGGGTAACTACCGTGTGTCCATCCACCTACCGGGCACTCCTGGGCAGGGCTGCTTCTGCTCTCTTAACCTGGCATTTTAAGTGGAAAACATCGTGCCAGGCACTGCAGAAAGGGCAAGCGAAAAGGGAAACGAGGGAAGTTAAATTGTGTGAACTGACAACAACGAAAAATCGGGGTGCTGAATCACACCTGCAGCCGTTTTGTGCACCACTCACCTCCACATCTTCCCTACACGTAAGCAACCTCTTACCCGAACCTACAAGCTGCGGGGTCCAGCAGGGGAGTGCTCCCAGTTTCCTTTTCTCTCCGTACCACGTCACGCTGCCCACAGCCTCCAGGATCACGCGGGATCGCAGAGCCCACAGCTTTTCTTTTTTTTTTTTTCTCCTCCTTTGCTGTTGTTGGCTGCTCTCAGTGCTAGGGCTCAAGTCCTGTCAGCAGAAGCTTTGCAGCGGATGCATGGGGAACCTGCCTAACGTGCTACGAACTGACACCGTTCCAGCAGTAGCCAGTGGTCTCACTTAATGCAGTTATTTTTTCCAGGCCTGTTTTCTTCTTCCAGCTGAGCTCCCAAAAGGCAGCAATGCTTTAATAGACCCACACAGTGAAAAAAATGAGTAACAACAGCGTCCAAAAAGCTTTTGTTCGTTATTGCATCCAGCCCTTCTGGAGTGCTGAGACGAACTGGAGGGTGAGCTTGGCCGGTGCTTCCTCACTGAAGCGCTGCGAGTGCCTGACAAAGGTTTCACACGTGTTGGAGCTGCCCTGCTTTCCACCGTGTTACCTGAGAGCTAACGAGGAAGGTGGTGGGCATACGAGGGTAGCAAATGATGTGGGGTCTCAGACACCTGCCCCTTTCTCTCCCTTCCGTTGGCACGAGGACACCTGGCCATCTCTGCAGATGCCACACGCACTTTTGTAAAGCATGGGGAAAGCACAATGCAGCACTGCCACCATGAGAGAGGATAAAATCCAGGGCTCAGGAACCACAGAATGACTTTTTTATTCTTATTTTTGAAGCAACCTCAGAGGACCTTCCCTTCCAGCAGGATCAAAGGCTCCAGAAGCCTTTGCTGCTTCTGGAAAGCTCTGCTGAGAGGTTTCCAAATCCACCTTGACCGAAAGTGCAATAAGCAATTTCCATCACCTGCAGAGCCCTGGCTGACAGTTCAGCTAGCAGCCTGGGACCAAGCCTGGTCCATGCTAGATACAAGAGGCAACCTGAGAAACTGCCAAGGTGAGAGCTCGCCTGATCCACGAGAAGCCTCACCAAATGCAAAGCCAATAATGAAGATGCCAAAGGTTTGCACGGGCACAGCTGTGCTGAAAGGCTGCCCGTCCCCCGACTCCCTCCCTCTCACCATAAAAACAAAGCTGCAGAAAAGGATCCCTTAACACCTATGGGGCTCCATACATGCAGCTACCTACTCGCAGCATGTACATCTCCCTCCCCTTCATCCCTTCCACCTCCCCGGGCTACGGGCACGAAGCCCCAGATGAGCAGTTTCAATTGCTTGAACAATGATCTTGGAAGTAAAATATTTCCCTCATCGCCACAAATCTTTATAAGTAGCGAAATAAACACCACAACATGCCTTCTTCCAACAGCTGGAAAATTATGGTCTGACTTAAATGACATCACTCTCTTTTCCTATGGAATTTTAGCGCTGTGAGATTTCAGGGAGAAGCCGCGTGGTGGCTTCAGTCGGGGTGCGAGACAGTGTCGTGGCAAAACGGGCAAACCAGAAGAGGGTGAAGCTGCTGTAAATAGGCCTTACTGCAAAATAGATGTTCACAGAACAACAACAAAAAAAGAAAGATTCTTTAAAAACCAATTAGACGGGCTGCTCTTCTGCCTCACAGCCATTCCTCCGTTCCAGCCTTCAGCAGCCCCATCCCATCTCTAACCTCTGAGCAACGACGTTGCCTCTCATCATCTCATATTGTTCTTCCCCTCCGTGTTACTAAGCCACTGAAAGAAAGATAAGGAAGATGTACCCCAGTGAGGAAATACCTCTGTCAGAGCAGCTATGCGATGCTGGCAGCTCTTCAAAGGAGGCAGCGCTGGATCTACACCCTTAATTATATGCTCAGTTGTGGATGTCATCAGAAGGCGTGGGACCGTACCGGGTGCGCTGCAATCCCCTTCGTTGCATGGAGGCTTGGTGGAAAAGAGAAGGCTTGGTCCCAGCACGCTACGGAGCCAAGTCCTGAAGCGTGACTCTAGAGCAGAAGACAGACTGCAAAATGTGTGATGGTAACAGAGTCAAAAATTGCACGTGGCCAGTTGCTGAGCCACAGTCACCAGCTTCTAGCAGGAAGCGGAGGCTCAGGCTACCTGTGTCACCACATTCAGAGATGTGGGCTTCAGCTGATTTCTGTGCTAAGCTTTGATCAACGTGCAAATGAAAAAAGTACTTTTCTTTTTCTTCCCTCCTCTCCCCTGTTTTGCTTTCCAATTCCTTACCATGCCAGGGCCTCACCAGCAGTAAAACATCCAGAGCTCCATGACTTTCATCAACAAGCCCAAGTGTCGTTACAGGTTTGGTCAGCAGCTCCGAAAGTTTCTCAAGCACAATTCTAACTCAGTAGCAGGCAGTGCAGTTGGGCGCTTTATAGGTGGATCCCAAAATCACTGAAGCCAGACAAATTCTGAATTGTCCTTGGCGAGCCCTGCTTTGCTGTAAACTACCTACTTATTCCAAATCGCAGTTGTGGGAAAACAGCAGCAGCACTGGTGCTGACTTCAGGTAGTAATCAGGCTGAACACAACATCAGAAACGAAAAAGGGCAGAAGAATCTGAGAAACACAGGAGACTGCTTTGCTGAAATTCCTTATCTGTGTAACTCCTATAGAAGGCAACTCCTATAGGAGGCCTTGACAAACCTTTTCAACGTTCCTGAAACGACTCAAACTCCAGTAGCTCCGGTTTCTATAAACCTTCTTACTTCTTCCTCCTGACCCTCCTAATTTTCCCTCTTCTGCTGAATAATCATATATTCAACCCAGGATGCCAAAAAAGCCAAGGCATGTGCTAAAACTTCCTCCAACCCAGGAATAACACCTGCCCCTACCTTGCCAAGTTTTTCTACATCCTTTTTTTTGTCATGCAAAGGAATGAACATCGCGTGTTCAAACCTGAATTTCCGTACTTTTGTGAACTTTGCTTGCTGTTATTATTTATAAGCGATTCCACCCACTTATTAACTTTCAATGGCCGTTAACTGCTGAGTGGGGTCGAGAAGAAAGAGCAATGCTTCAATACTTCAACAATGAGGAACAAAATTGATGTATAATGTGCATATCACTTTAATGTAGCCAGCCCTATATATACACATAATTTCGTGTGATTTATATCCCTAATTAGATTCCCATGGCAACATTCTTCAGCTAACAATGTGTATCATAATCACCTTTTCTTCATACAAATGATTTCCTTAACTTTGCATGCATAACTTAGCAGCTTTTATTTTTAAAACTCGTGTTAACAGTTTCTCTCTTGTTACCAGTAGGGGTGCTATGATAAGAAACTAATTTGCTGTAAAAATTACTCATTTGTCAAATAAGCATTAAAATAATTGTTCCCCTTTTGACTGTTACCCTGCTGTTTCCAGTCATTTTCAAAAACTAAATTATTTACTCATTTGAAAGTTCAGCTGTGCATATTTTAATTGATATTCCCTCATAGGACTCATATTGTTAATGACAATAATTAACCCGAAATGGCTGCTAAATAATTATGCTGAAAAGATACGAACTATTTGTGCAGAAAGTAAAATCAGCATTTGAGAAACCATCAAAACGTACAACTTTCCTATTTTATGGCAAAGTGCAGTAATAGTTCATAATCAAATTAAGGATGAAAAGGAAAAATGTAGATTACAAGCTTTGATGCAGAATACTTTATGTTTCCAATATAGCATGGTATTCTGGCTAACAATGAGTACTCAGTCATTTTAATAAATCCCTAGTATTGCTATTCCAGATAGTAATATAAAGTATTCTCATGAAGCCAGTGCAGTTAGGAATGTGGTAAACTATCCATTAATAATATTTCTGTGCCATCTATCTCTTGCATTTCATTCCAAGGAATCAGACCCCTGCAATAATTTATAGCTTATGGAATTAATGCTGAAGGCTCTCTTCTGGCAAGTGTTGTTGATTTCGGTGATGATAGCTAAAAGCTATTCAGACCCAGCTTCTTTCTCTGGACACATCGCGGGCCAGATGCATTACCGACCTATTGTTTGTGTAACCATTTATACTAGCACTACAGTGATATCATTTTTGATTTAGTTTCTTCGCTTGTCAATAGTGCAAGTTAAGGGTGAAGCAAGCTCCATATGTACTGCAAAATAAAGAGATAGGATAGGTTTGTCTACAAGGGAAACAATCTGAGTTAACTAAGGATGTGATTTTAATGTGGGTTTCTATATACAACTATATTAAGCCCATGTGGACTCACTCATTCAGAATTAAAATAGCCCTAATTCACTTTAATCTAATTCACTTCCAAAGACCACAGAGGGGTTTAAAGTTGTTTAATCTATTTGAACAGCTCATTTGAATCCACATGCCTGACTGTCCCCACAGACACCCACACAGACAAACAAAAACCCAATAAAGCAGTGGTGAGGTTAAGAGTATGTTGGCAGAAAGTTTGACTTCATGGCTTTTTGACGGAAAATTTGGTTTTCAACTATACCGTCTCTTTGAAGAAGGTGTTGACATCGAGTGCTCTAAATTTCGCTTGGAAACTAAATTCCCTTTCTTAAAGGCATCCTGAAACGCTGCTGCAGTGCTCCTTGGCTGAACGTCACACATCCCCATAGCCTGCGGACTGAGCAGCTGGCCTGACACGCCAGGGTGCCAAGCACAGGGGTAAAACCCAGGCACGTCAGACGTATTTTCTTGTTCCAGACCAATTTCCCTATTTTAGACCAAAACGTTTCTGGCTTTTGATTTGCTATAGAAAATTTGTGATTTTGCATGGAGGAATAACACTCCCTCCCTCGTCTCCTACCTCAGATCAGTGCTACTTGAAAAGGCGTTTTCCCGTAGCCCATGCCAACAGAGCATCCCCAGATCAAAAGGGTAGATGCTGCTGGCAATAAAATCAAACTCTTGTCATCTATCTGGGGAACATCCCCTATATCATGGGTGCTAAGTTCTTCTAGGAATAAGGATGCCTCTGAACTCACAGCTTAAGAGTCACCAGCTCCTTACATTCTGCTCTGTTTCAGGAAAGGGTAGGCTTGAAGGAGAGACAGGGTCGCTGCTCACAAGCTCAGGCTGGTGCTCTGTAGCTGATGCATGGGAGCATAGGGTGGTCGTATTCCTGCTTCTGTGCAAGGTTTTGCAAAACAAACGATCTTCTATGGGCGAGTTTTTAAGATCTGAGTAGCATCTAGCTCATACGTATGTTGTGGATTAAGCATAGATGTGCTGCCAACCTCTGCAATTTTGAGTGTGTTCTCTGGAAAGCTTGCTCTCTAAGAACCCAATGGTTGCATGAGACTTAAAACAAGCAGATGTATATTCTTTGCTAGAAAAGAAAGCAAAAAATTCTCACCTGAGTGAGCTCCAAAGCTTCCAAAAATATACGTATTTAGGAAAAAGAAGTCTGCTGCTTTTGAAAAAGTAATTCCTAATTTGTGAATGCTCTCAGTTAGTAAAAGGCTTCATTGCATCAATTTAAATACTCCTTGTCAGAGGATGTTAATATGAACACATGTCTTATTCACTTAAGTTGCCTCCCCAGTTCTCGTACGTTTTCACATGCAAAACCCCAGAGGTACATGTGTAATCAGCAGCATTCAGAGCTCGAGCATGCCTCTCTGAAAGCTTGGCTCATTTATAGCTACCTTCCACATCTACTAAGTTACATTTTGGATTTTGAAATCAAGCACAAATAGCCAACAGACGAAGAGCATATTTATGAAAAAAAAAAGAATGTTCTCCTATTAATTGCTCAACCCATTGCTGTCTGAAAAATAAGTGCAAGCGATTACTGGCACCAGATGACTCCCGGTTTTCACTGGCCAGCAAAGCTGCATCTGCAAGTTCAGTGAGATCAGTAAACACTGTAGGTTAAGTAACTGGTTACTAATATTTTCCTTGAGCTACAAAACTTTTAAACAAACAACAACTGTGATCGCAGTAACCTTCCAGAGGTTAACAGCATGCAGGTGGTCAATTTGAATTAAATGCAAAACAGACGGCGGCAGCATTGTAAACTGAAGATCTCGGTTAAGTTTGGTTCAAGAATTGGGTCTTCTTTCTCAAAACCCTCAACGATACAACACATAAATGTCAAAATGACAAAAATAAGGAAGTATGTCATAGACTAAGCATTTTAATGCCCTTTCTGGCTCACTTTCGTAGTCTGGACTGTCTGTGTTGACCACATTTGATGGCATCGGTACTTAAGAGTGGCTGTGTACACGAGCTTTTAATAGCTGAAATAAACAGAGATGGCCCATCAAGTACTTTTTAATCACTACCTGAAACGTGCTGTGGGTTTGTGTTTTAAACCACTGGCACGATGCATTTTATACTTCATTTATGATGCCACTTGGCCGACCTCGTGAGATCGCTCTAAGTATTGGCAGTAAGATGCTGAACTACAAACAGGTTCAAATCCAGCTAGGTAAGGTATGAGCGATCAGAAAGGATTATTCCCATCCTCCCAGTGACCCCTCTACAGCCAGCCCCTCGGGCTGTTCCCAGGCAGACAGGTATACCTAACACCACTGGCGACCACCAAGAAACCTCCCTGGGAGGTCTCCCCAAAACAAGTGCAGATTAAAGA
This sequence comes from Heteronetta atricapilla, assembly GCA_011075105.1. Taxonomy (NCBI): domain Eukaryota; kingdom Metazoa; phylum Chordata; class Aves; order Anseriformes; family Anatidae; genus Heteronetta; species Heteronetta atricapilla. The sequence goes on from CM021733.1 coordinate 9,883,990, forward strand.
GCAGCAGGAGCTGAGATCTCCGTAGCCCAAGAGAAATGTTTTCTCCAATGCCAACAGAGCCCACGAGGGGAATCTGGGTGTATTGGCACGGCTAGGGCCTCCTCTAAGGAAACTAACTAAAAGCTCCCGGTGTAGCTCCCAGACACACCTTGCAGGTGCTCAGTTTCAAACCTAACATAAAAGCTTGGTGGACGTAGCCTGGCAGAACAATTGTTGCTGGAATGGAAAGTAATGACAGAGGAGAAACACTGAGAAGTCCTCCAGCTGAGCTTTGGACAGGTTGGTCCACAAAGCATCTGCAGTAAGGCCTTTTAGTGAAGTGATTTCCAAAGCCAGGAGCTCCCTTCTGGGCCCCCCGGCCCACTCACCTGCCTATGCGAGCAGCATGGCTGCGAGCCAGCTGGTGCCATGAACCCACGGCACGCAGGAGCTGCCACCACGAGGGACACAAGGGGAGAACGTCACAGAACCGACTTGCTGCATATACGTACAGGCAGCCGGCACTTGGACTCCGCGGAAAAGCAGCCACAGTTCTGAAATTTGACATTACTCAGAGGTTCGCATTGGAGTTGAGTGGCTGCCAGTAAATAAATATAAATCCGTTGTCAGGGTGTTTCATAATGACGAGCTCCTCAAAGCTCATCCCCTGATGAAGCAATATCCCTCTAGGTACAATAGCTTCTCAGGCTGCAATATCAGCTCCCAAACTACTGTGCCGGAGCTCAGCCCAGGGCATGAGTCACAGGAGGCTCCAGCACCCTCAAACACAGCAGCATGGTGCAAGCGAGGTCAGGGCGCTCAGCACCCACACATCTTCCAGGGGCTGCTTCAAACAAGTCTGGGGGAACAGCGAGGTTTTAGATACGTCGCAGAACAGTGATACAAGATTCCCATCTAGTGCATTGAAACACATAAACGTTCTTCGGCCGTGCTGCTTAAGATAGGCATTTTCTTGGCACGTGCATCCTACCCCGTCAGGGGCAACCCCTTTCCATGTCCTCCACCGTGCAGCTGCGCGTGGGGGCTGAGCACTGCTGCACACATGCACGTCGCCTCAACACTTCTCCCCGCTGGCCAGCCTGGGTGGCAGAGCCAGAGCGGGGAGCAGCCAAGCTGCCCCCTCTTCCTACTGCTCGGCAGCAAGTTTTCAGGAAATTTACAGGAATTTCATTACCTGCATAAAATCCGGCTTAAATTGGCCAATTCAGGAGTTCGTAGGGAAAACAAACACTCGAACAAGCTTTTGACATGCTTGTGAGGTCTCCTAGTTCAACAAACACTCGGTCACAATTGATTAAAACAATTAAACAACAAAAATTTTGAACCTCTTAAAATGCAGACCAACCTGCAGTGCAATGCCTAGCATTACCCATTTCTTCTCCTAAACACACCTCTGTTGTCTTTGCCATTTATGCGCTCAATGTGCCTCTAATTTCAGCTGGAAAAAAAAAAAAAAAAAAAAAAAAAAGAGAACTGAAATGCTCCTCCAAAAGCCACGGGTTTCTTATTCTCGGTGATTTCTCATCACTGAGAAATTGCAAGAATAAGATTTTGTGTCTCACCTGAAGCAATGGACCCTTAATGATGCGATAATTCTGTTACAGACAGCAACTTGGGCTTCAGCTCCAAGGCAAGAACGTGTAGCAACGGCCTGCACACCAGGAAGGAATACTTTTCAGCCTCTCCAGCCTCGCCCTGCATTACCTGTGAGTGATGCATTACCAAACCGAATGCCAGAAAAGTGCATTTTAGAATAAAAAGTATAGTGTTTCCTAATTTGATTTAAATCAATTATACCATCTCTCACTGGAACGCTCGCGAGCTTCAGAAATAAAATATATAAATGGAACCAGCTGCTCCAAAGACTCTTTCCTTGGGATAGATTTCACTTGAACTCAATCAGGTTTCTTTTGCAACACGTTATTGTCATGCACCATCAGAGTGGAGAGCACGCAGGGCTGGATGAGTTACTGCAAGGTAACCAGCTACGGTTGAAAACAAAAAACAAAACAACAACAACAAAAAAGGAAGATTAAAATTCTTTCCTGCAATGGCTGACTAAACCCCGAGGAATTAATTAATTCCTCCGGGGCTGACAGGGAAACTGAGGTAGTTCCTGGCACCCCAGCAAAACCCATTAATTTATAGCTAGTTACTACATTGTGTAATCTTTCTGATTTGTCCCAGTCTGGAGCCCCTCTGCCCAACAGCACGGAGGTCTGCAGTGTTCGGGATGAAGAATAATTACAACTGGAGGAGCACATGCAACCAAAGCCCCGTGTTCTTTAATCTCCGAGTATAATGCATGTGTAGATTTTGGCATCGCTCTTGAAATGATTGTTTGTAACTAAATACCGTATCTCAGTGCTTAGATACCACGATGACTGATCTTTTCACAAATCAGAGTAAATATCTATGGCCAAATCCCGGCTCTACTGAGCTCAATGGGAGCAGTGCCAGCCACTTCAAGGCAGCCAGGGTTTCATGCACAGGGTTTTCAGCAGCCCGTGCCGTCCAACGCTTCGCTTGTTTTTTCAGTATTTTTAATTCCTTTTTCTCCTCAAGCCTTCTTTTCCCATCCAGCATCTCCAGTATGGCTGTGCCGAGATGCAAGCACTGAGCTCCCAGCCAGAGTACATCAGTATGAAAATACCCTCTGTTAAAATGAAATGCAGTTCCAGCCTCAGCTGACAAAAGCACCCTCTGCCTTTGATTCACTCTCTCAGGCTGTCCACAGCCCTCACTCCCCAGACAGCGGCCAGAGGAGGGCTGCTCAAGGACTGCGTGTTTCACAGGGTGACAGATGAGTCTACGATCGTCCAGGCCAGAACAGGGTTAGGGAGGTAATGACAGCCTTTACTCTCGATTTCCCTGCTTTTGTCAATTCAAACCAAACCAGATTTCCTCACTTTCTCCCCGTGAACTTCCCTGGGCTCTCTGCATACCCAGGAGGAGCCCCCCGCACCCATCAGACAAAAGCAAACAGCCCGCCAAGGCTGAGCGAGCGAGAGCTGCCAAGCAGCAGTAGGCAAAGAAGGCAGCAGAGGGCATTAAGTACCACTGCAACCATCTCTAATGTGGCTTTTAGGACTCATATCGTTTTAGAGCTCATTTTGAAAATATGCACAGACAAAAAGGAAAACTCCACATCTTCTTTTTTTTTTCTTCTTCTTTTTTTAAAGCTCTGTCCTTAAAGAAGTCAGCATTTTCTGAGGCAGCTGCTCACATGGCTTCCCTTGCTGCATCGCCCCGTTGTCCAATATCCCTCGACAGACCTACACGGGAACTTCCCTTCCCAGTAAGCAAATACCTCTTTTTACAGCTAGAGTACTGTGACAAAGGAAGGCACAGAATCTGTCATCTTAACGATATAATGCACCCACAGCTGAACATAAGATCATTTCCACAGCTACCACATGCTTAATTTTCACTGACCCCAATAATTTATAACGCAAAAATAAGTATTATGTGCAATAACTATTGACTTGGGAGAGTCAAGTGAAATACCGAGTGAGTCACTAACAGGCTAACAAACTCTGTTTGCATTAATACGCTTACAGACTTGCATTCGTAAGCAGTCAATACCAGAAATGTGTTTGTATAGGATTAACGATGTCAAATTAATATGTATGACAAGACAGCAGCTGCTATAACTTGACTAAAGCTAAAATGAAGACGTAAATCCAAACGGTCTTGTGAATGAAGAGAGAAAAGGAGGACGGAACAGAAAAAGACAGAGTGAAGAAAGGAAGAATGAGCTCATGTGCTCTTTGCCAGGAGGCAGAGCAAGTTAAAAAGGTGATTCCCTTCCTTTACCAGAAAAGACTGAAAATGCAGATCCTATGGCTAATATATTCAAAGTAATCACTAACAAATAAAACTATTTTGGAGAAGAATGGATTATAATAATAAGTCCTGACTAAAGAAAGTTTTTGTTTTTGTTTTTCTTAAGGATAAGAAAGTTGTTGGCTTTTTTCCTTAGGCAAAGTGTGTCAAAGCAGCAAGTGTTCGGTATATGCCAAGTAACATTTTCTTCAATGAAAAATGGAAGTGTGAGGCTTCCCCCAACAGTATCACAGAGAGGGGACAGGAATTTTCTAAAGTTTGAAGAACGACTCCCCTGAAAATCATGTCTGAGCTGGTTACCCCTGTAGGATGAGGCAGGGCTGAGTTAAAATGGAAAAAGGGTTTTCCAAAAAACAAGCTTCAGGCTTTGAGAAACAAAGACATTAGTCAAGTGTGTCCTGAAAACCACCTTGTATTTAACTGCACGGACCTACGAACCCACTGTTGTTACAACACTTTTGACAGCTGGGGGCACTACGCAATCCAAACCATACAAAAAAAAATGTTGGATAGATGTGGACCTCTTCTCCAAAATCCCATCCCATTCCAAAACTCTGCACTGGACATTTTGTCTTTCACAGTATCCAAGCTAAACACCCGACTGGCTCGACCGAGCTGTGAGCTCCACCTACTTTCAGTGGTGGAGATGGTATTCAAGGACCATATGGCAGTAGGCGACGGCCAATGCAAACATCGTATTTCCTTAGAAAATACCAGCAGAGGACTGAGATATATGGTCCAGAGCCAACTTGCAGAGGAAGAACCATTACTAAAACCACCACATGAATTTCATATCCCATCAGGTTCCTCGTATTGGAGCGTGTGCTATTGAACTTTTTTTTTTCTGGTCTAGGGAATAACAGGAATTAAGCTTTCACCCATTTTGCCAAAGGACCTGCAAGGTTGTTTATACGAGTCTGAAAGCAACCTCCCTCTTCTTTATATGACAGAGTGCTACAGAAATGAAATAGGATCAAGAGGGCTTTAGGCATGCCTCTCAAATGCGTACTGCTGAAGTAACAGGTGAATGTTAGCCAGGGCTTTATAAACTTCTGTCGATGGGACGACTCTCCCATCTTACCAAAAATGGAACTAAAGGCAAGGCTAAAAGCTGAACTGGGACCTACTGGGAAGGCCATGAAGAAGAAGAATAAGAAGAAGAAAAAAAAACAACACATACACAGAATTAAGAATCCCTTCCCTCACTTTTTTTTTTTTTTTAATTTACTCTTTCCTTTTCTCAGCCTTCAAAACACAGAGAAGCAGAGATGCTCCCCTGAACCCCACGCTTCCATATTCATCAACCACCACGGAAAGCTGTGCAAAACTTCTCCTGTGCCCTCAGGAAGCTGATGAAGTTTGAAAAGAAATAAAGCACACAACTTTATTGAGGTCGGCGCAAGCCCAGAGACTTGCAAGTTGCATGTCACCGTTAATCAAAGTGACTGTGCCAGCATGATTAGAATACCCCCAAAGCCAAGGCAATGAAGCAGCTAACCGAGTGAGACCAGGGAGCAGATCGCAAATACCACTGGAGTTGTACATTGTCTCAAAAGATTATCACTGCAGTTGTTCAAACTCTTGTGACCAACAAGGGATTCCAGTGACTCATTGCTATTGTGTTCCTGCAGCTCAACGCTATGTCCCATGCATATTCTGGAGCTCCATAGCACCACATGTGTCTAACAATGTGCCGCACTTAATAAAACATCTTTGCGGTAAAAGAAGTACCAAAAATATTTGCACAATAGCAGAATGCCAATCGAGCACTGGACTACATTAGAACAACTCATTGGGTGTCATTCCAAACAGCATCTGCCATGGCCCCAGGAAGTAATTTAAATAAAATAGAAATAAGAGATTTTTCTGAAAGATCACAGCTTTTAACTTACTAAGGAAACTTCAAGAACAAATTAACATATGACTCACCTCCCTGAGGTCTATCCCATGGTTTCATTATCAGTCAAGCAGAATCCATTGTTGCAAAAGTAGTTCAAAGCAGCCACTCCATCCATGTGCCACGCTCAGTTCATTGCGAGTCTTCACGTACAGTTTTGTTAAAAAAGAGGAGGAAGGCAGGATAACATTTAAAAAGAAAACAAACGATCCCCTTCACACTGCAGTTGGAAAGGCCAGGAAAAGCCCATACAAGTCAGCAAGGGCTAGGAAAGAAGATGGTTGCTTTTCAGGCCATCTTAAAACTTTCCCAAGGAAATGAGGGCCTGCAGCTGGGGCACACCAATCAGATGCTCTGGCAAAGGTCACAGAAGGAAAGATCCCCTGCCAGTTCAATAGCAGTGGTTTCTTCAATGATCTTGAAACAACGAGTAGCATGTGATCGCTTCTTCCCCCGCGGGATTTGGGCAGGAAAACAAGGCCCACATCTTAACTGCTGTCCTCCTGCATGCATCGCTGCAGAGCGGAGCGGAGCATCCTCTTCGGAGCGCAGGAGCCAGGCACACTGAAATGAAAATGACAGGCTTAATTGACAACCTGGAAAGGAATCATGGAGGAGTCCCATCCAAAAGCCACAGCTTGGGCTCCTGCCACAGCCAAGGAGGCAGATGTAACTTCTGACACTGACAAGTGCTGACTGTAATATCAGATGAAGGTAAGAGATAACAGGGAAACCCTCTACACATCAATCATGTCATAGAAAGAAGGCACCACGTGTGGCAAGAATCTAGGCTGAGGTAAAGGTTAAAAGAAAGGCAGCGTGACATTAGGCTTTCTCTTGAATAATTGAGGGGAGGGAGGCAGGCAGCTCTGCATTTTCTACTTAAACAAAGTCCTGATAGAAAACTGCATGCACAAACAGAGGGTGCTCTAACATCAGATTTGGTCTGCTGAAGGTTGGGCAAGCAGCGGGTGGAAGCCCTGCAAGAGGAAGGACACATCTCGAGGGATGCTGCTCCTTCCCTTCTCTCCCAGCTGACAGTGTGACAGGAACCCCTGCAAGGGGCAAGGACTGCACTGAAAATATTTCTGCTCTTCTCCTTCCTGTTTTTTTCTTTTTTTTTTTTTTCCCTCCGTCTTTTTCTTTCCCTCCTCCCCCCCCAAACCAGGTGGAAAAAAAAGAGCAGTTGGCATCAGGTTTAGCAAATGAGCATTGCACTACCAGGAAGGGCATTTTCAAAATCCTGTTCTGTGAGCACAAGCAAGGTGCGAGGAGCCTTAGGAGTCAGCTGCACAGCACACCCAGAGGCACCAAGCCATGGCAGTACTATCCTACACGTGGGCCTCCTCCTGAATAACCAGCCCTTTCTCCCTGCCTGCGCATCAGGCACCAAAGGAAGACCCCGGTGTCCCCATCCGCGTCCCCAGGGAGTAACTACTTGCCACCACTGCACTACCCAAAAGCCTAAAATCCGGCACAATTATGCTGAGAATCAAGCACTTCAGGACAGATATTAAAAATAAGTAGCTAAAAGGATAGATATAAGAGAGCAGAACTTCACGGCTTTCTTTGTGGTCCTCCCCTGCCACAGAGATGCAGAGCATCCTGCTCACACTGTTCCACAAAAGCATCCGAAATATAAAAAGCTTAAAGGGAACTTCCCAAACTTTAAAGCGTCACTGAAGTTTACCATGCAAGGTGCACTCTGCATGCATACAGAACAGAAGCCCTGCAACGCACAAAGCTTTCTACAGATATTCAAGAGACCCTTTCAACTTCTATTCACTTAAGCAAAACATCACTGAGGCAATGTTAATCCTCTTGTTTACAGTTACACCCACAAAAGAAAGGGAATTCACAGCTCTAGATCAAACAGATACACTGAAGGGAGCTATTTAACATCACTAAGGATAGCTTCCTATAACTACTGTATCAAGAGGTTGGATCTTTCAACACAGGTTTTGCTTTTAAAAAAGAAAGGAAATGGGGAACTTCATTCGACTTTGTTTTTTTTGCCTCGACCTCATACATAGCTTCAAGTTAAACCTAAACTGGTAACAGCAAGTACCAATTTACCAACAGTTCAGGGGCTCAGATCGATAGAAAAGTATACAAAAGAGGCGATGCAGTTAGTGCAGCATCAAACTATAGAGCAACCAAGCTGTACACCCAGATACACACATCAAGGGCACGTTGATAACTGGAGAATTCTTGAGGAGCTCAGTGCAAAACATAATCCTTCACCATACGGCCCTGAGCATCCTCCAGTTCATGTACAAGGTCTGCATGCTCTCCACAGAGCATACTCTGGGCAACACGGGCTGCCTGCACTTGCTGAAACTGCAATCACACTGCTGTCTGGGGGAAGTTTTCCAAGCAGCCTTAGCCCTAGGAGATCATGAAAGGTGTCTTAGCTGTATAAAGTAGACACCCAGACACACACAATCCACATTTGGGACCTCTTGTAGGTTTTACTGCATTTGAATGGAAGCTAGGTTTGGTACTTCCATTCTTGATAGCAGCTGGAGGCTCAGAGTGAATGCCAGACTACGGCAAATTCTCTAAAGTAATTAAAAAGGAGAAAATCTGACTCCAATTTCTACCAAAGTTAATCAACCGCCTTACCAGAAGTCACCACAAAGCCCACAAGACGTGCTTGAACCCCTTCAGCATCAGTCTACACACAACTATAAGATTTGTGGTAATAGAAGATATCCTTACATCTTGATAATCTCCAAGACGAACAAAAAATAAATAAATAAATAAAAGGCAGCTTGGAAACAGCCAAAAAAGCAGTGGAATTTTGCTAGCAACTACACTAGAATAATCCCCGTTGCATTAAAACCCCAGTGACGCAGCTCCTCCGTGCCCTTGAGAAACCCCATTCACTTTTAGCAGCTGAAGCACTTAAGACCTACAACATAAAGCAATTGGCTTTTGAATGCAGGTTGCTTCATTTTAAAACATTACTGCTCTTTGATGTTTATCTGTTTAAGAGAGTTTATTGCAGCTAATTCACAGCAGGAGTGCCCTGTGGCATCCTCAAAAATTATATTAAAAATATAAAAGATAAGAAAGGAAAACATAATAATTATATAATCTAATTTTTTATGGCTGCACAACAAAAATTAAAGCCTAATTTTGTAATGTATATGCATAGAACTATTTCTGACACATACCAAAAGCATGAAGCCATCGTACACAGGGCTTTTTATTGGAAAGTCTGACAAACTGAAACAGCAAGAGGCCCAATCCCATATTAGTTAGGTTTCAACTTTATTTAGAAAATGAGCTGCAAGGATAAGCCAGAAACATATGGATGGAAGGCTGTTATCCGCAAACAGAGTCAATGTGCAAATGGCATTTTTTGATTTACTAGAAATAATACTACAGCAACTGCTGCAGTCACTCCCCCGCATCACTTTACATTAAACTCATTGCTGACTAAAAATCGCACTTTTTTGTAATTGCATTTACTCCATTTCCTTATGCCACCTGATGGATGTCAGCTGCAACTGCGTGCCCAGGCCAAAGCCATCACTGGAGCTCTTAGGGGATCCACTGGGCCATGCCAGTAATTGGCCTCACCCCAAAGGTGGCACGTGGGAGAACTCCCCGAACAACTCGAGACGCTAGCTTATGGACTGCTCTGGTGTACATCCTCACTTGTGCAGAGCGTTACTGAAGGTGGCCATAACACTCTTGCAAATGTATTCAGAATCAAACCAAGCTGTTACGAGCTGAAAACTGCAAGGTGCCAAGCCCAAGGTAACGTACATTTGGTAGAACACAAGTATCATCACCATGCTTTTATCCTTGACTGAACCTTTGGGAGGCAGCAACTTGAGGACCACATCTTGCTTTGTTGTTTTCTTCCCCCTGAGTAAATGACCTTTGTGCAGCTTCAGTATGGATTAACTGTGACAAGGTGATCTGTAATTCCAGTTACAAGCACTGAAGAAAAGGTTGTAGATGGCAAAACACAATAGACATCTGCTATAAAAATCAAATACTCCCCTGGACCAGTGCCTTCCACAGTCATGGCATACAGAAGAACTAGAGAGAGGTACACTACCCCACCAAGCTGAATGAAACCCCATGGAATCCTGTTGCAAAGAAGCTATCACAAAGCATCAACTGCTAGGTCTTCCACTGAGTAAATCCATCTCCATACAACTCCTCCATAAGTCTTTCTGAGATGTTTTCCAGGAGCCTGTGGATTAGACTGAGTTTTCTTAAAGCCTTAAAGTTCCTTTTTGTGTCGATGCCCTCACCACACATCACATCCCCACTCACCCTATATACCACCCCACATACAGGTGGAAGACCTCCAGCCATACTATTCCACAGGGCTGGCAAACATAAAGCTGAAGAGTTCTTCACCCAACTGGATGAGTTGTAAGACTCTCTATCCCAGAAACAGCAGCTAGGGAGAAAGGGTAGACCAGAAGAAACATGGGTGTTCAAGGCCCTATTTGTGCTAAAACAAACAGGGATCAATTCACCAGATGTTCAAAGATCCACTCGGAAATCCTGACTTTCAGTCTGAGATTAACACGTTGTGACCAGTACAAAAGTCTTCCCAGCAGAAGGAGGATTAAAACACTGCTAACACTAAGGAAATATATTTATAAAGAACCTTATTACTTGAAAGCAGATACAAAACAGCCTTGACTTCAACAGCCTGAGAATGCTGGAGCCCACCTGAGAATCTGGTATTTTCTTATTTGATGAACAGCCTAAAAAAATAAATTGAGTACTACTTCTGTTGGAGAAAAACTCTGCCAGGAACTTCATTACAGTCTCAGCATGCCCTTCTGTTCCAGCACTGAAGACCTCCAACGTGGTAAATCCTGCCTCCTAGAACAGAAAGAGCCAACACAGACCGGTACCTCACAAAAGATGGGTCTCTTACTATTTTAATTAAGACAGCAGAGGTTGAGGACAGTCTGAGGAAGCAACCCCTGTCACTCCATCTGCCCCATTTTGCTGTGAATATCTAGAATATCTCCACAGACCAAGAGACACTGCACTATTTCAAAGCCCAAGGTGTAAATCCTCTTCACTTTAATAGCCATCAACCCCAAAATGGGGCACTCACATTTCCAGACACACTAAAAACACTGCTTTCAGACTTCTTATCCCATGAATACCAAGTCGCATGCCCAAATGCACCCTTCCCCAAAATTATACATACCGGGCCAAAGCAAAACAGCCCAAGTACCGTCTAAAAACCCTGTGTGGCCTTTCCTACCTGACAGGCACCTCTGAAGGCCTAGCGCCAGCACAAGGCCGGCGGCAGGCCTTCTGCCACCGACCACAGGCCGAACTGCACATTTAGCTCAACAAACTGACACAAAGACATACTTGATTGGCACCCGGGACCTTCAAAGGCAACCCCATTTCCATTCTAGCCATGGCAGCTGAGATACAGAGGTCTTCAGTTGTCCTCTGTTACCGTTTTACTAACGCCACGTGTGTATATTGGCTTCATTAGCTAGGGCTACCTCTGCACGGTGCTGTTGCTGACTGGAAATTTCTGCAGAAAATAAGAATTAGGGAATCCACACATAAGCCCAGTTTATATGTACAGATTTCCTCTGCCAAAAGCCAACTCAGACTTGAAAAAGAGAAACAAGTAAAATTTCAGGTCTTCTGCAACTGACTTTGCCTCCTTACACAAAGGCAGGGGGAATGAACTGTATATGCCATTTTTATAACGTTTCTATTTCATTACCATCACTAAGGTAACTCCTCACATGAGAGAGGGAGGGAGGAGAGAGAAAAGAAAAGATTTAATAAATAACAGAGAGGAAAATCCTGATGACGTTAATCTCAACCACAGCAAAACAATAGTTTGAGAGCACGCCAGGTCTCTCTACAGTCTCAGGCCGAAGCCCAGCCTCTAGTTCATTAAAGTAAATAAAATATAACGGTGAACAAAAAAAGAAAAATACAAACAACAGCATGAATAATACAGAGAATCTGAGCACAAGTCCAACCAAATGATGTCAAGCATTATTTAATTTTTACTTTGCTTTCTTAGAGAAAACACCAGAGAGCAGGGGGCGGGGGGAAAGCATGTTAAGGAGAAAGAGGCAAGGATATCCCAGAGGGTTTCTGGTAACATAATCACTGAAGTAATATATATATATTTTAAAGTATTTCAACATTATTAATTCCCTTCCAAAGATAATACAATGGAGAGTTGGGGGGGGGGGGGGGGAGTAACTGCAGGAACACTTACATTGAAATGGCTCTGGGCCATTATTTCCCAAATGTGCCTTCAGCTGTGGATGGAATTTGGCCCATCGTGGACATTTGTTTATGTAATTTTTATGTCTGATTAAATCTGTTCTTGACCAAATAAAGGAGACACACCAGTAGGTTAAGTCACTCTTAATTAATATTCAACCGGCAATTCAAATTTGGATATCAAAAAGAAAATGCTGTGCCTCCTCTTCTGGTTGAAGAGGGTGCTAATCTGAATCACTGCGATACCTCTTCTGTGCATGTCTGCTCAGCCCTCTTCTAGCTGCCTAGTACAACTTTTAACCTACCTTCACTTGCTACCAGATCTCAACAAAATACTCTGGCTTCTGGTCAAAATCGCTGGAACTAAGATTGGGTTTCGAGATGCTCAAAAAGACACAGAAAATTTGGTCTGTCAAGGTCTGTCCAAACACTCATAATGACAGAGTTCTGCCAGATATTAACAGTGAGTGAGCTACAAAATAAATAAATTCTATTTTTCAATATTTGAGTAAAATAGTTTGGATTTTCACAATACAGGTTGCTCAGGAAGATACATAAGTGTAATTAGTATGCTACTTCAGTAATCAGTCATTATTCTTAAATATAAAATGAAAATTAAAAAAAAAAAAAAAAAAAAAAGATACTGATTGCTATAATCTCCAGTGATGCCAGATTTTCAACACCAGACACATAAAGGTCACTATAAAGTCAAAATTTCTCAATGTTACCAAGTATTTCTTCTTTTCTACGCATTGAGGGAAACTTCGGTCACCTTTGCTATCATCCTGTGAATTCATGACAAATAAGGACTTGTATGCTGACCCGAGTAAGAGTCTTGGAGAAACGAATAGACAGTGGCAGGTGGGGGAACCTGTCCACAGCTATACATTTAAATGCAGCAACACAGATTTATTATTTTTTTTGGCTGCCTTTGCTGTCATTTGGGGTTTTGATTGGACTGACCTTCCATATCATCCATCCTTAATTGAAATTGGATTTGAATACCTACTTATACACTCAAACTTTGATCCTCGTACATGAATAGCACAAGCTATCAGATGTTGAAAGTATTTGATTTATACACACGCATGTATATTCATCACATTAATTCTACCTGACAACAGAATTGCAATAGTCAATTGTCCAAATCTGGGAACAGGTTAAAAAAATAACAAAGATAAAATATGAATTGCAAGTCATGAGTGCACGAAACGAAGTATTTATGAACAATCTTCAAACAATGAATTATTAATTGAAGAACTTTGTGAGTAACTTCATATAGCAAATAAATCAGAGAACTCTACAATCTGCGCAAACAATTTATTGAATAAATTATTCATTGTGAATCAACTATACATTCCGATCTGGATCTTCCACTTCCGGTTTCTCTTTTGGCTAATCACTACAAAAATTACACACCCTGCCTAATTTTATTGCCTCGGTGTAAATTAAAGTGAATCAGGAACTGTAGTCTTATCAGTAGCAGTCAAACACAGGACAGAATGACTGAGTCATTTAAACCATAACCTAATCTAAATTTGTTTCACCATGAAGTGAAATTTGGGGTACTTTAGAAGCAAAGTGATATGCAAAATGGATTTCAGATACCTCAAAGTCTGACTGTAACAGCATACGTTTACAACACCTACCACAGAAACAAATGCAAAAATAGTTTGGGGACAAAAATCAGCTTTTTATTCTTTAAAAGCTGTAATAAGAAAGAGAGTGGTATTTTTGGTCTGTTTGTTCTGTTTTGGTTAGCATAGCTTACAAGACATGCCCTCCCCTCCAAAACTTTTTGCGTGAGTTTGCAACGTCGAGCTCATTTGTTCTTGTTTCCCCACAGTTCCCCAGGTCAGGGATGAAGACAGCAGGGCTTAAGATGGACAGCGAGCAGTAAGCTTGAAAGCTAGGGCAAGGGACTCAGATTTCTAGGGATGAGCAGCAGGTTTATAAAACAGGATCACAGACAGCAGCAAAACAGCTTTTCCCTCCTCTTCTTCATAAATCCACACCTGTTTCGGCAGCTAGCATTTATGATTACTGCACTGGGTTAGAAATACCACTTTAAACTACAGTGAAGCCTCAATACCTCGGATAATTACATAGTGGAATAATGCAGAAAAAAAAGGAGAGTAGGGTTAACAGCACGATCCATTACTTGGGACACACAGCGAGCACGCAATGAACATCTGCAATGCTGCTGACTGTGGAGCATGGGGATCCCTGAGCACACACCAAACCCACACCGGGGAGCGCAGCAACCCAAAAACGTGACTCCGCTGCTTCCAGACCACAAGGCAGGGAGAGAATCAATGCATCTGTGCTCACAGCAGAACTGGCGTTCCCAATAAGAAGAGCTTTCTGACTATTTATTTATATATAATTTAATAACAAACTAGTGCACTCACTGTGGCTGTTGCCCAATACAGCCATTTCACACTTGGCAAGAAAAACTTTCACAAAGCTTGCACAAGGTAGCAAAGCTCTACAAAAATTCCTCTATAAAAGGAATATTTCCCTTTTTCTACCCTAAAGAACGTTTTCTGATGAGCATCTTCCCAGAAACTCGATGCAATTCTGAATGTCACAAAAAGCCAGAAAAAAATATATCAGGCCGGGGACTGCTGTTTGAATTAAGCTGATGTAGAAGGATGCAATATTCAGATATTCTGAACAGAAGGCAGCAGACATTGCAGTCAATGAGTACAAAAATCAGAAGTATATGTTGAGTCACTATGCTCGACTCTAGTTAAAATATACAGACTATATATTTGAAAATAGTATTTTCTTACAACTTGCATCAAGCGACTTCCCCCCCATACACAGAGCTTAATTGGTACTATTTAACCTTTTTTTTTCCAGCTATAGCGAAGTTTGTGCAACAAACATCATTACTGAGATGAGAGCTTTCGAAAACTAAACTAACACTGAGATTTGGGTGTATATTTCTGCACCGTTTGTTTCCCCTCCCCCTACAATTTTTACATTATTTTCTCCCTGTCTTTCCTTTATGCTTTTCTTCATCCTCCTCTTTTCCTCTTCCCTTGTTTTTGGCATTATTGCATCCTCTGTTGTTTTTTTTTTTTCCTTTTCCCCTTTCTCCTTAATCTCCAAAGCAGAATGTGAAGTCAATGCCATTTATATGGAAATCACACTTTCCAATATACAGCATTTGCCCAAAAAATCATTTGTCCATTTCTAGCTGCTCCAGGAGAGAACAATCTACATCTGCCCTGCTCGAAGCAGCCCCTTGAAGGGCTGTGATCACAAGCTGTATTTTTTCCACAGGTATATATTGCAAAACTTCTAATGAAGACTGGTATTTTCAAAAGGTCTGAAGGCAGTCAGCTAATCAGTGACATTTCTGACACCAGCAAGACATAGGAACGGGTGCACAAAGTCATTTCCTTTACGCTTTCAGATTATTTTAGTAATCAGAGGAATGAGATTAATGATGTTGATAGTTTATTATTTATTGAGCAGCAACAACATGCTCAGTCACCTACAAAACAGAGCACGAGCTTACAATGTCAACTAGATGGGTCAGGCAGTTTAGACACAAAACACCAAATCCCATTAACGTTTAACGTGGTAGCATTTAAACAAATAACATGTGAATGTGGAATTCAGCTGGGCAATATCCCTCCATTTAAGGACAAAACCACTCATATTCCCCTCTCCCAAAGGGGTTTAAAAGATTTAGAAACCCCACGGCTGGCGACACTGTCCCTGCTCGAAGCACCTTCTAGTCTCAAGCGTGAGTGACTGCTGTTCACCTCAGTCAGCGATGGCTCTTCTACCAAGCAAGAGTGTCCACATCCAACAAAAGCTTTCCTGACCCACAAGTGGTGTTAAAAGCTTTATTTACCCAAATTGCCTTACTATTGTAGGTCAAATGCGAAGGAAACTGTAAGCCCAGATTGGTAACAAAAACCAGAAGCAGTTGTATTGCTGCTAGTTCGGTTTTGCCCTTAAAACACATCATTCAGTAAGCCTTGAGTTTTAAGTAATCTTTCCATGAGATCATCCGATCTACAGGACTCCCCAAAATGACTCACTTTACTGATGACAGTGGAAGTCCTCTGGATTTATAGCAGTACGCTTGTGGCAATAGCCTGCTCACCGAGGCTTAGGGTTTCAGCTTGGTTTAAACAGTAAGGCATGAATTCTTTCATTAGTCATCACCAGAGAATGAGCTGACAAGTGTCTTCCAAGAGTGAGTGCATGTTCTTTCTGTGCCATAAATCTGAGAAATGCAGAACAACGTATTTGAAATATACAAAAAAAAAAAAAAAAAAAAAAAAAAAAAAAAAAAACACCAACTTTCTGCATTGATTAAAAGCCTTGCAAACACCCAAGAGTTCCTTATTATATATCCCAACTTTTACCTTCAGCCAAGATCAGCAGATGAAAAACCTATATTGGTGCATCTCTCTAGGGCTGTGAAGGCACAGGGCATCCAACAATTTCAGCTTCGTTGTGATTGCTGGCCCCAGAATAACCCAATCGCACCACGCAGAGGATACAGGGCACACAGGTGATCTGTGAAACCCATTTGGGTTTGTCACACATTTGTCCCACAGTTCCCAAAAGAAGTCAGTACGTAGGCCACGAGGCTTCACAGCTGGTCGAGGCAAATGATGTTATTTTTAAGAATTCAGTGGCTTATTCAGCCCTACTAAGCCACACATCCTAACCAACCTTATGCTCACAGCCCTCCTGCGTGCAGAACCCTTCATTCATCCTTTCAGCGCCTACCACACCACCCCTATGACTGCCACGTTTCATCAGGTGGGCTGAGCAGAAACCAGAAGAGGGCACCCCACTCAGAGACACCTCCCCCAAACTCACACAGCCCACCGAACATCCTCTCACCTACCTCTCACCTTTCTTGCCCACCTCCTTCATGCTTGTGTCGGTCACCAGCAGAAAGGCCACTTGCTGCAGTTACACCAAAGGCATTAAATTTGTTCGCCTAAGAATTATTTCCTAAATCTGATTTGTCCTTTCAGCTTTCCACAGGAATTTGAAGGTAGTAAAGCCGGGCTTAGAATCCTAACTAGCTTGTATTTTCTCTCCAGCTTCAATTTCAGGTTGTTTCATAGCATGGGTTAATTTGCCATAAAGCTTTAACCACTGCTGATACCTGCTTCCAGCATGCACAGTTCCCTACAGGATTTTATTGCCCTTAATATAATAAAATGTAGTTTAACCATCGCTACTAATTTCAGAATTAACTACTACAAACCTGCCTGAGCGGCCTTTTTTATCCCACGCACATTACCTGATTGTTATGCGCCTGAACCTGCCTCCTGCCCGCAGCCAAGAGTTCAGCACGGGGTTCAACACAAGTTTTAGAGCCAACGTGATTCAGTGCTGGCTACGGCGGTGTTTCAGCGCTGAAGACCTCTGGGAGGAAGGGCATCCGACCCATTTCTGCACAAGAGATGCAAATCCAACACGGCTGCAGTGCTAAATAACCTCCACAAATCCTTGGTAAGTAGGGACAAGATTACATTTAATCTATACAAGTTCATCTCGCTAATTATCGGCACCCAGTTATAATACATTAACGTGGCAATCAATGTCATAAGCTAAACATCTCTGACAGGTAGAAACACGTAACTTGTGGCACTGATGGCACTTGGGCAGCAATACCCAATCTACAGCTATGTCTTTTGGAAGTCAGCAGGACAGAGGCAAACCTGCTCCTGCCTTCCCAGGCACTTGCTCTTGGCAGCAATAAAACAATTGTTTTTTGGGTAAGCACATAAATACGTTGTTTATTGAAAAGGGGATATTGTAACACTACAAAGAGGTTCATCCACTTGCACTATCAAAGAAAAAAAGCAGAATAACTTAATTAAAAATAACGAGCCATTTTCCACAACTCTGTCCCCAGAACCGCATCTGCCTCGGTTGGACTTGGAATTCACACTAATTCACACTTGTGCTGTCAGTGCCACGAAGCACTGAACACCACGGGCACTGAAGAAGGCCCTCGCACTTCTGGACTCGGTGAGAAATATAACCTCAGTCTTATCTCATTATGTGAATGAATGGCTTTATCTCGGGCTAGCCATTAATGAACATAAAACTCCTAAAAATTATCAGATAGCCTTCAAAACCACCAGCATCAGTGACCTGCCATCGTGTCTAATTTACTCTGCCCACGTTGTAGCATCAAGTCACAAGTCTAAGTCACACAATTGTTGACACCACCTTAAACTCACGTCCCCCCGTGCAAGTCCCAGAGTTTTGTTCGGTCACTTAGTGGATGGGAAACGAGGCCGGACAATTCCACTGATGTGCAGTATTCTGCATTCAACAGACACAACAAATAAATCCCTTTGGAGGCCACGGGTGGCTTGCAGCAGCAGCCTGCCCCGATGACCAGAACCGATACCCATGGCAAGGAGGGTGCCTTCTCTGGCCTTGGTTGGCTTGGGTTTCCCACCACAGACAGACTGAAACCCCTCCTCGAGTCACCAGAGCACATCTTGCATCTCTCTCCCACTTCTTACCCGGGAAACACCCTCAAGTTCTCTGAGCAACCTTCCTCCAGCACGCTTTTGTTTTCCTCTTCCCTCATTCCGCTCAATAAAGCTGGCTTTTGGCATATTAAAGCTTAATTTGTTTAAGAACAAACAGTCGGGGGCCCGCATCTCACGGATGAGAGTGACAGATCACACGAGGAGACCAAAGACTTCGGGGGCAGCAGATTTGGCAGGTTTCTGTCTCGGCGGAGAAGCAGAGCTCATTGTCATGTTTCCAAGAGGCATTACACAGAGCTCCAAGGTGGAGCTGTTTACCAATACCGTGATCTCTCCCCAGATGCAGTTGCTACTGCAGCTAATTAAGAGAACAATTAAGACTAAGGCAATCAGTCAAGTACACAGATCCGAGTCATTTTCTCCACTCTCTGATGCTGCGCTGGCTCCCAGAGGGCTAAACCTTATTCACTCATTCAGAAAATGACAGGAAGAAGCTATTAAATATCTGAAAACCATAAAAATGCAATCATACTGTTCCTGAGCTAAGCCGCTCACCAGAGACCAATGCCAGGCAACTTAAGAAACTTGCTGGCCCCCAGAATTCACATACTTACAAATAAGAAAATTAATCAAAAGCAGTTCAGATCAAAATTTAATTAAAAAGAAAAGGATTGCAGAAGACTTCCTGAGATTTCTCTGTTTTATGTTTATGACTGATCAATATTATGTGTTATCAGCACAGTGTATGACAAATTCCACTGGGCATCTTTAAAGAGGAAGTAACAGATTAAATATTGAGCTAAACAATTTAATCTCTGCTTTAAAAGGTTTTCAGATATTTGTAAAGGTAAATCCTATTAGAGTATAAATGTCTCCATGTGCTAGCGCTGTAGGCTCGTCACGGAGGAATTTGTAAACACCAGGAGACAGGCCCTCATTAAATATAAATTTCCTTCTTTTGTAGAGCTATTGATGAAAAAAAAAGGGAAAGCATTTAAGTCTTCAGCAGAGGGGATGGGGGGAAAAAGGTCCCAGAAGCGAGGTTTAAATGCAGCTATATGTGCAAGCACACACGTATCAAACTCTGGGAACCAGCAATGCCAACAGGCTCCCCAGGTTAATTAAACGGAGCCCAGAGACCCAATCCTTCCCACTTTACGGGGATGGAGAGGGAGACTCGTCTGTTGGACATGAACACTCGGCCAACAATCCCAAGCACATACAAGAACAAAGAGGTAAGTGTAATAAGGACACAAACTCAGGGACAGGCTAAACAACATCCTATTTAGGTATATTTATATCCATACGCTGTGCAGGTACAAACGCATGCCTGCACACAACAACCATAGCACCTCGTCTGCACGTGGGTCAGCAGGCACAGCAAAACCCAGCACCCTGAGGAAGGTCGGGGTGAATATTACAATTAAAATGATACACATTTAATTACAATTAAAATGATAGCACAGAGGTCACTCAGTGCAGCAGCAGCAACACCCAAACCCACCCAGAGAGCTGACTCGTGTGGGTTACCACCAGGGGCCACCCCACCGTAACACTTGTGGAGCACCAGGACGAGACATCTCCATCCACCCAGAGCCCCGCAGGCAGCTCTGCTGCTCCCGTGCCAGTGGCCGTCTTCATTTTACATTGGGGAATTAGTTTCTTTTTTTTTTTTTCCCCCCACGATTTTATGTGATAAGGGATTAAAGTAATTAGAAGCTTTGCGTGATTCCTTCTCCCATCCACCCCCCATCCATTAATCAGATCTATTCAATTTCTACCCGAGCCAGATAAAGACGGAGAGGAGGAGGAGGAGAGATGTTTTGAACATTTGGAGGAATTTGACATTTGTTACAGAAGGCCGGGTGACCTCAGAGGCAGAAATACAGCAGAGATACAAACAAATCTATTGTATATGATGTCACTGTGACAAATAAGAACATGAAAAAAGACAGGATAATCTTCCTATCAGATGAGAATACAGCGACAGTGAGAAGGCACCTACAGTCTCTCAGTCAAAACTAAATAAAATCCAAGGGCTAAATTTCAAAATCAAATGGGCTTGAAGTTGCGTGAGACTTCAGCACAAACCTACACGCAGGTATCACTGAGCTCTTAAGGACAAGCACTAACATTTCAAAGCAATGGCTTTGTTTCAGAACAAGCCTATAAACAAAAGTGAAAGTGTTCACCTTCCGTCTTTCAATTCCCACTTTTCTGACAGGTAGAGACTTGGAAAGAGCCCAAATCTTGCCAGAATACAGTGACCAAGAAGGTCAGTCTTTTCCAAGTGTGACCCGAGGGACGCCAAATGAACTTCCAAGGGCATGGAGTACGACAAAAGGGAGATGCTCTCTCCAGTGGAAGTCCTGGCCCATGACAGCATCGCCGCTCAGTCGAAAAATGAATGGGAAAGTTGCGTGCTGGCAAGTTTTAAGTAAGTGGAGCTCTTCAGGCAGGCCCATCGCACCCAGCTGCCAGAGGCTGAGAGAACACCACAGGCAGCATCTGCTCAGCCAGTCCTTATGCTCTGCCTGGCATCCTCCGTCGCCCGCCGCTCGAGCCAGACAGTGCGAAGTGCAGTGTAGCGTGGCCTAGTCTGATCAGTATTGTTTCATATAATTGATTTCTAGAAAATTGTCACTGCTAATGACTCGCCCTCTAACTACTGCTTACCCTCTGATCCCTGTATCACCTTAACACTGGGATCCAGATGTCTGGGGGTCTTTGTTACATATTTTCATAAGCAGAGAATACAAAAATCCAAGGCTCTTTATTGCTTTTTCTTACCAATCAATTAATGCAGTGAGCAACTAGGGGTTTTAACCCTGCGTTGGATGAAATCATCACTGCACCCGACCAACTATAGCATTACTACTGCTAAAACAGCTTCGCAGTCAAGATATGCGTTTAACTTTTGGGATAAGATGCAAGTGCACATTTGTTTAAAGATGTGCTCTGCCCCCAGCTGTGTAACTGGTGCTGAACCCGAGCAATGCCTACAAGGCAAAAATCAATGCGACTCCTTGCAAGCAGAGGGGTCCGGGTGCATGCAGCCAGCAAAGCCCTGCAGCCAGGCGCTCCATCCAAACTGCTACACGTCTGCTTTGATGGAAAGGTGTGCAGGAGCTGCCAGAAGCCCAAGCGTACACACGGACTGCCTGTCCTTATGAAGGTGGATTCCTAAGACAGTTAAGCAAATATTTAACATATAAGCCATAGAATAGACACGTACAAAAACCAGAGGGAAAGAGGACTCAGTACTGGATGCTGCGAGGAGGTAGAACTGGAAGACAGTTATTCTACAGGATCACCATCTTCAATTTGCTTCCCTCAAAACTACTTGGTTTCTGACTTTAAGATCTCACTTGCAACCTGTTGAGCAGGGTACTTGTGCGTCTACAAAGCAAACTTATAAGACTCACTGCATTTAGCAAGGCAGGTACTCTGTGTGCTGCTTTTGCAAAGAGAACAGAAAGCATCAGCAATATGTTCAGTACAGTGTTCTAGGACATACCAGGGCTAATCTGCGTGGAATCCCAAGAATAAAGGGGAATTTGCCCTTTAAATGAAAACCATCTAGTCACCTTTGTTGCTTTAAAAGTGTTTGTTAAAAAGCCAATTCCTTGATACAGTGCCATATTGTGCTATTGATTATTAGGTGGAACCTCCCCCCCCCCCCCTCCTTCAGCTGAAATTTTGCAGGAGTTCTGCTTTATAATCAATAGCATGCTCCGCGCTGTATGGACTCGGCAGCGCGGCGGCTCTCCTCCAACGCCCCCAAGGACAGCTGCAAAAAATGAGGCAGCTACCTCCCGGAGCTATCTGAGGACCAGATCCAAAGTTCATTGAATTCTGGGGAAAAATTCCCACTGACTTCAATGGGCTTTGGATCAACCCCTGCAGAGGAACACTTTTTAAAACAAACATTAGAAAAAAATCATTAGGGGTAGAAAGCCTTTCATATTATCTACTGGATACGTTTTAAAGCAGGAGGGTGGGAACGTGCTCTTTTCTCTTTATGAATGTGTAACTCTCGTTAATGTCAGGGAGAAGTCACGCAATTATGAGGTTGCAAAGGTTGAAAGAGAAAAGAAATATGGCCCGATACCTACATAACCAGCCCGTGTCTAGACCTGTGTTTTATCAGGAAGTTTTAAAAGATAAGACTTAGCCATACAATATTTTTTTTTAATCTCTTTAAAAAAAAATTAAACCTAGATTTGTTAAAGGGCTTCAACAGTAAGAATAATCGTGTTTGAGACATAGAAAGAAGAAAAGGAAAAAGTTATACAAGAAATGACATTTCACATAAGCTGTTGATGAAAATGTAACACTGTGCGGGTTTAGGTATGATTAACAGAAACATTCAGTTTGCCTCCTCTCGTCTGCACAAAGCACACACGGGAGCAGTGTAAGGAACCATTCCCATTTTCTTGCCTCTCTACATAAACTTCCACCTGGGAGCAGAGCTCCCCGACAGGCACATACACTACACCCTTCAGCAGCATGCAGCCAGAACCCTTCCAAAACACACCTTTCCCCCCTGCTCCCAACAAGGACGAGCCTGCACAGACACTTGTCTGAAGCTCTTGCAGGCTATTATTTCTCAACCAGGGTCTGAGATTCACAGCACAACTTGCCCAGGTCCTGGACAGTCACTTTGCAGCGTGACAGCAGCTCTTCCATCAGTACCTTCAGCTACCGAGCGATGTGGATGCATGTGTTTGATTTCCACTGTTAGCCTTGCAGATAGCACGCAGGAAGGAGCTCGAGCTTCATCGTGAATGTTGAATGCAGCTCAAAGAGGACACCCACAGGGAAGAGACACTGCCAAGGCTCCGGGGTGGCTGGGCTCCGAGGTAGGTTTGGCTCGAGACCCAGCTGGCTGCAGGCTTGAACTAACAAACTAACTTACCTGAAGCAAGCCCCATGCTGTGAGAAGCTTCTGCAGAGGCAACGTCCTCTGATTCTCCCCCTGACCTAACCTTGCAGATTTAACTACAGCTACATGAATATGAAAGGAAGCTTTACACTACATAGATTCAGGACAATCAGAAATCAAATTTCCTTTTCTCAGCAAAAATGAATAAATAAGATCTTTTTTGGGGGTGGAATGAAAAATGTAATATTGTTTAAAAAATACTTTTGGAACAATACATTATTTAAGATTGAAAAATGTTATTAAAAAGTTTAGTTTAGATGAACACTGAAGCATTTCCTTTAAACTTCTTTTAAATTTTATCCTCCTCAGCCTAAACAACCATCTGAACTTCATACAGCCTCACAAATACTTCAATAACTACAGAAATGGATTACCATTTCTCTTTCGAGATAGCTTGGAATAATCTCGTCTCAGAAATAAAATAATTCTAACTAATACCGAAAAAGAATATACCGAAAGGCTCTGGACTGAAGTCACCGCATGGGACGTTTCAGTTGCCTCCCTGAGCACACATTTGTGCACATACATATGTTTTGGTTCTGGGAATTCAGACAGAATCCTTTCAGCTCTCTAGCTTCCAACAATCAGTGACAAACAAAGCAATATTTAAAGGAGAGGAACGTTTCTTTTAAAATAATTACTTAATGACACCCGTGGAATGATCAAACAAGTTCCAGAAGCTGGAAATTCCTTCCAATGCAGACATAAAAATAATTGGGCTGAAGAGTTGTGTTTTAGCGCTTCCTTCTCAGTTATACCCCAGAGATTTGCTCACAGCCCACAACAATTTCAAAACCCTAGTTCTGGGGAGTAATACTACATAACCATAAAACCACACTTGAGATAAGATTTAATTATCATTTTCACCTTTCCAACACCTCTCAAGAAGTAAGCCTTAAAAGCCTTGCATGAAAGAATATTACAATTAAAATGATGGCACGCAACAATGATATTAAAAGAAAGACAAACTGCTGTGTAGGTTTCACAGGAGCTGAAGTTCAACAGCTTTACTCAAAAATATTAGAAGTGGTACTGTCTGATGGATTTTAGATATTCACTTTGGGCCAGAGGATGTTAGAGCAAAATAAAACAAACTGACATTACATCCTAAAGAGATCTTTTCCTTTGCTTTAGACAGGAGGCTGTAGAAAGCTACTTTTACTACACTTGGTGAACCACCACAGAGGAAGAACCGTGTTCTAGTGGCTTCATCTCAGTGGGAAACTGAAACAAGGTGTGTTTCAGCCTCTTCAAGGAGGAAGAAAAGGGCATGAGAAAAAAAAAAGGATGGCTCTTACCTGCACTTTCCAGCTAGGTGTTCTTTGGATGAAATGGACTGCTTGGAAATTGTTTGCTGTCAAAACAGGAGTATTTGGGAACTGCATCCAGTTTCACTAACCCTGCCTGTGGCTTTGTGTTCTGTGGTCTGGACACTCCAAATTATTGCATTAAAATTTTTCTAACGTAGCAGGCCAGCTTATATTTTCTCCTGCCCCTATGAGGGGAGCCGCAAGGAATTATGACTTGGCAAGGTCTCCAAACTGTGCTGCTTGCCACGGTTATCAGCAGGATATAAGCAGTATAGCACCCCCAGTCCCGGACAGCAAAATGTCAAAGTTCCCAGGCTGATGATAATGAGAGAAAGGCAACAGGTCCCAAACTGGAGATGGAGTTGTGGAAACAAGTACCAGGGAACAAGCAGCTCCAACCAGTCACTTCTCCTGTGTTTAACTCAAGGGGTTGCACCTCGCAAATAGGAAAGATGCTCTTCAAAAATCCAGAAGAAGAAAGCCACAAAAACCTTCAAGATTTTACTTTAAATATTTTCTTGCTTACAAGGTGCCAGATATTGAGGAGAACAAATTGACAAAGAAAAAAAGAAATCAATTCCAAGATGCTGCCAACAGTAACATTTCGTATTACAACAGTCCCTTCCGATTTCAGTTAGGAAAATTACCACTAACCGTGCGTTGAAGAGGAGCCTGGTGTGCAATGGTAACACCCCAACCTCTGGCTTCTTCAGCCTTTCACGTAGGAAGATGTCTTCCTCAGGACTAAACCTTCGAGGGTTTGAAACCAAGTTAAAGCAACACGTTTTTCAGGTTCAGTGCTGTTGGATTCACGATGAAAACAAACAACAATGGGAATCCCTTGAAAGTATATCGGGGTCCCTGAACTGAAGGCTAAACAACAATTTTCTTTAATTGGAAACATATTTAGGGGGGAGAAGAGAGGAGGGGATGAAGGAAGCAGGATCTTAAACCAAAGGATGGAATCTCTTCATAAATATTCCCAGAAATGCTCCTAAAAGAAAGGTTTATCCTTAATGCTGAGATGTATGGGGGAGAAGAGTTGCATCTCCCATGTTGCCTAGACCTTGAGTTGAAGGGAAAGGCCATCTTCCAATTAGGTAAGTAATAAGGAAAAGCCATACTTCACTCCATATTGCCAGTGAACCACCGGGGCCAAACAGACCTAGATTTTTCTCTTTCCAGAGCAAAGAAAAACCAAAGGTAAACAATTGTGTTTTTAAATAGAAACTTACCTTTTACTGTTTCTCAGGCCCAATGCTGCTGGTACTACTACTAATTACACGAAGGAGGTAAGCGTATTGGTTGAACTCAGAAGTCAAATTATGGCAAAATGAGTTACTCTGCGTAAAAGCCAACCACCGTATCCCTCTGAAGCAACACAAGGGCCTTCAAGGGAAGTTGGAAAATGTAAATCCCCCAAAACCCTGAATACCCAATAAATCACTGGCAAGCGGGCCTGGGTTTCAGCACTGAACAGAGGTAAAGCAAAAGAGTTCCAGAGTCTAGCAAAGACGGAAAGAAAGCGTTCATTGTATGGGAAGGGTACGTGATCCGTATCAGACCTTTGTGCACCGTGCTGGGACGGAGAATTTACGCGGATGCAAGGAAGTGGGAGGTGTTAAGAAGGGAACGGCACCAGAGTTTACACAAGTGTTACCAGCGTCAGAATAATGTTTATCAGTTTACAGTATTTGACTTTGCATAGCTCAAGGGAGAAGCGACAGATAACAACAGCCCAAACCACGCTGCTTTACCTGAGAAGCCTGAAGAAGGCCCAAATTCTCCAGCTGAAAGTATGCCCAATTAAACTTATCTTGTATATCTGAGCCCCAGCTGGGGAGACGAGTTCGCTGGGGGTTATAACAACAACAATGCACGCGTGCATGTTTCAACTGCTGCATATACTGAAACATAGGATAAGGAATACCGTATTGTGGAGATGGTTTACTGCATAACCCCCCTTTCAGCATCGTTCTTTGGAAGACACGTAGTTGGGCACACGCTTTACTTTTATGACAAGGAATAAGCAATTCTCGGACACGTCAAAAGACTTCACTAACCTCGCTATACGACTTTTCTGAAGTCAGTACAGCCACGCTGATTTGTATCAACTCAAGAGTGACCTATCCACGATTCATCTCTCTACACCATCACAAAGTAGGAACACAGCAGAAACACAATATTCAGCTTCCGTGCTGGAGAGACGATCAACAGCAACTCTTGTGAACAGCTAGGAAAAAGCACCCAAACATCTGATTCCAGAATGGAGTTGCTGGGGCTGTATCTCCACGTGGATGAACCAAACCTGGGGGGTTCAGCCACCTCCTTTGTGGCAGCAGAGTTGCACATACTCAAATGATGATAAATCACCCCAGTGAGAAAGCTAAGTTTCACCCGCACACACTTGCAAATAGAGCAATATTTAAACACACACATGCACAAAGGTTGCAACTCTTTAATCTGGGAAGAGAAATTACTTCAGATGTGATAAAAGGCTAAAGAACTGCACATAGCCTGAGGAACTACAGCAAAGGGTCATCAAATTAAGCTGCTGGGAACAAATTCAAAACAAACGAAACGAGGTCTAACACCTCCACTGTATGAAAAGCCAGCTGTGGACCCCCTCTAGAAAGCATGTTGGCAGTAGAGAATATTTATAAGGTTTCAGGATAGAAACTAGACAAGTACTTGGAAGAGAGATCTGTTGGGGGCTAATAGTTAGAAATACCACACAAGGTACAGAAACCCTTTGGTCTGAAAGTACTAGAAGGTTGGGAGAGATTTTGGAAAGGAAGCATCACGCACGCTTAATCTTCTCTAAGAATCCATTTACCACTACCATTGGAAATGGGATGCTGGATTTGCTGCAGACCCTTGGTCTGAAGCAGTACAGCTGCTTTTATTCTGTAGGCACTTCTGTCGAGATTCTGTTTGTCACTTAGTTGATCTTAGGAAAAAAAAAAAAAGCTGAAAACTGAAGAAAGATAATAGATGGTAAACAGCATCCAATAAAAAGGAACAGAGGACATTAACATTTAATATGCAGCCATTACAGGTAAGTAATTTAATTGAAAAGATGGTGAGGGCCCAGAAGTAATTTTAATGTGTGCTACGCACCACTGAGGTTAACAAGAATTGCAAATATTCACATAGGACTTTTGGCCCCTTGCCTGTTTTCATCACAGGGTTAGTACTAAGTCCACAACCATCAGAATTTAGGTTTTTGGTTATCAGGGCTGCTGCTGAGAAGCTCAGGAGCTACTGAATCTACAAATACTGGAAACATACCAACATAAAAATGTTCATATGCTCCGGATCAACCATTCTCCTTTCAAAGGACCGTTCCACAAAAAGCAGCACACACCTCTGTGCTAAGCAGGCTATGGGGAAACAGATGCAACAAGACTCTTCTGAGAAAGGTGCTCTGGGATAAACATCCCTACGCCAAACAGGTCAATTATAAAGCCCACACAGCTTCAGGATCAAAATTTAGATGTTTCAAATGTAGAAGTTGCATTTCCATAACCTTTAGATTATGTACGTGAAAATATGCTATAGTATCTAGTTGACCAGTAAATTCATCCCTGCCATGAATCTTTGAATCAAGTATTATGTTCCACCCTGCTACCGACAACTTTATGGCCTGAAACAAACATGTCAGAGGTTTACCAACTGATCTTCAAAAGTTCCTTTTCTTTGATTAAACGTCTACTTCAGCAGAGTTCAGCAAACGCCTGAATGGGACACCTGATGAGCTGTTGACAGTGTATTTATTTCTAAAACACTCCGTAAATCTTCTCATCCACACTGCCTCTATCCTCTTACTTTCCTGTCTCTGCTACTGTTCTCCACAGCCAGCCTGCCCTTCCCTTGCACTCAGACATCTGGTAGCCACTTACCGTGCTGATGCCCTTGATGCCTATGCGAGATGTGCAGTGATTGCAGAGAAGTGCACTGCCTGTTGTGTCGTATTGCTTAAATGTTTTCAAGAGCTCAGCTAGAAACCTGCAAGATGTATCTCTGATGTCTAGGTACCTCATGAAGTACTGCTATTGCTAGAGAGGAGGACAGGAAGAGGGGGGGTGAAGTAAATCTCTTCTCTGAGCTAAAAACCATCCGGGGAAGTCAGGCATGGGTGCAGAGGAAGTTTTCAAGGGGCCACTTTCCACTGTCACCTGAATTTCCTGAAAGAAGATAGAGGCTTAATGAAAAACGCCACACTGTCACCACAACCTGACTTAGAAACAAACAGAACAGTGAATTAAGCAAGACAGATTAAACGTGACAAATTACCCCCTGGCCCTGAAATTCCAGGTTTATTTCCAAGGGGCAAAAGCAAAGCCATTGCCAAAGGAGGAAACATTTTCATTTACGGTTACATGGACAACAGGACCCATGGAGCAACATAGTCGGCTGCTCATGGGGTAGGAGGAGGAATTACAATTTGACAGCCCGATTTAAAACCAAGGAAGAGCAAAAACATAACACTGGTTTGCACAAAGTTTAGCGCGCTTCACAGTAGCGGAGACCTGAAGGAAGACGGTTCAAATGATTCTGACAAATTGGAGAAACAGACCTGAAAAGAATGGGGGAAAATTAAACAGAGACAAGTAAGAAAAGCATACAGTAAATACTCCAACTGGAGAGCTGGAGTACTGAACCGCTCAAACACAGGAAGCATGCGGCTAAACAGCAGTTCCCCAGAAACAGGTTTAGGGGCTACTGGATCAGAGTCAACACGGCTCTGCTGTTGAGACAAAAAGAAAACATAATACTGGGATATATAAACAGGGCATACAGCCTGCAAATCACACCGAGGAACTACTCCGCTCTCCTCAGTGCCCAGCTGGCTTCAACCAAGCCCTGTACCCACCGCAAGAAAGAGATGGAGCTAGCAGGAAGCAGCCTGGAGAGCAACAAAAACGGGATGTCTAGGAGACAAAACCTACAGGGAGAGACTGGAATAACCAGATTGTTTAGCGTAAGGAAGAAACGATGGACTGAAAAATAAAAGAAAAAAAAGAAAAAAAAAAAAAAAAGAAATACGTTAATGAAGTACACAACACTGGCGTGGTGCAAGAGAAGCATTTCTGCTTGTCCAGAGTGGATGCAACAGCGCAAAACTGAGATGGAATTGCAGCGAGGCTTAAGCCTCATTTGCAAGAGGTAAGAACTGAGCAGACGCAGGGAAGCACTGGAACAGATCGCCCTGAGGAGCTATGCAGCTTCCGTCACCTCAGAGGGGCCCTCGGGTGGACAAACGTGTCGCAGGAATCAGCTGTCCTACCTGCATTGCCATAACACAGCTTCCAGCCCAGCTTTTCATGGGTTCTGTATTCAGTGACAGAATGAATTGAATTAAAGGAGGCTCTCTTGGGTCATCTTCACCTTCAGTGAACCTTTTGGGTTGGAAAGGTTCGCCAACAGCCACTGAAGATTGTTTCTGTAAGTACAGAGGCTGGTCTGCATATAGAAAAAGTGCACAGGCATCGTAGACCTTCACGCACCCTGCAGCTGCATCACATTTGCTGTTATCTGTACCATCAATATCACTCTGAGGCCTTTCCTTAACCATTTGAGAAGTGGCAGAGTAATGACGGGGAGGCCTAGCTTTGTGCTGACACGGCTTACAGACACACACAAGCATCTCTGCTCCGTGCTGCACCATCCTTCATCCTCGTACCTCCTCTCCTGGAGTTAGCGTGGGCAGCTCCACGCTGTGCTGCTTTGGGCTGCTCACTGGTTAGGAGCTTTCCTCTTCATAGCTGAGGCAGATGCACTAATAAAAAGGATCTCTGCTGCCCTCTTTCACCAATTAGTCCACTAAATGCGACAGAGCAGAGGGAGAGAGAAGCTGGCGCTTAGGGGATGGAAGAGAGGCAGAAATAACATCGGAGAGACATCAGGCACTCCACCTGGGATGACTAGAGGGGGCTGATTGGAGACCAAGGGCTTACGCGGCTCATTTCTGACAGGGAACCAAACCTGAACTGAAACCGAGCTCTTCTGTTGGTCTTTATCACAGTAAAAGTCCTACTGAATTCAAGTTGGTGCAGAGCCAGCTTCAGTCAGCTAAACAAAACGAAACAACAACAATAACAAAAAGAGTAAGAGCAACGACTGTTTCAGGTCCCTGCTCCCCGATGGTTTGACCAGGGGTGTGCAAGGTGAACTCTAGAGCAGATCCTAGAACTAGGATCTCTGCTGGAAAACTGGGAAGTCAGGAAAACTGGTGGTAAAGAACACCCAAGTTAAAGGTGGGGGGGCAAGGTAGCTGCTGTCACAGCCTAGTATGCAACTGCTGTGAGTAAATAATTCAACTGACAGGCCTCTGCCTGGGGCAGAAGTTAAGACCCTCACTGGAGCAACCCCTGTGACCCTTAGCACCAGCTAACAGGAGTAACCAGTGTGTAAAAAGGAACTTCAGCCTATTACCACCACTG
Organism: Heteronetta atricapilla; assembly: GCA_011075105.1. NCBI lineage: Eukaryota > Metazoa > Chordata > Aves > Anseriformes > Anatidae > Heteronetta > Heteronetta atricapilla. The sequence goes on from CM021733.1 coordinate 9,915,186, forward strand.
TCAATTTAGCAGGAATGAAAGACAAACCATTGTCTGCAGATGAGGCCAAATATTATGGTCCTCCTACCCAAAGACAAGGACTTGTTCAACACTAGGTGACAGGGCACTAAATTGGCACTAAATGCAAGATCAAGTGATTTTGACTTAAAATCCTCAATGCATCCATGTCTGGAGAACTGTGTGTGGTTCTGGGTATCCCACAACAGAAATGAGAAGGCACAAAGGAAGATCAGCTTCTGATCACAGAGAGATACACAGCAAAAAGGATGCCATGCAGACAACAGAATAGGAGAGAAAAAAAGATCAGATTCTTCAAGAATAATCTGTTAGTGGTTATTCAACACGACAGTCGGAGTGTAAACTATAAGCTCAAATCCTCCATTGCAGCAAGCTTCTGAACGCTGCAGAGAATGCATAGGTGGTAAAGGAATTTTTAAAAAAATCACAAATTTGGAGGGGTTTTTGGCCCTTCTGCAGGACTACTCTAACTTTGCCTCGACTTTCCCAGCTACAACATGTAGCATTTGGGGACAATCAAAGTCCTTGATGCTCCATATACGTCATTTTCTGTCGGTTGTGCTATGGTCTAAGACAATAGGCAACACTGCGGCTCCACAGGGAATTGTTTGATGGGAATCTCCAGCAGCTCGGGCAAGCAGCACGAAGTGGACTGTGCAGACCAAAGAATCCAGATCTGCTAATTTAACTCACCCACCTTTGTTCTTTCCGTCACTAGCTGCAAGCACAAAACACCCGTCGGGCTCAGTCCCTGGTTTTAATTTAAAGCATATACAAATTTTGCTGAATGTTATCAAGCGGGGCTTTGAAAGAGACAAAAAAAAAAATACTTTCTGTTAGTCACACTTTAGAAGTTACTTTTTTTTTCTTAGAATAGGGCTGGAACACTGGAACACTGTCAGCTCTGTCGCCTGAACAACGTCTGTGGGCTAGGGCAGGTTACTTGCCAACCCTCAAGAAAGTGCAGAAACTCCTGGAGTCACCAAGTCCTTCTCACTTTGTGTTGCTAAACACGCTCTGCCACTACGGACTGCACCACAATGCACGAGGAAGCTTAGCAGATGCAGTCCGCCAGTTCTTCAACCTCCAGTTAAAGAACATGTGGAAAAATACCAAAGGGTATTTTTATAAAAATACCAGAAACGGATACTTATAAAAATACCCACGACGGCCTCAAACAAACCTCAGGTCTAGCTGAACTACAGCCATTGCGGTGTCTGCAAGTAAGGCAAAGTCTGATGAAAAACTGTTTTTATGTTCCTTTTGGTGTGGAATAGACAAAGATGCTCTGATGCAATACCTCGAGTGAATCCAGGGTAGCCCTACATCCGCCGGTCAGCGACGGAAGGTCAATACCTCCCCTTTCTCTCCTGCACATCTGAAGCCAAGCAGTGTTCTCATGGAGCCAGCTCTGTGCTGCCCGAGGACTTCCCTGAGAAGGAGGTACGCTCAAAGTCGTGTCGGCAGCTGTCTTTATCCCTGACCCTCCACAGCCTGGAGTTTGAGCAAGAGCTCGTTTGGCTTGTGGCTGGAAAGCAGAAGGACACGATCGTCACAAGTAGGAAAAGATCACAAACCCGGCAAGAAAGAATAAGGCTGCAGTCCAGCCTTCAAAACAGATTTTTCAAGGGAGGGGAAGCAAAACAGCCATGAATCAGTAGGAGAAATACGACTTTAAAACCCTCACAAAGGGCAACAGATGGGAGCAGAGCAAAGTGCTCACAAATTTCAACTGGAATAACTGTCTCTTCGTGAAACCTCTCCAAATATGAAAGATCTTCAGACATCTGCAATTAAATCCCCCTATTAATCCCACCTATATTTTAAAGGCAGTTGAGCCAGGCTACTAATCGTGCTATTGGCAGACCGAAAACTCGACCGGGAGGACAGAGATGGTGAAGCAGAAACGAGAAGAGCCAAAACGCCAACTTAAAACCCAACGCGATGCGGCTGCTGCTCTTCCACCTCCGCCTACCTCTAATTAAGATCCTCCGGTAGTTTTATCTCTAAGTGCTGGAGGGGGTTAGGACTTGTGCGTTTCTGACTCACCCATCTTTCCTACGTGCTCACAGGAATGAAGATAGGGAAAATATCACCACTTCTGTATTATGGAAACCTCGCAATTAATAATTGAGAATCTTTTTATCTCTCTCTCCCTTTTTCTTTCAGAACTAGAGTGCTCTCTTCAGCTTGTTAAGCTTAGTTCACTCCCACTGATAATTCACTAGAGATCATAATTTATGGACAATTGAAGCTGCAGAAACATCTCTTAGAAGGAATAGAGCAGATCCATAGCAACAATTCTTCAGGGGAATATTAATCCCCAGCTTTATGTAGTGCTAAGTGTACAATAGTAATCAGAACTTGAGTAGAAGCTGCTAATCATTGAGGGAAAAGGCTGTATAAAGAATTCATAATGGAATTAGCCTGCGGCAAACAAAGAAAGACAAAATTAAATCAGCCATCAAATTGCACCAAGGAATTTTAATTTACAGGTTAATGTAGGATTATGTAACTAATCACAGCTAACATTTTCAATGAACAACCAATAAAATTCTGCTCTTTTTTCATTCCTGCTAATGGTATTCCAATAACACACTTTTATCACCGTATAATGTGTTAAGAATGATTTCCAAAAATTCTAAAAAATTCTCCCAAAAAGCATTAGGACTGAACAATCAATGCAAAATGCTGGCTTTAAGTTAATTAGCATAAATATACATCTAGATGATCTACTGTTAGGTTCGAGCCAATACAATAAAGTTCCTCTGAGTCTGCATAGGACAGATTTACATAACCAAATGTGCATAACCATAGCTTTAAAATATATGCATGACTTCCAAAGAGGGAGATGCAGCAATACGAGAAGCCTCCAAATTAAATAAGTCAAACAACTTCTGAGTACTAAAGTGCATCAGCTAATTCTAAATAAAACCCTTATTATAGATTTTTATATCAATACAGCATATATATCCTATGACATACGCACAAAGGATTGCTCTAACGGAGTTTGTGCTGTTTATAATATGAACATCATAAAAAAGAATATGGTTTCTGGGATAAAAAAGTTGATTTGCTTCCCCTCGAGACAAAAGAGAGACCCTATATTTGACCCAGTTATATTTTGATATTGGCCAATACACGGAGATTAAAAAAAAAATTAAAAAAGGCTGAAAGAGAGGAAAACCTCTACGTTCTAAAATGTATTTAAAGACCAATAGCTAATATATGCAAATATATAGAAAAGACTCACATAACTCTTTGCACGTTTTTAAAGGGAAACTCCAAAATTACACTGTATGCTTCAAAACACATCAGCTTAATCAAAAAGATCTTTTTTTTTGCAACATATGGCAGCATGAAAATTTTTATAAATGGAGTAAAAAGCATTTTCATAAGCTTTACTTCACTTAAGAGGAATGCTGGGAAGAAAGGCAACAGCATTCTTCCTGCATATGTTTTTCTTGTTCTGAACAATGTGGGAAAACCTCATTTTACTTTAATCTAACAGTTCATTTTATGGAAGCAGCAACATTCTGCCCATTTATTAGCATAGAAGGTTTGGGGTTGTGGGTTGCTTTTTTTTTTTCCCTTCCCTTCCCTTTATAAAGTCTAATTTTAAGATGCACACTTCCAAAAAACATTATGGTGTCAATTGCACTACCCTTCAGCAATCCTGTAATAACTTTATTCAACCATTTCTAATTATAATTATATTTTCAATTCCTTTTAGCTATAGAAACTCTTTATCAATCAGAGCACAAGACAGAAAATTACTTTATTACAGCTACAGCTCGTTAGTCTGAGTGCTCTTAATGAAGCAGCCTCATAATCAGATGAAAATCATGCTGAAGAAAACTTGCATCATTAGTCTGGGCCTTAATTACCAAGAAATATAGTCACTAACAATGATACTCCATTTCATGATACGGTGCATGCACCTTCTACAGTACTTGCAATTAATAATTCCGCAGACTGCTACAGAATCTTTCTATTTATTCATAACAATGGAGGGGAAAAAATTCTAAATTTAATTGAGCGGCTCCGAATGCACTCTCTCGCTCTCTCCTGCTCAGATTAAAATGTCAAAAGGCTAATATTCTATCTTACAATAATTCATCATTTTAATTACATATTTTATGTATGTGAAATGTCCTTTTTTTTCCCTCCCCTGATCATTTAGGGCGACATTTTGGGGGGACGTGCGTAGGGGAAAAAATCTGCCCATTTATGTAGGTGGCCCACGCCACACAGAGCAGCAGTGAACAGAAGAAAAAAGCATTTATTTTCATTGTCAGTGAACGAGGTCCGTGTTGGATAAGCTTCAGACATAAGCGTGAGACATTCATTTAAATTAATGATGGCCTTCATCCAATACACTTACTGGTAAGGATGGAAAGATTCTCAAGTGAGGAATATGTTGATTCCTGAAATCCTTTATGAATATGATCCATCACAGGGTTAGTAACTTCTATACACAAGGCTCTTCTAATCCACTGCATTTTCCGTATGCTTTTACATGGAGTATGCTCCTCTTAACTCTCCAGTAAGCTTCCTGCATGCGAAAGCATCAGGAAACGCAGTTAGTGAGAGCCCCCTTCGGCCAGCTAACGAACCCACTAAAAGATCAGATCGCAATCCTCAACAATCTGGAGTGTTTTTCACTCCCAGTTGCTGCACAGAAAACAATTCCACAGACATCAGCGGGAACGTTCACAACTCACAGTGGTGCCCCCGAGATCTATACCTGCTCCAGCTTTCTCCCTGTTGTACCTCGTTGTCGCTGAACCAAGACAGGCTCCCGAGGGCAATAACCAACACAGCTTTCCAGCGTATTAGCCAATGCAGCAAGGGGGTACTGCTGCTTCCTCGGCTGCAAAGCTGCATGTTGCAAACTGTGGATTCCACTCAACATCGAAATGGTTCGACACCGAAATATTTGATACCGTGATTTTTGCAAACTGCCTAATCCTTGGCTGCTCAGCTGCTATCTGAGCAAGTCACATTACAGCAGAAAGATACTGCTCTGGAGGTAAGTTACTGAGTCTGTGATTAATCTCAAGGGCATAAGCTAAATAACTCCCTTGTATCATTGAATATTCTAGCACTCACACACCGTGCTGTGCTTTCATGCAAGCATTTCAAACAATAACCAGCCATTAGACAGGCTAGATGAACTTGCCGTGAGGATATTCCACATATATTGCTTTTCCAACACGGTGCTCCACGAGGCATCCTCACGGCTGCCTCTGTTAAATGATCTGCTGCATCTTCCTCTGATCTTGGGCAAATCATTGTCACCTTTTAAAGCCCTTCCCTTCCCTGCCTGAAACAGAAAGCAAGAAGCTCCCTCCTCCGTTTCTGCTGCTGCTGCCTGTGTGTGGCACAATTGAGGGCTACTCAGCAAGGGAAGGAAAAAAAAGAAAATCAGCCTTGAGTACTATGAAATAAATCTGTAAAAAAGCTGAAAAAAATATTATAATTGTAAAAAAGGGAAAAAAAGAAAAAAAAAAAAAAAAAAAAAAGCCTTTCTGCCAGTCTCTCCTTTCCAGGCTCTCTTATTTTCCTTCCCTCCTGCCACGCCTCAGTATTTCTTTTAGGAGAACTTCTTTTACGTAGTTACTTCAAGAATTTGCATCTGGCACCAGCAGCCGACAGAGACAGGAGACTGACAAGATGGACTGTTGTGGCAATTCCTCTGTTCCTACTGCATTCCTAAGCTGTGCTTTTTGGCACTGGATATGGCAAAAAGAGAGCGTATTTAGAAACGTGACAACTGGAAAAAAAATATTCTTAAACCTTACAGTGCCTTCTAAAGTTGCAGAATAAAATGAATTTATAGTATGACTGTAGCTGGCCAGAAACCATGGGCTTGCAGTAAACCAAATGGGGTAAAAACCTGGCTTCGAAAGGGATTCTGAGGTTTTGGCTCCATCCAGCTAGTACGCTTATAAAGTTATTGTATAACTTACTGGCAAGAGAGCAGCATCAGACTGACCTCCACTTGCATCACAGAAATTACACACTCATTGTCTTCGAGGGGAAAATGTTCTTATGGTACCGTATTAATATCTTTTGTGGGTTGGGTCATGAATCAGCATTGGCAGCCGCCTTGAAGCCGTCTGCCTGCCAGCCTTCCCAGCTGGAAAACTGGTACGGCAGGAGGGATGTATACATAAGGGAAGTGATGGTTTCCCAATTCCGAACTGATTTGTACACGGACCCGCTCGGCTTTAAGCCCCCCCAGCGTGCCAAGAAGGAGCTCTAAGGAATATACACAGCCTGCGGGCTATCGCCCTGGGGGCTGAGTGGGCTGGCTGCGGGCTCGCCTTGCCCAGGCCCCCCCGGATCCCTGGGCCGCAGCCCCCCCGGCCGCCTCAGGCCGCCTCAGGCCCGTTGCCGCCATCCCGGCCGTGCCTGGGGGCCCGGCGCCCTCTGGTGGCCGCCCGGCAGCGGGAGCCGCGGGTTCGAGCCCCGGCCCCGGCGGGTGGGATGGAGCCCGCCGGCCTCCCGAGCCCCTGCGGGCCCAGCCCGGCCCTCCGCGGGGAGCAGCGATAAACACGCAAACGCTAAGGTGGCAAGAAACAGCCCTGGCAGGAAACGGTCCCAGTGGCCACAGCCACCAGGGATTAGGTTCATGGCACCCGTGGTCATCAACCGTGGCCAGGCGGGCCTTCAGGTCTTCACCCCCGCGGGCAATCTTTTGCTGGCACAGTGAGAAAGCGTGTAAGATTTTACCTGTAAACGCGCTTCCGCAGACCAGTCTTAGCCTCACGATCCATGTCCCTCAGCTACGGTTTCGCAGTTAGATTGGTCTAGATCAGCAGTTCTTTGCATTTCATCTTCTTAGCTCTCCCTCTGGGTGAGCTGTATTTGCTTAGGCCTCCTCTTCTTCCCCCCAGCAGGATTTGGCCCAGCCTTACAAACTAAGCTTTCAAGCAGCTAAATGGGATTAGCCTGGCAAAGCCCTGGGTTTGGTGGAAGCGGAATAGCTGTGGTTTCCCAAACGCGTATAAATCCAAGCCGTAGGTATGAGCCGCTCATCCGAGCTGCCACCCGCCCGCTACAAACGAGCTGCCCACAGCCCTTGGCTCGGAGGCTCTCCCCGCGAGCGGCCGGCAGGGAGAGCGGCTCCGGCAGCAAGGAAGGAAGCTCCAGACATGGAGCCAGCAGGCTGCTGCAGCAGCACAAAAGACAGTTTCTCCCTCAAGTAAAGACACGCCAAGTCTCCTGGTTCCCTGTGCCTCTCGCTGAAATTGCCTGCTATAAAATCCAGGTGGAATGTAAAACGCAGTTGGAAGAAAAAAAAAAAAGACAAAACCAAGACAAGCGGGCTTTGCTGACTTCTTGAGTAACGGGGTCTGTATTGGGCTTGGCTGCACATGGGGTCCTTGTAAAGCAGAGATCACAGCTGAGGGACACAGCCCACCCAGACAGGGAGGAAGGAACAGCCGAGCTAGGAGCCCACACGGCAGTGCCATCGTGCTAGGCAGAACGGCCAGAAACGAGATAAGGCACGTGAGCACGGCTAGCAGGCTGAGACGCTTTGCAGTCGAGCTTGGCCACCATAGAGTTGTCCTCCTGCCATGATCCATTGCATCCTTCACAAAAGCATAAGAACTGCACCGATGGGAGATGACCACGCTTCTTGCCTGAAGAAGGTCCCCATCCCCACGCTGGTTTGTCCCCGTAACCCCAAAGCATCCTTGCCTGCTCTAACACCACAGGAGCGAGACCAGGGCAGGGGGAGGACAGATTTTCAGAGCCTGGAGGGATCAGCTCGTGGCAGAAATGACCTAACAACAAAGGGCATGGCTAAGAAGCAGCTCTCTTCTGCCAGCTCCCAGCTGCTGTGGTCACTCTAGGCATTAACACCAGCATTAACAGGGTCACCTCAACTGCTCTTTAAAGTGGCTGTCACGAGAAACTCAAGTTTCTCCTGCTCTGCAACCTGCAAGAGGCAGTGCGGCAAGGTATTCCCACCCTCAATCACCTGCACGAGGTCCATGGTTTCTTTTCCTCCTGCACCACCATTCCCCCACCTCCCATCCTCCCACACCCAGGCAAGACTAAATATTTTCTCCATGCAGTGGTAGAAGGGAAGCATGGGGGTGATTTTATTTTTTTTTTCAAGCCGTGGCAGTGGGAGCAGGATGAGGCAAGTCTGTGCAAGCATGCAGCAATACTGATGGAGCTCCAAGCTCCATCAGCCACAGTGGCTCAGTACCTGGGGACCGCTGAAATACTCGGGCTTCTGCTTGACTACTTAAAAGGCCCTTGAAATTACTGAGACAGGAGGAAAGGTGCAGGGCAGGAGGCGGCAAAACAACGGACAGACAACGAGCTGTAAGAAAACGGACAAAATTCACAGCCCTTTCTGTTCCAACTCCAGTGTTCCTGATCCAGCAAGACCTGGGATGACGCTAGCAGATACTGCAAGTTTATCAGCTCTTCCTCACGAGCACCTGCTGAACCTCCCCTCAGCCCGTATCTTCAGAAGACTTTCAAGAGAAAGCTCTTGCCCTATGAAGACAGTTGGGAGGGGGAGGTTGGTGTTGTGGCTGTTGGGTGTTTTTCCCCCCCACCTTTTTGTACAATGACGTGGATTGTAGTAGTTGCTCAATGGGATCACTGCTTTTCCACTGAAGAGTCTATTTTAAATATCAACACAGGTTGGCATTTTAAGAGTTATTTAAAATGTCACCAGTCACAGAATGTTTAATTATTGCAAACATCTTTCAAAAAATTCCACCGTGGGTTTCCTTCGCCAAGTGATTTATTTCGGATATAATTTCTGTTTAATTAATAGGGGATTTAGCTCTGACCTGGAGGGTGTGAGAACCAGCAGAGGAGCTGTAGTTGAGTTAGGTTAACATTAAACCTGCCCGTGCCTGTTGGAGGCTGAGAAAAAAAAAGAAAGTTGGGCTGGCACTTCGTCAGCTGCCGCTACCCAGCATATTCTCATGTTGATTGCAGTGGAAAATTTGTGAAGGCAAACACAACTAAGGGGAAAAAATTAATCAAGGGAACACGAACACTGTGCTTTGTTATTTATTTTAACTATGTATATAATTTGCTATAGAGTATAATCATGCCTAATTTCAGCCGAGATAATATCTGGGCCACGCTTTGTTAGTTGTATATTCTCAGAGAGCAGTTTCTCAATCATCTGGCCTAAATTTCCTTACACCTTGAGAACAATTGGAATCAAACTCTAAAAGGTTATTTAGAAAAAAAAGAAAAAAGCCTACTTTTAACAACAAATTACAAATGTGGAAAATGCCCAATCTATGCTTTTTTCAACACCAAGTTACATCAGAAGCAAGTTTTAATATCCTGTAAAAATCTCCTAGTATGACGCACATACAGCTGTCCAATATTGCTGCTTAAAATGCCTCCGCGTTAAATAAGATTCTATGCTGTAAAATTTTGCAAGGTGATAAAACAAAAAAAAAGATATAATAAACACAAACCATCTGCATTTTTTTTTTAACAAGCCATTTGGAAACGGATTTCATTTATATTTAGAATTGTTTTGAAGTGTTTGCTTTTTTTTTTTGAAAATGTCCCAGTTACAGTATATTAGGTTTTCAGTAGAAAGATTAAAAGAGCTGACGCACAAATAAACACGCATGCACACCCAGAGCAATTTCCAGAACTATGAGAGCATTTGATTCTTCAAGGATACTACAGCTGGCTTTTAGTTACATAAAAAGGGTTAGTGTGTGCAATCGGCAGCTCTGGAAAATGGATTCACGCACACAAAAATGCATTAAAACAACATTAAGATTTTGGCAACAACCAACACGAGCCAGGAAACTGAGCTTTAGGCTGAACTCGCATCCTTAACTCCTTCCACGGTGCTTGCTGAAAGCATCGGTTGCACCCTGCGGGAGCACAAAGCCCACCCTGTTGCTTCCAAGTCCTAGAACAGAGATGCCAAGGGGACCCAGAGCACAACCAGGGGGACAGAAGAGGGACTCGTGTTTTTTGCTGTGACCCAGCTACTGTAGCTCTGTCTCCTTTAACAGAATCCTATCGCCTTGTGGCAGCCTAGAATCTCCACCTAATTTTTTTTTTTTCATTTAATTCAACTGCCCTGTATTGCCTCTACTGCTCTGCAGGCAACAAATAAAGGAGATGGGGGCTAAGACCCCTTTTCCTTCATTTGCTGTTCCCTTTCCCAGTAAAGCAACAACTGCTGCGAACTATTACTGTAATACTACAAAGGAGAAAGCTGTTTTTAAAAAGAAATGAAGCACCATGTGAGAACAACAGGCATTTTCATACCCGCTAATAAACATCCTGAGGGGTCATTTGTTTAATTTTAAATCATTCACTCCATTAATAAGCAAATGCACTATTGACCAAACACCAAATGTAATTCTTCTCCCTGAAAACAGCCACTGAGAAAGTTAAGTTCATCCTCATTAACCAAAAAGGAGCTTTTATTGGACTTTGACTTTCTATTTCATCATTTAATTACCTGATGTTAAGAGCTGATCAATGAGATCAAAGTTTGAACAAGCCAGGGAGTTTTCAAAGACATACCTTCGGACAGAAAGCTGTCCGTTTACAAGCTCAACACTGCTTTTTTTTTTTGGTGCCTAATCACATTTCTGTACCAATCAATGTAAAGCTAACGCAGATCTCTATCCTCCCTGTGATCCAAATTCTCCGTGCCCTGGTGTGCTTCTTCCCAGCCTGTTAGCCTCCTCATGACCCTCTGCCTGCTGTTTGGGATCTCAGATCTTCCAACAGCAAAACTTCCCAGCTCTCTGAGAGAGACACAACGCAGGCATCCAAATACAGTGAGCGTTAATAAAGTGCCTAACGGGACTGACTTGCTGAATCAGGCCCAAGACGCCAACTGCTTAAACACTTCTTATCAGGAAAACATATATTCATACCAACACCAGCTGTACACCTTCGTGTGAATTGAGGGAGTCCTTCTACAAAGGGTATTTCAGCCCCTTGGTTATTACTGATTCCAGGAAGGTTTGCAAAGGACTTGAGAGCTGTGAAAAATTGGGAGGGAAGAGCACAGAAGAGCTCCAGTCGTCAATCTTGCCATCAGTGGCAGGTCACCATTCTCCTTTGGTACCCGTCCTACCAGCCCCAAGCACTCTCACCACCTCGTGGCACAGGAAAGAGAGACAGTAGAGACAAATATAACTGGAGAAACATGGACCAAGACCCAGGAAGGCAAAACTCTTCACAGACCTGCCAAGTATTGCGCCTTTCCCTTTAGAGTGCTGACACACTCTTGAAAGTGAATGTTCCAATATAAGAGACAATGCCCTGCAGTGATGTAAAAGATGTAACTGATTATTGAGACGTTAACATGGTGGGACAGGAAGTTTTAGGATAGAGGATCAGTTTATTTGTGCCACGAGCCCCTGCACAGGAGAACTACTTGAGCTTCTCATTCATTTTTCCTCTTTGCATTCAGAAAACCCTCCACTGCTCAACTGCTGCCTGAAAACAAAGTCCGAGGAGTTTAGAGAAATTTAGAAAAATATATTCTTTTTTCTTAAAATAGGTGTATTCTTAGACCTGTAGTTAAGCTGAGGAGAGAGGAAGAATTTCTTGTTATCTTTTCAATGGTGAGATCCAACAAAAATAAGCTCGTCCCCAATGTCTCGAGTAGAGCAGTCATCTCTAAGCAACTCCTTTTCTGCCCCTTCCTGTGCAACTCTCCCTGTTCTACTTTTTTTTTTTTTTTTTTTTTTCTCCTGAGGACACTGGGACTGGGATTTCCCTCCTGTAAAAAGAAAATACTAGAAAGAGAAACTGGGCAAGTTCATGTCTCATTTGTACCAACTTCCACTTGCAGTCTTCACTTACTCAATCAGAGAAGCTGGGACAATATAGAGAGCTCGTGTGTCAGAAGCAGAGGAAGAATTTAAAGGGGAAAAAGAAAAACCAAATACCACCTTTAGCTTTCTTCCCAATTTCTTGGTTCCTCATTAGAACACATGCCTAAATTTAGCTGCCCAGGAAGTCAGAGCTCTCCAAACGGAATAGATAACGAGCCAGCAAGGTAGCAAGTTCTCTCAGCGAGGAAGAAGTTAAACTTCCAAAGAACAATTTTTCACGTGCTCCCTTGCCTCCCACTTGCAGCAGCAAATTTCCCCAGAAGCAGTGGTGTGACAGTACCCAGTGTCCAAGCAAACATTTTTGATGAGCAACTCCACAGGAAAAAAAAAAAAAAAAAGTTAAAGGGATTAAAGTCCAAGGGAAACATAAAAACCCTTTTAGGGAAAATGTTTTCCCCTGCAGGTTTGCCTTTTCCTCCCAGCAAGGCCAGAAGAAGTTGCCTATGTCAGGAAACCCGTGTCTGTTTTTAAATCTACAGAAGTACATGCAGAGAGCACATTCCAAAGAACAACTTTTTTTTTTTTTTAAAAAAAAAAAAAAGTCATTAGGTCAAAAAGCAGGCTTGGAGGTGTGCGACACCCCATGGGAACCACTGGATGGGACAATGCATCACAGAACTGTGGGGGTTGGAAAGGACCTCGAAAGATCCAGGTCCAACCCCCCTGCCAAAGCAGGTTCCCTAGAGCAGGCTGCCCAGGTAGGTGTCCAGACAGGCCTTGAATATCTGCAGGGAAGGAGACCCCACAACCTCCCTAGGCAGCCTGTCCCAGTGCTCCCTCACCCTCACCATGAGGAAGTTCTTTCGCATGTCGGTGCAGAACTTCCTGTGCTCCATTTTGTGGCCATTGCCCCTTGTCCCATCCCCACAAACCACTGAAAAGATGTTGGCCGTATCCCTCTGTCTCCCACCCCTCAGGTATTTATACACATTGATGAGATTCCCCTCTCAGTCTTCCTTTCTCCAGGCTGAACACAGGTCCCTCAGCCCTTCCTCACGGGGAAGATGCTCCAGGCCCGTATCATCTTCGTGGCCCTCCCCTGGACACTCACCAGGAGATCCCTGCCTTTTTTGTACCGGGGAGCCCAGAACTGGGCACAGCACTCCAGGTGAGGCCTGACCAGGGCAGGGTAGAGGGGGAGGATCACCTCCCTTGACCTGCTGGCCACACTGCTTTTAATGCATGCCAGGATCCCCTTGGCCTTCTTGGCCACCAGGGCACACTGCTGGCTCATGACCAGCCTGTTGTCTGCCAGGACCCCCAGTCCTTCTCCGCAGAGCTCCTCTCCAGAAGGTCACCCCCCAGGCTGGAGTTATACATTAAACAGTGTAGAACATAGTCTGAAGACAGGACCAAGAAAAGGCACAATTCTTTCAAAGTGGTATTGGCATTTAAGCAGGATTTTTTTTTTCCTCCCTCTCCCCCCCCCCCTTTTTTTTTTTAAGGCATCAGTCACAGGATTGGACTGACCTGAGGGTTCATCACAGAACCATTTAGCACAAGACAACAAATCCACGGGGCAGAAAAACAAAGACAAAAGCAATTTTCACGTTGCCTAGAGTTTCTCCATAATCCCAAATCTCCTCTTTGTTCACAAGCACATGCATACACGCATGCATGTTCTCGCTCTGGCTGCTCCAGCGATGCACTTTCATAATCCCTGTCCTAAGGATGCTTCAGCTGCCATCCTGGTAAGCCTTGGCTCACACACTGAGTATGGACTGAGTGAAGATCTGGGCCTCTTCCAGAGCGCATGGAGGGGCTCCAGTTGGGCTTGCATCAGATGGCACATCAGTGAATTCGCATCATCCATCAGTGATCTTCCTGAGCAAACTTGGCTGCTTTGCTTCTACAGGCTGATGTGCTTACATGACCAGCTCTAAACATATTTCTGTTGAGGCACAGGAAAGAGACTAAACCTGCTTCCATCAGCAGTAACATCTCAAGAATATGGGAAGTGATTTTTAGTTCCTTATCCCTCGCCTTCCAAAAGTCTCAGTTCTGTGAAAGCGTACTGTGTCAGTTAAGCATGGCCTGTCATGCCCACGCAGGACTGAAATGCGGTCTTTTATGGCCCTTCTCCCACTGCAGTAGGGATGCTTACATTCCACTGGTTGTTACTTAGTGGCCCACATTCTTGCAGATTCACACAGCACACTACCCAGGGGCAAGCTAGGGTCCACTGCAAGACAGATTGTGGAAAGGCCACTTACTAACTGCCTACATCCTTACTTTGTAGGGGATTGCTTTTCAGAATACCCTAATATCTGCTGATGGGGCAATGCATAGGCTGGAGTAAAAAACACTTTGGGACTTTGTACCTTCGCAGCCAGGAGTGGCAGATGAGGGCAGGCTGCTCTTACACCTTTTCCTTCCCCTAGGTCAGCTTCAATAATGTTGTTTTTCTGACTTTTCCTCTCCTCTATAGCTTCTGTTGGTGTTTTTCTCCTTCATGCTAGAGTAGAGGCAGTGAATGTTGATGTTGGTGTGATTCTAGTGAGACAGCTTTTCAGGTAATTTCTCATGACCTCAATATCTAAACTGTTCCCTTCAGCACAGGATAGATCGGGATAGAGGGCCATAGATCAGGAGGCATTTTGGTAGTCCTTGGAAAAGTCTGAGGGGTAGACGTGTTTTAGAGGTGCCCCAATTCCTCTCTCACCCTCCCTCTCTATAAAAGTTACTTGCAATCATTATCTTTGCTCTAAGAGCGCACACATCTAATGGGTAGCCAAAAGCACAGCAGGAAAAAAAAACAAAAGGTAAATTTCAGTAAAAGCATTATTACTAAATCTACTCAAGCATTGTAAATGGAAGTGCCATATTATTATTGAGAAAAGGTGTAGTGCCCATGCAAACTACATATTTGATTAGGATCTGAACTCTTTGCTGAACCATGAATCTGAAATAATTTAGGTGATACATATAAATTTAATTTCTTTGTTCAACATTCCACATCTGAAATGATGCACTGCAAATGTGCATCTCTCACTGAAGTCTGCAAAATGAGTCTTCTTATAACTCGCCTATACTGTGTGGAAATAATCTGAAATAATCTTAAAGGAAAAGGAATAAACCTATTTTAAAAACAGCTGAGTCCTTTAGATCGTATACCATAACCAATTTATGGAGATAAATGGAATTCAATATTAAAGAAATACTGTTTTTTCCCCTCCTGTGGAAAATTTAAATGCAGAAGGAAAAGGAAAGAAAAAGAAAGGAAAGAAAGAGAAAGAAAGAAGTGGCACAGAAACAGCATACGAGCAGCACTTAGCTATGGGTTCTGTTGCAGTGCCCGCTAGGAGCGATGCGCCTTGTTTTCCCCAGCCCTAGCTAGAGAAGGCAAGCTGATTGTGGAAATGACTCTCTCAGTCCCTATAATGGAGATACAGCAGCTATTGGACATCTTTATTCCTCATTCATTAAATGAATCCAGTGTCTACTGCTATGATAGCCATCAACAAAGACGGACGAGGAAATAAAAAAGGGGGGAAAAGAGCAAGAGGGGGAATACAGATGAATATTATAGACTACTGTATGGGCCCTATTACTAAAAATGAATACAAAATACTTTAAAAAAATACATTAAGCAGGTATTGGCTTACATTGAGGTCAATATTGTGATTCATTTAACTCAAGGGACAATAAATCTTGATATTGACTGAAAACATAAGTCAATATGCGTACTGTTGTGTGCATTCCATTATAAAAACAAGGGGGGGGAGTAAGTTTAATGGACACTTTTTGAAGAAAAATGGTTTTGCCAAAATATTTCTCTCGCTTTTAAATTCACCAGCTAAAGAAACTTGGCAGCCACACACCACCATAGCTAAACGCTTGGTCCTCAGCTGCGAGGTGGCCTGGGGCTGGTGACCATCTCCTCCCTCCAACATAGCCTGAGGGGACCAGAAAAGGAGACAGGCTGCAGGAGACCTTTAAATGCCTGCTCTCTGCCCTGTAAGGCTCACAGGACAGCTCAGCTCCTGGCTGGGCTCTATGAACACAGCCTGGCACTGACAGGACACCAAGTGAGGAACCAGGCAGGAAAACCAGGGAGGTGTCCCAGCCTTCCTAGCTTGGGAAGGTCACCCAAACAAAGCAGCCTTTTTGCCAAAGCGTTTTGGTGTCGACAGGCTGGCTGACCCTACGTGCTCTTCAGCTGGAAAACTCCCAGCCTCTCCTCACCTGGAGAGGCTGCGCTCACTTGCCTGCACTCTCTAAGCTCGGTTATCATCCTCACTAGGTGCAAGGCCTTCCAAAACACCTCTGAAAGACAGGCTGGACCACGTGCCACAGGGAAGTCTGCCCGTTGCTCCAGCTGGCCCCATTAGCACCCCACCTCCTGAAACACTGCATTCACACACAGACCAGCCTACTCCACAGACACTGAGCCTGCACAGCAGGGGCTTCCTAGGAAGGAAAAAGAAAAACAGCTACATTGCTTTAAAAAGCCCTTCTCTTGTAAAAGCACCCTGTTTAACTGCAAGAAGTTGTACTATTCTCAGTGAAGTGTTTCACCTGTCAAATTAAGTTTTCCGGGAGCTGGAGGAACAGTGTGTGGCATCACAGGCAATTACTGACCTCTGAAGTCAATCAAGGTGAACAGCAAAACTTATTTATTCCGCACGTGACCGGTTCAAGCCAGCCAATTACCAGGGGAGATCCATTTTTGACCTTGTCCCCAGAGGTGCTGCACCTTTGGCATCACAGCTGAACTCTGCTGGAAGAAGGACGCATAGCACACATCTGTAAGAGAAAAAAAGGCTGCTGTCCACCTGTGGAACTGCAAAAAAACATCACAGGACCCATAAACAAGCACACAGGAGTTCACTTCTTATGCAGGCCAAGAAACACCGTTTCCTCTGTGTGGGTACATGCATATGCACATATACGTACCTGACTTTGGCACACGCACAGCAGGGAGAAGGGAACATGAGAAGAGATACCTGTGGACACTCTTCTCCTTGTCAAAGCAGCATGGCCGACACTGTGTGATGTATCATTTTAATTTATTCTTTTCTAGTGGCAAGAAGTGGGAAATCTTGCTTCTTACAAGCTCCCTGGTGGTAAGTAACCTTCTGAGAAAGCATCGCTCCCAGCAGAGCTGGTTCCAGAGGTCCTGGCTGTGCTATGCCCACGCTCACAAAGTCACCCCAGAGAAAAGATGACCTCTCTCAAGAGAGGTTTGGCCTCCCAGACACCAGACAAATGCCTATTCCTGGTGATTTATCCAGTCAGGTTTACACTGATGCCAGGTATCACAAGCCACATAGCCTCAATGACCCACATAAACATTAAGGGAAGAGTTGCATACAGGAAAGTTGCTGCCAATTTCTCCTAGGATTCTTCTGTCTGGGGACATGTTTAGTAATGCTTCCCTCTCACAGGCCAACAAATGCTTCAAGGAAAGCAAAATGGCACAAAGGCAATGACCCAATAAACCAATAAGGTTTCTGGCTTTCCATCTGTGATATCCCTCTGGATACACAGTACCAATTTGTCTACCCCTTTGGTGTTTGCAATGAAGGCAGTGCACAAGGATCCGGCCAGCAGCAAAAGCAGAAGGAAGGATGTCTCACCAGTTGGAACAGAAATATACCAGGAGTGCCTGTGTTTGTGTCCATACAGATATTACCTGGGGTGGCTGCTCACAAACAAACCCCGTGCCCTTTCATGCTGAGAGCCAAGAGCTTGGTGTCTTGCACACAAGGTGGCTTTCAGGTGAGAAGAGTTTAGCATACCTTCAGCTTCCTCAGGCAGCGACCAGCTGGGACCGTGGGACCCCAGCTCTGCTGTGGCAGTGTGCCCACGTGTGGCACAGCCAGCACGGGGACAGGAGCTCTTGTAATCACATCAGCCCCCCCGTGATACCTGCTCGCAGCTGGGAAGGAGGCTGGGGCCCTGGCTCCGCTGCAGCCCAGCCAAAGGACAAAACTGAGGTGCACGGGATGGAGATGGCAACTTCCACCTTCAAATAGATGTCATGCAGGCTCTAATGGCTTTAGCCAGCGGTGGGTCAGAGAAAGCTCACTGCTCACCACCAGCCAGGGATAAGAAAACCAACAAACAATTACAAACCAAACTTGAACAACACGTTACCGCTCTCCAAATTAAACACGCTGGCATTTGTTCCCATGGGAAAACCTCAGGAGCCTTCTACTTCTCCCGAGTAAGAACAAGCCTCTTGATTTTTTAAAAGGTACTAATTCCTCGGGCCTCTCCTCAGTATTCTCCTCCCTCCCGTCCCCCAGCTGAGGATCCCCGGCTGCAAGGTCAGAGGCAAGGCCCCGGCACCTTCCAAGTGGCTCATGAGGTGCCAAGGGAAGGTTCCTTGCAGCACAGCGGCTGAATTGCTCTTCTGCTGCCCAGCTGCAAATCCACTTCCACACCCTCATCCCTGGCTGCATTGCCCTGTTTCCACACAGCAAGGCTGCGGCAAGCCCAGGCACTCACACGAAGCCAAAGGCAGGTCCAGGATGGGCAGGCAGAGCCCCCAGCCCCCAGCTACTTTATTATAGAGACACACACACCTCCATTCACACTCGTGTCCAGCCCAGGGCCCCATTCCCTCCCTTCAGTCTCCAGGACCTCCATCTCACACGCACAGCATGGCTCCATCCTCCCTGCAAGCCCAGGCACAGGGCAGAGCACTCACCCCACAAACTGGGGGAGATTTGGGTCTGTACGCGTACTGCACAGCTGAGGCCCAGCTGAGCACAGAACACATTAGAATGTTCCCTTTCCCCCCCCCCCCCCTTCCCTTTTTGTGAAAGATTTCTCCAGAGATAAACAAGGAGGAAGCATTCTTTGCCTCCAAGAAAGAATGAAAATTACAACCCTATCTACATAGCAAAGGGTACTTTACCCCTGGGTGCAGAACAAGAAGGCTGAAAGAAATGTAAGCTAACAAAAATTATGAGCAACTTTGGATGCTGTTATGTCTCTGGTGTGAGACCAGGATGCAATCCTTTCTTATTTCTTCTTCCTTTCTATTGTGAAGGTGTAGACAGATATACAAATTGTGCAGTGGGCAAGACAGATAAATAAAGTTTTCAGGACTGGAGAACACATACGGCGCTGTGTTAGGGAGTCTTATCGCATGGCAAGGATGAAGAATCAGCCCTGTGCAACCAGTAAGAACAGCAAGACTAAATCAATTCAGTGCTACGATAACAAATTAAACCACCCTGCTCAGGTAGGCAGCTTGGTGCCATTTCTCGTGCCGCGTATTTACAGCCGTATCAGTTCAACAGTGATGGAAAGCGGGACCTGGTCGGAAATGCTGCTCCTCACCAGCCAGGTAAGCCTGCCAGCAAAGCTCTCACACACGTAAGCCAGCTCTTCCCCAGCCCTCAGTTACTCTCTGCCAGTTGTTTAGTCTTCCATAAAGAATGCATACGTTTTTCCTGCATTCAAACATTTTATCAAACTGCCGTATAAAAGTCAATGGATATTAAAACAGAGTAGTACTGTATATTCTTGCTACAGCCCCAAATTCAATTATAATCCTTCAAGACCCCAGGGAAAAGTTACAAGTGGAAACACTGCGCGCTCAAAAAAAAAAAAGAGAAATGATTGCATTTCAGCATCTGTAAGTTTATTCCTAATGCCTTTCCTCAGGAAAGCAGGTACAAATAATTTGCAGTCACGACGTTGCTTTTGTTTGCAATGCCTCCTTCGCTTTGCTGCTAACTGCAGTTAATCTTTAGTTTAAGTTGTCTTGCTTACCAGGGCACAAAAAGATTCCCCCTCTACCTCAGTGGCTCCAAAGCAGCAGGCTCATTGCTACGCTAGGGAATAGACACAAAAACAGTGACATCTCTTCCCCGTACCAGTTACTAGTAACAGCATTAAGAAAATATTCCTTTTTTCCCCCCCTCCTTTTTTGCATAGATACCTTTAAAGGCTTTTACTTAGAGCAAATACGGGACTCGTCACTTGATGATTAATTTGCATGTTGATAGGCAGGCAGTGTAGCAGCTTTCAGATTAGGGACATTCCGCTGCACACTAAAAGGCACAAAGAACAAAAAGTGAATTTCAATCTTGCCCTTCTTTTCCAGTCAGTGCATTCCCAGCCCATGTCTATTGATGAGCAGTTGGAACAATACCAAAATGCAGTGTAAGATCAATCCTGCTGTTTACTTCGCTGAGCTGAAGGAACAAAGGACAGAAGAAAGGACTTAAACCCAGCTATAGTAAAAGAGTGGGGATGAAGGATGAAAAATGTGCCTGATGGGCAGTAGCACAGAGTAAACTCATTTAGAAAATAGGCAGCTCCAGCTGAGATAAAACCAATGATGATTTGTATTTTGTACTGTATCTTCAGGGGATAAAAGCACTTCTATCAGATACCATTGGAGGTAAACTTGAAACACTGCAGTAAAATGCTATGTTCCCTACTAGGGAGAGAATAAAAATTCCCATAATTGCAAAGGAGTGTTAAATATCTGATTGTACATGCCTTTTTCCTCCCATGGTGAGATAACTCAACCCGGTCCTCTTTTTAACTTCACAGGACCTGTCTCATGGAATATTCAGCTGGATGCTTTTGTATCAAATGCGGCATGACACTGTGTTTTCCTTTGATAAATACTGATAATTGTAATTTGGGGGGATTATTAGCCTTTAAAATTTCAAAATGCGAAGGATGCAACTTCATTTCCTGAGCGGGCAGGAGGAGGTGAAGAGTGAGAGAGGAAAAAGTTCTCGTTCAAATGCAAATATCCTAACAAACCGTAACTAATGGGAAGGAAAAAGTAAAACGGTCCCTTCTATCGCTAAACAAAAGTGACCCTAAATCAAAAATCTATTTACTTTTTATTGAAAAGCGGGAATATGGCACAATGAACTACCACCATCTCAGGCAGGGACAGCGTGACAAAGAATAACAGAGATGGTAGAAATGAACATCAGGAGGACTGATGGTATCCTTGTTGAGATTCGAGTACAGCGGAATTCGGTTGTTTACTGATCACCCTTTATAGGGTTTGCTCACTTATCTGGTTCAAAAAATTACTTCCCAGAGGCTATTACTTGCTGATAGGGACGTGCTTGCTCCTCGCTCCCACTGATAAATGTACATTCTTCCAGTAAGGATGAAATTTGAGGTAATTTATTTGATTTTCTACCATGCTTCAAAAGAATCTCTGACTGCCACTGACCAGCAGATAAACAACACTCCCGTTTGCAGCACTAAGCACGTAGAGATGATTATAAATTGACCCACCAGACACCAGCACACCCAAGCGTGAATGTTGTCTTCACAAACAGGGCCCTGGTTCCTATGTTTATATGTACATACATATGGCTGGTTTGGGAAGGACATTGTTTAAGGGAATCGGAGGCAGAGAAAAGGTAGAAAAATCAGACTTGAACAAACCAAGCATTTGAGAAAAGCTTCCAGTACGACATCCGAAAGCAGCCGTGCCTGATAAAAAGGCTGAAGCGAGGTACAAACATCTCCGCTGCTGACTCAACAGCCGAGGTATTTCTGGGGGTTGATGAAGATCCAAAAATATTTTCCCTGCTTCACCCCGCTTTCCAACCCCCTGTTTACTCTGAAGTGACCCGACGTGTCTCTTTTGTCCCGGGATACAATGGCTGAGAAGCTCGGGCCCTGATTCTGCAACCCGCTTCTTTCAGTGCTATTCAGCAGGAGACGTCAAAGCACTGCTGATTAAGAGCAAGGGTATTAGAATCAGAAAGGAGGCACGCTCTGGCTCCTGCTAACATCGCTTCTTGCCGCCAGCTTCTGTGCTAGAAACTTAAACTTTCCTTCCCGCTACAGCAGTACGCCTGCAGGTGCTTTCCTTTAGTCCCACAGCACGCCAGAAATTCGGCCAGCAGGGCAGGAGCACATTCACCTCACCCTGGTGGAAGGGCGCAGAGCTGTGTATGGACCAGTTCCCAAAAGGAAGAGGTTGTAGGGTTGGGGTTTTTTTTTGGTCTATTTACAGTAACTTTCTGACTGTAGGAGGATTTCTGCTCAGTTCTGCATGCGCCCTCTCTCTCATTACATAATGAAGAGCATAATCAGATAAACTGTTGTTAATTTTAGCTCTCCCTTCTGAACATTCATACGTGCACACACCCGTCCGCATTTGGGAAGTCCTCTATTTTTATCCATCAACATAAATATTTGGTACGCTGATGTATCTTAAATTTTTTAATGCATTCCTCCAAGCCTGAGAGTTCACGTTGCTGCAGAGGCAACATGAGCCAGTTTACAACCCTCTGGAAACAGGCAGGCTCTGACAAAGGTTCACAGCTGAAATAACCCTTCCTATGTAGTGGTAAAAATACAATCCCATCAGTATAAAATAAGGCAGCATTATTCTAAGCAATTCTATGTCCATAAATAGCGCAAGATTAAAGTGCCTATAAATTGCAGAGTCTTATTTACTTCTCGATATAATTACATTTACAACAGATAAACGTCCAGAGTCTTTGAAATCTTAAGTCCCTGATGTTATTTTTTTGGATGCAAAACTATAACGCACGTATCTGTAATATGCGTTCCCCTCAATAACATAATTCATGGGGAGTCTAGTGAGGAAAAAGACTCCCTTCGTCTAGCTTATTTTTTCAGTCAGCCCCCTGATGAAATCCCTGACAGTTACCCTCCATTTCCACAGCACTGCAATTAAAGACGACCAGCTGTATGTCTTTCTCTTTTAATTAAATACGATCAGCACGTGATGCTCAGGTCTGGCAGGTTATATATGACCAGCTCCCCGGGCCTTTTCAAGGTGAGCTGATCTGCTCACCTTCTGGGGGAAGCCTGCCTGTGCCCATCACGGACCAGCACAGCAGCTCCCCCAAGGCCCACAGCTGGGAGGGAACAACGCCGACACAAAGTCAGGGTCTCAGAAGCTGCGAGGCATTTGGGGTTCCCCGACATCTCAGCGGGACTCCTAAGGTTGAGGAAGCTGTGTCTTTTTGATCCTGAAAGAGGCCGTCCTTTCGCATTGCTAGGTGAAGGGTGGGAAAGGGACACATGCATGCACTGCCCTTGCCATTAGAGAACAGGCTTAAGAAGTCCAGGAGGCAGAAGGAAAGCTG
The DNA here is from genome assembly GCA_011075105.1 of Heteronetta atricapilla. Taxonomy (NCBI): domain Eukaryota; kingdom Metazoa; phylum Chordata; class Aves; order Anseriformes; family Anatidae; genus Heteronetta; species Heteronetta atricapilla. The sequence continues at coordinate 9,938,146 of CM021733.1, forward strand.
CATCGTGTGAAACGAGGCAGGTTCTGCCCCCACCCCAAGTGGTGGGGGCACAAGTCACGTTTGACCTGCATGATGTAAACCAGCAGAGGAGCAAGCAAAAATGCAGAGAAACACCCAACCTCCTAAAGGAACTTTTCAAATCTCACAATATTAATTAATTCCTAATTACTAGTTCCTTACATCCTAACTACTTGAATCCCACAAGCAAGATCTTTTCAGGTAGCTGACAAAGATTTTCAGAGATTACCCCAGACTTCACAGACCTTGCCAGTTCACAGTCCCATAGTTTGTTCCCTGAACAATTTCCTCTAGGAAAAAGAGCGAGCAGCCAACCGGACCGAAATAGCAGCGATGACTTTGTTTCCTCCTCTTCCTCAGCTCACCTTTTTTCATTAATTGTAAACATGAGAATGTAAAAAAGGAATGTAGACAAAAGCCTCTTTGAGGTTGGGTATGCTGGTATTCTTATTTTAAAAAGAACAAAAGCTCCTAAGGCTTTACAGAGACCTTAAGGTCCCACAGATGGACTCTGATAAGAAATCAGGCACAAAATCCAAGTTAGCTGACTTATCTCAGCACCGGAGCTGGCAGCTCGGTTTCTCCCTAAAATGAGTACAATAAAGGGCAATTACTGTGGGAAGTTCTCCAACAGTCTCTGCAGGAGCCTTGCTGATGCAACAGCCGGGTGGGGGAGCCCCCAGGCACCCGGTTCTTGGCCTCTCTCCTTGAGTGCCCAGCAAGCCCAAAGCTAGCTACAGAGATGCACCATGAAATCTCTTACTCAGTTTCAGTCTAGGCTTTCTGGCATTTCTTTGTGCTTTCTACTGGCTTGGAGAAAGGCCTAATTATTACCAAAGACTTCCACCAAAATTTTCCTACCACCATCCTCCAGATAAAGCCTGGGAATCTTGACATGGAAAGCCCAGACCAAGAGCTGTCCTATCTGGAGCATCCTACCTGGAAGGATCTTGCCATAGTCAAAGCAGAGCACAACATCTGGCTGCTTCTCATCAGCTCTGGCTCTTCAAGCTGGAGTAGCAGACGTACTCCGAGCCAACAGCCAAACATTTAACCACTCTTTTTAAGAGGCACGCCATAAGAGGAAGGGTTTGAGGTGAAGGAGGATGAACAAAGAAGGGGGGAGAACTAAGAGCAGTTTCAAACAGAAGTTTCTCTACTTTGCATCTGAAAAAAAAAAAAAAGTTTCACTACTTGAGCTTTGACAAGAAACCAACTCCACAGGCTCTGCAAGGTAATTAACAGCGGTTTCAGAGCACGCCAAGCGATGGGCAGAACATGAGCTAAGAGGCTAGGAATGGGAACAGCGAGTAGCAACAGGTCAGAGTGCAAGGCTTGGACCTCTGCTTTTAAGGGGTTAGCCTGTAAATAAAATAAAATAAATAAATAAATACACGAAACCTGAAAGCCAGCGCTGACTTATCAGGGACCAGGGTCAGGCTGTGAATGACGGCTCTAAAAGACTGGACTCCATCAGCACTTGAACCGCTGACATCTGTGGGACTTACAGATGATAGCAGCAGACCTCAAGCTGATGAATTACAGCGACGTGGCTCTGACCTGCAGGGACTTTCCAGAGCTTTTCTTTGGACCAGCTGCAAGACAAAGTGAAAGCAATTCTAGGCTCCAAGCATAGCCTGCTCCTAGCGCCATAACTCAGGCAAATCAGTTGCATGAGCAACTGTGGGTTTCAGAGTTAAATACAGTAGATCACAGCCTGAGCAGCTGCCATCTCGGCTCGTCCAGACTCAGGCATCCATTACATTTATGTGATATTCACAGCATCCCATGTCTATAAGGGTTGGAAGCTCTTCCCCTACACACATTTCCGTAACACCACCACCAGAAAATGCTGTTCAGATTCCCATTTCTTGATAGTCCATTCCTTGCTTTCTCAACATTTCACAAATTTCATATGCTCCATCCTAACTCACTTTCTCCTAGAAATACAGGGAAGAAACCAAAGAGGTGTTATCAGAGGTTTTAAAAACAGCAATTTTCCGAAAGACTAAATTGTCCTAAAGATTACAACACAGTGTGCAGCCCGTAACCTCGGGGCAACCAGTTCTCATGGTATGCCTACTGTGCAGGAAGCAAACGTTATGGCCATCTGACCAACATGCAGCAATTACATGAAGTATGGCAGTGGTGTGCCTGGATCCCTGTGTCTGAACATCAAGATCTCTTCCCACCCTCCCAAAAAACTAAACCAAGGAGCTTATCTCTAATTAGCACGTTTTCCTCTCTTCCCAGCAATTGGGTCAAAGGCTCAGACAACAGGAAGGAATCACTCCTCACGCTAAAAGGTGTCTAGCGGGCCTGATTCTGTACTTTTTAATCCAACCAAAAACGTGTCCATATGACAAAAATGGCCCCTCACCTCAGGAAGAACGGGAGTATCAGCCCAGGTCTCTGAGAAGGAGTTAGCATGGAGAAGCCTGCAAAGATACACTCGTACAGGCAGCACCAAGAGGAAGACTAAAATGGTCTCTAGGACGTGCTGCACAGCTCTCCAAACATTTACTCAATTTCCTGTAGAGAAGTAGCGCAAATGGCTCTAGCACAGGCAAGGATTTTATTTCCTCAGAGAGCCAAGCATCTCTCCTCAGACCTCTGCAAGCAGAAAAGGGGTTTGACCTCAGCGAGCCCAGTCACATATACATGTACCCAATTTGGGAAGTTTTACGTTAAGTTTTGCCATCCCCCCAAAATAAAACCCCTTAAAAAGATGCGTGCGTGGCAATACCAAAGTATTCTTCAACCTTGTGATGAGAGAAGCCAGAGCCAGGGGAAGATGATTAGCAAGAGAGGATTTTTTTTAAAAAAAAAAAAAAAGAATAAAGCAAGGAGCAGGGAAGAATGGATGTCTGAGCTCTTCCCCTTTTGTACTTGGGGTCACTAGCTTAATTTTCTCTTACATTTGAGTTGTTTTTAATTTCCAGGAAGCCTCCTCAGATATCTTGAAACTTTGCCAAATTGTCATTAAGCCAATATTTTATCTCCTCATAAAAATGCTACACTATCTCCCCCACACCATACATACTGCAGGAATAGATCTTAAATCAGGGAGGATGGGAACTTGTTTTTAAAATGACTTAACTATTTCATCCATCTCAGATTGAAGGAAAAGGTTTAAGGAAACAAAATCCCTTTAGTGCTGCCTTTCCCAAATATAATAATTGTTTTCCTGTGGCTCTTTTTGAAGGATCAGCACTGCATATCAACGTTATGAGCACTCTTTACCTTGCACAGCTGACCATAAATGAAGATTCACAAGAAAAACGGCTATTAAACTTCCACATGCAAGGCACTTACAGACACGGGATCATAGAAGATTCTCCAATTCATCACTAGTCGTGATCTCCAGAAGTCCTGCACAGCGGGAAGCAAGAAATGCAACAGTATGGAGAAGTCCAAATGCTCCTCTGCGGATCATTACAACGCGAGACAAATAAGGGATGTTAGGGCAGTTAACAAGTATGAGTCCTGCCCAAAATGGATGTTCAAGAGTCTTTCCCTTTATTAAAACAGTGCATTTTCAGAGAGGACATTTTTCGCCCCTGTTGTTGCTACTTCGAAAACCAGTAAATAAACTCAAATTCGGCCCAGTGGAATAGCTGCACCATTTAGTACATACAGCCATTTGGTCAGATCCGTTGTCATCACGCAAGAGCCTAGCGAAGAGCACAATTCCAGGTAAATGATGTATAGGAAACATGGGGAACTCATCTAGCCCATCATTAACCTCATTCGGAGACAGCCCCAGAGGCAGTTCTTTAGCCACCAGCACAGCCAGCTGTCAATTGTGTCAAACCAGTAACGTATTAGTTAGCAGGGGAGCAATCTAAAAAGCCAGCCATAGATCCAAATGCCTAAAAGATATTCTCAAATGTGGTAATTATGTCCTGCAGCTGCCAAGAATGTCCTCAGAGAGTTCACAGATATTGGTTGTACCAGCGAATCAGAGCAGATAGGCACTGTAGCCTTATCAGGAGCATTAACAACAGACAAGGCTCCCTCAAACTTGGAGGGAGAGATTTTGAACTGACAGCAACAACCAGCATGGTAATTGCCACGCTACTTAAAAATTACTCTGCTTTTATTTTTTTTAAAACCACGCCGACCTAGGATCTTCATTGCTTAATTATAATAATTTTTAAACACAGCATAGGACTTGGCACGATAACAGAGCTGGGTTTTGGAGGGGGGTCCAAAGAGATCCCTGAAAAATCAGGTTCCCTCTGGAGCCTCAAAAGTTGGCTAACTAAGTACAGATGCAGGTCACAGAGAAATCAGCATCAACTTTTGAAAACGCTCAGACATTTTTACTGGGGACTGAAGGAACAGCCTGTGGGTAGCCTCCTGTAAAGGGTCCAAAGGGATTTACTAAGCAATCTGACATTAGCAGGTGTTTCATGTCCATCTTGCAGGAGAAAAAGTGCTTGTGAATGATACTTGGCAGCTAGTAGTCGACAGAGCAAACTTCTGCTTATTTCAGTGATAAGCAGCTAGCTAACAGGACTGATAAGGTCTGGCAATAATGACAGGACAAGTAACTTCTACCTCGGAGCAGCTTCCAAGGGCAGACATCGAAATAAACAGGGAAAAAGGAGCTGTGCCACAGAGCAAGCCAAGGAAAACCAAAACCTCAAAGGCGAGCATCCACTGACAAAACTCCATTTTGTCAACTTTTAAAAGCACTATGCAAAGCTGTTGACTTCATGCTTTCAGCAGGGGGGCACACCTGCAATTCTGTTTTCCTGTGATGTCAAAGTGCTGGATTTTACTTTGCTAAATTGACTTTCAGTGAAAAGCTGAGTTGAAGAAAACATTCAAAAAAGTAATTCATGGTTTTTTGTTTTAAGTAAATCACCTTTCTTTCTGCAATTATGTTTTCATTCAGATGAAGAATGAAAACGATCTTGACTAAGAAAGTAACGTCCCCTTTTTGATGAGCTCTTAGCCCAGCTTCACTTACCACAAAACAGACAAATCAGCAGACAAGCCATCCAGAGCACTCTGTCTTGGAGTCAGAGAAGTGGTTACAATCACATGCACAAGCACATCACTAACTAGTCACGGCTTTCCTTTAAGAAGTTACACGGATACTACCAGATCTCAGATATATCACAGGGAATATCCTGAAATGTTAGGAAATAAAGGGAAATGGTGAGAAGTAGAACTTCTGGCAAATGCTTACGTGAAGATAAGGCTTATTCTGAGCTTTTCAGAGAGAGTGCTGGCAGGAACTACGTCCAAATTAGTTAGTCTTAGCTGTGGGATGTAATGCTGAAAGACAGTTGCAATAACACTCAAAATTAAGTCATAAAAGACAGTTAGGGTACCTAGAAAATCAACTACAGGCAATTAAGATAATCAGGAAAACAAAGCCTGTCATGTAACATCAGCTAGATCAGCTTTGCCTTCCAACTTTTTTTTTTTTTGATATTTTGGCATTTAGCACTAGTTTAATTTAGAATATCAAGAATAAATACTTCATTAAAAAGTCACAACACATTTCTTAATCACCAAATTAAGCATTCTTCAGGCCCCAATGACCAAGACATATCCAACCCTAATTCTGAGAGGCGAAACAAGAACAAAAAAAAGAAAACTCAGGTGTGTCGGGCAGGGGTTTCTGATGGATATTCAGGACACGTGGAATATTTTAAGTCTATACTAGAGAACAAAGACAAAAACAGCCATTTCAACCAGATTTACTACGGTTTGTCAGTGTGACCAGCCCAAACAAGCATGCAGCAGCATCCGTGTGCAGACAAGGCAAAACTCCTGCCATCTCCCCTGACCTTGGAGAAGGCAGATGGCCACCCACGCATTCTTTGATGCATCTCCTCCTGCAGTTATTTATTCTGTGCATCTAAATTTAGGAGAAATTAGGCAGGAACAATACAAACTGTGAAAGGGAGGAAGGATTGGGAATGATGACCTCAGGTAGAAGAGACACCACTGCTTTTTGGTCCCTTTACCCTCACTTCTTTCCAGATGTTTTCCTCCAATTTAACCTCAGTTCCATCATCATTGCAATAGCCAAAACACCTACAAATCCACACGGAAAAAACTGCAATATTTAAATGAAAATAAGTAATGAACTGATGGTAGAACCGAGGATCACAAAGGCATTTTTCGATAGGCTGTGCTTTTTGCACAGGTCGAACAGCTGATCACATTTATCCATTTAAAAGCTCTGAACACTTCTGCTAGGTTAATAGACCGGCTATCACTACCACTTTATTTTTAACTAAACACATAACCAAAAGGTTCTTAGTGTTTTTTTTGTTGTTATTATTTGAAAAGACAAGGTGAGCCACATTGTCAAGTGTACCTTAGCAACATCAGGATTTCAACATCCCTATTCAGAAGTGACTTAGAATTTCCCCCTATCCCAACACTGGAAATCTTATGCAATTTCTCCTCGTCTGTCCAGATTTCATCTGGTTGGTAAATAAGCAGAACTATTGAATCCACTGTAAAGAGAAAGCTTATTTTACTTTAAAAAAAAAAAAGTCTACCATTCTCATTGTGAAGACCTCTCTAGAGAATAACACATGGCCCTGACTTCCCTTTCCAGGAACTACAAGCCTTGAAGATGACAATATATTTAATAAAACACCTCAATTTTAACTATTTAATTGCTATTTAATTTAGCAGATATATCCTGCAACCCTGAGTCTCACACATGCTTCCTGTTCACGTAAATGGGATACTACCATCTAATCTAACCTTTGAATACCTCACATTCTCCCTTATCAATTGCTGGAAAACTATAGTTGTATGCTGTACAGAAAGAAGTCAGCTCTGCACTCCTCCTGGCTGGACCGACCCGGCTGACTTACCCTGTCTGGGAACTGAGAAAAACCGTTCCTAAATATCCGAACAATTTAACAAAGTTGCTGACAGACACAAGCATCTTTCCAAGATGGAATTGCTTCGTAGCTCATTTTTACTCACCAGAAAAGTACTTTGCAACCACTGGCATCTCCAGTACCAGCAGCTGCTCCCGCAGCCCAGCAGGTGTTATGGACTGGGCTAACCTGGCCTCCCTGCTCCTCACTTCCACCCGAGTCACCCAGCAGCAAGCCATGGGGAAGAGTAGTTGCAGCAGTGAATGCCCCATTTGGCTGCAAAAATGGAAGCGCAAGTGGAAGCGATGTATTTTGATAAATGCTGCTCTCTCCTGAGGAACCTGAAACAACCAGAAACAAAACGCCCATATTCTATATTTTAAGGAATTGCAGAAGCAGGGGGGGATTAAGAAATATGTAGCAGAGATGTTCAGCCTGCCCCTCCTCATCTTGCCCTCAATGGGATCTTTCAAGCTCACGCATGTGCCTGAAGGTCCTGTCCCCTTCCCAGGTCCCCCCATGTTCCTGCTCAGGGGAAGGAGCCAGCCACCTTTACACCCCCTGAAGAGGGGACACGCAGAGATGGGGAAAGCCCCCATCTTTGGGAACGTGACCTTGCCTCTGACTTCATACCTGAGACCATTCATCCTCTTGCCACTGAAGCACGCTACCTGGGCATCGTAAAGCACGTATTTTCTTTCAACAGGAGCAATCACATGCTTGAACGCGTGCTTTTAGCATTTTCCACAGTTCACTGGAGTAAAATCTTTGAGACCACTGAAATCTTGCACCAGGTGCAAGTGCCAAACCCATTTCTAGCCCCCAGCCCCGATACAGGAACAGAGCTGTGCTCTGAGCTGCCACTGCTTCTTCTGCAGAGCCTGTCGTTTCCCACCCTCTCTTCCCCACAGGGCAGTAATTTCCTTTAACACAACCCATCCAGGTGGTGCAAATCAGCCCTCACCTTGAGACTGAGGCAGATGACACTGTGTAGGTGAAAGGAAACATGACAGAGGCCACTGCTACTCGGCACTTCACAGAGACAGAAAAGGCCTCAGGGTACACAATAGAATGAGAAACTTTTTCCCCCCCCCTTATCACTGATGTTTATTGATTTGTCCAGTTCATAGGGAGCATCCCTTAATGTTCTGCTTTCATGTTTCTGCTTTGTTGCATGGGTACAGAAAAGAATATTGCAAATTGATCTTTCTTTCCTGCCTTTGTTGGGAACGAACTCCTATTACGTTAGCTCCTCTGGCCTGTCATCTCATGCTCACTTTGCCAGTATATAATCAGCATGGCTAAACACCGAGGGCTGAGCTGATTAATTTCCAGCCTTCTCCACTGAGCCCATTGATGCACTCCCTGTTTGATGATCTATGCAAGAGAGGGCCACTTTTGATTGCTTGACCCCTGCCCTTAAACCTCGAGCTGTCGGCTCTAGCACCTGTCTAAGTTAACAGCGCCCACATTGTGTTTATTTTCAGTTTAAAAGGAAACCATAACAATGGATTAGCATTCTCAAAACACAAAGGGCCTGATTTTCTGCTCAGTGCTGAACTCTTACAGCTCCCACAGATGTCAGATGATTTCAGGGTGCTTAGTACCTCCAAGGACATGCCCAGAATGCAAGTTTAATCAAGATGTATCTGGCATGGTATCTGGATACACATTTTTAAACCACATCCATTAAGAAAAAAAAAAGAAACAAGATGGAAAAAAATAAAAAACCCACCACCAGTCAACCCACGTCTTCCTGTCTCACATATTGACCTGATTTGAGTTTAGGTAAGCACCAACAGTAACATTTCCACTACCTACATTTAAAATGAAGTCTACAGCATTCATTGTTTCAGTGGTGCCAGAGATGTTACTGCTGTTTGTCTCAGATTTATAAACAGATACAGTTCATCATATGTTCCAGTAAGGACCAAAGACCGATTCCTATCAAGACTGTAAGAGTTGCAACACTCTTCCTCGCAGGGATCAGCAAAAGTTTTATTTAAACGCCCAAATGTTATTTTAAAGATGTTATCCTGAACTCTTAAGGAGGTTCAGGATTAAAGGAAAGGGGAGGAAAGGACAGAAGTGGCAAGATAGGCAGTGGGCAGTTGGTTAGTTTGTTTTATGCACGTACCCATACTCTGCATATATAATTTTTTATAAGCGAATATTTGCAGGTACGAATGTTATGTGCCTTGCATAATATAGATATACAATTTAACTGTAGCAACTTATCCTGGCAGCCACATCTTCACAGCAGCCTGAAATAATATGCCTGGTGCAGCAGGGATGCACCTGTGCATCAAGAAGAAAAGGGGAAAAAAATGTGTATTCATGAGTGCAAATTGGGTAAAATTGACTGACTAGCAGTAGTCAGCTACAAACCTGTAATTTGAAGCACACCTTTTGCTTCCCTTAAATTCAGCCTTTACTGCTCATCCTGCAGATAGCAGCACCCTCAGAAGAGGATTTCAGGGTGCTGTGGTCTTCAGAGTGACCAGGTTAGGCTACACCTGTCCTCAGGCTAGGTGGTAAATCAGGTGTGCGTGGGGGGGATCTTCCCTGTTGTAATGTCAGATTCAATTCCAGGTGTTGCTTTCAGTTGTGTGCGTGTGAATAAGTCCCTCCACAGATGTTTCTGCAGAAGAACATGGACTAAGTGGACCCACACACATATCCTCAAGTCTAGCCCGTAAAGGGGATGCTGTGCTGACTCCTCGCGGCAGCCAGGAGGTGGCAGGGAATTTCAGAAGACATTTCATGTATGAGAACTTCATGGAAAGCAAATGCATAGCGAAGGCTTCATGGAAGATTATAGAGGCAAGAGGTTATTCCTGGCTGATTTACAGCTACCCTTTATCATAAATAAAGGACATATCCTTTATCATCAGTAATTCTTTCCCTATTCTGAACCTTTTCCTTATTTGTTACATAAAGGTCACGTTTCCTTAATTTTACCTGGACTAAATATATATATGCTGTTGTAGCATTCCTTTGCAGAATGAGACCTCTATTTCTTCTCCTTAACTTCTATACATGTGCTGCTGTCTGAACTCTTCCTTCCTGAGTGTGGGTGACCATAACAGTGAACTGTACTTGCACACATTTCCATCAGCATTCCCACCACAAAGATTTCTTAATGACATCCCAGGCTCATGTTTACCCCAGTCATTAATAAGTCACATTAAGTTATTTTTGTGTCAGGAGAACACTTAATGCATGTAGGTCTGTCTCCACCATTTTGTTCAAGCATGACATTTCCTTCTTGTGGGAAAAATTATAATGCTTACACTCACGCTTTTAAGTTTAATGCGACAATCTTGTCCTGTTTCATTACCTCCTCAGTGTCAAGGTTGTCCAGCTCACGATGAGATGTACATCTTTGCATCAACCACAGATTTCAGTAGTGAGTTTCAACAGATTACATCCTGTAATTCGTGAAGAAAACATTAAATAAGACCAAGTCCAAAATTCTGTCCCTGAGGACTACCTCTCACAGCCTCCCTCTGGTCAACAACCCACTTGCAACTTTTTGTTTTGTCAGGTTACGGTTGTCTCGCTCATCCCCTTTCTCTTCACTTGGAGAAATTCCCTTGCAGCTATAACATCATCGGCTCTGATGGAACTTGAAAACATGCCTACCCTATTTCCTCCTCTAAAACAAAAATTACTAGTAAAATATAGTCTTCTACAAAGGCAAATAGTACTCTGTTTTACCTCCTCTTCTGCTCACTTCTGAATTGTCAACCACTCTCTCTCACAACTTACTTTGCCTCAGGTACTACCCTAGTGGAATGGATGAGCACTGCAAGATAATCCTCAGCTCTTCCTTCTCAAGAGCAATGCATTTGCTATCTCCCTCCAGGCATGCAGCAGAGGTCTTATCTCACCACCTCACAAACTCTCGCTCTTAGAGCTGCTTTTTTCCTGGCGTGTGACTCTCCAAAGGGAGGATGATCTGAGGTCTGACAAGCAATGCATGCAACTGAGGAGCTTGTTCACCCCTCAGACAAGGAGGCAAGCAGGGAAGGCATCTTCTATACTCCAACAACTGCTGGGGACAGGACAGAGGAAAAATGGTCTTAAGTGAGGCATTAAAAAATTCTAATGCCATTGAGAACTAGAGTAGAACAGATTGACTGGGAATCTCATTTTCATTTCATCCCACGTTTCTTGCACACATACACGGTTCCTTGATTCTCTTCTCATTAACCTTTTGGGCATGGCCAGGTAGCTGCTTTCTACAAGCTCTCTCCCATTTCGAGGGATAGATATGAGTTTCAGATTTTTTTGGACCTTTTGAAGCTTTCTTGAAATCTCTGCCACCTTCTAGTCCTTGAGCTTTTCAGTTCATCTGACTTCTTACACTTAAAAAAAAAAATCAGAGAGACTTTTAGGAGAGACTGACCAAAGTCACAATGCTGACATGAAAATTGCAGACATCCTTCCCAGCACCTACAAAACCTCTAGGATGCTTGAGGTTACAACCAAACAGATCATCGCTTTGATGGACATTAGATGCAGACCCACACACAAGCAGAAGCCTCTGGCTCAGGACTGTGATTTACCAGGACTGTAGATTTGAATAATCAGCAGGATTCTCCTCTCCCCTTCCCTGTGTTATTAACTTACTGCAGCCTACCTTCCTTCAGAATGACAAGTTATTTTCAAATTATCATACAATTGGCTTTAAGACTATTTACTGGTGTTTTTAATTAAACTATAATACATAGGAAATTATAGCACTGTCAAAACCTCAAAGTACACTGTTGTTTTCTTTTAAAAAAAAATCAGCAGATACTTATAGAGTACAGTAATTGTCTTAATGAAGCTTAATCACATCCTTACAAGAAGACAATTTAAAGAGTGACCTATTTTCTTCTGTAGATTTACATTGTTACAGCAAGCAAAGGTGTCATTGGTACCTGGAAAACACTTTAAACTTTCAAATGACTGAGGAAATAGGTGCTTTCCACTGGGGCTGTTTTAATATCTTGACAAGTTTTAACCTGCAAACTGTTCTGCCGGAGCAGTGCTCTATGATGATAGCAAGTCCTAGCCCAGTCCCAGAAGTCACCTGAACCACACCCAACTCTCACTACCTGAGAAAACATCAGGCTGCTAAGGAAGACCAGGCAACACGGCCATAACTACCAGTATACCATGAGGTATCACTCTTTTTCCCCCAGGAGACCTGGGGACAGGCAAAGTTATATTTAAGAAGCCCACCAGAAGAGCAACGTGTGCTGCTCACGGAGAATTTGCATCCCACTTCAGATGAAATTGCTCAGGTAGGTTTACCACAGCCTGACACACCGGGGGAATAACCTCATTTGGCCAAAGCCTGGATTCAGCCTGACTCCTGGAAGAAGCAGAGTAAGACTTACAGGAAATACTGAGAAACCTTTATGCACTGACAAGGAGGAGCGGCATTTCTTCCTGTCCCTTTCTAGGCAGAAAATGCATACAAACAAAAGAACTGAGGGTGCTGCTCGAGTCTTTGAGCTGATGGCTGGACCAAGGTCTACATTCTGTCTAGATGCAAAAAATGGCTTTTTAGACTGACAACTGATTAGTATACAAGCATGATTATATGCAAATCCCCAATTTCTATTGACTTAATTGTGATCTGATGTAACATGTATAATTAACACATGCATTTAAAATAAATGTATATTTAATTAACATGCATATTTATAAAATGAATATTTATATTTAGCATATAATTTTGGGTGAATTTAGGTGGCACAAAATTGAGGGGTTATCATTACTGATGAGAGCTAGTCACAGCAAAACAGCTTTCACACCTCAGGCTCTCCCAGCGGATTTCAGTCCCAATTTATCTCACCTCTGGCAGGCCAGCCTTGGGCCTTCCTCCACTAAGCCAAGACTGCAAGTCACACCGCACAGATGCGAGTCAGGTAAACATCTTCATTAAGGGCTGGGGGTGGAAAGGCGCTCGAACTGCAGTCTGCACTGAAAACCACAACTGCATGACAAGCCGAGTACAGATGAATCTAAAGGCAAAGGTCAGGAAGAAGTTAAGCATCAGGCTGCCCAAATTTGTTTTGTATTTGTGTGGTGGATACAAACTGCACAAGCAAGCCAGATGGATTTATTCCTGTAACGTTCCCAGCTGCAAAGCAGAAAGCGTAAAGCTTCCTCACGTCCTTTATGTTATTTAGGAGGAACAGAGGTAGGAGGGATTAGACCACATTTATCAATAGATTTCAGAGCAATGCAAAGACAAGATGCCTTGAATGGTACTGCAGGACTAACCAGTGCAACAAGCTGCAACACCGAGTGAGAAATGCTAATTCCGAGAGTCCACCCAAGCAGCCTTGCACATTGCTGTTCTCGCAGACCGCTAGGTTCCACAGGTCATTGTGTTCGTCACCAAGGCCAGGAGTGCAAGGCAGTAAAGGCACAGGATAAAACATCAAGGATGACTACTTTGGTAACAGACTCCTCCAGTGCAAGCAAATAAATACAAGGTTATCATTCCCCAGTGCAGCCCAGGGAATAGGCACCCTCAGAAAGTGACAGCAAACGTCACTGCTTTAAATAAAAATAAAAAGCGAACCACACTCCAGTGACTACTTTTCGTATCATCTGTTCTCTCCCCGAGGGAGAGATGCTGAACACGTTGCTTAATGCTCTGCTTGGAGGTGCTAGTTGTGCTGCTGTTGAGCTTCAAATGAAAAATCATGTGAAAGTGTGAAACCCAAGCCAGGAATTCAGTCATGGACTTAAGCAGCACCATACTGAGGCAGGGCTCACACGAAGTAACCATTTATCTACCCTTTCCTCCCCAGGGAGAAAGGAATACAGCCTCCTTGTCACTTCCCAGGACTCGCTAAGACAGAGAGCCCAGGGAAGGCAGAAACCTTGGCTGCTGCTACAAGGCTAAGAATAGCCTAGTCTGCTCCACTTCTACAACCTGACGGAGCACACGTTCCCTACAAGGGCCTAGAACACAACCAAGCAGTTCGTTCTTGTTCCTCCGGCAGTATTTTGATCGAATGCCATCTGAGCCCCAACAGAAACTCCCTCCTGATATATATAAAAACCAAGTTCAGTGCAGTTCTTGCACAGCTGAAGCGATCACATTAGCCATCCCAAAGCATGCCATCAAAAGGGGACGTTGTTCCTGGAAACGCACCGTGCCTTCCAGCACCACACGACAGCGAGGATTTCACATCTGAATTTAGCCTTGTGAACACGGGGTTTGGCAGTGATGTGTTTAGACAAAAATCAAAACTTACAAGGGGAAAAAAAAAGGATTAATTAAACCACGCGTTGCTTCATTAGTGTGACGTGATCCTTCTTCTATCGTGCCAGATCTATCACGTCACAGATTTTGCAGTTAATCATTTGGATTGCACATCTCCAGGAAGCCAAGGAATCAATTTACAGTTGCCTTCGTCCATTTCTTCTTCTGCACTGCTCCCTGCACTTTTCTGACGTGGTTTTATTGCCTGTCCCCTCAGACAAATCTCTTCCCCGCTGCTGTGAGCCTCCATTCTGCAGCCTCTGCTCCCCAGAATGGCTTTCATTTCTCTCCCTGAATGCTCAAGCTTGCCTTCTATTCTTTTCCTCTTTGCCCACGCCTCTTAACTCAGAGCAATACAGAAGAACAGATCTGAGATTTAACAACTGTCAGGATGCCTTTGATAGGAGACCACGCACACAAAACAAGTCTGCCTTGTACTAAGGAAGGAAGATCCACAAGACGCTGTTAATATTTCTGTTGGTATCAACAGGTGAATTTAAAGCTTGGTAACGTACAGGGCAATATCACTCCATCATCGCCGTGGTTAGTAAGAGGAATGGAACTGGAGTGCCTTAGAAATGAGCATTTTTGCTGGCCTAGATATAATTTCTAATCATAGTCAAGTCTGTTTTCATGATCAAAGATTTCCTAGATGTTCCAATTTATGTGCTCATTTATAACATACCTTTCCAATTCACGTGTTTATTTATAATATACGTTCTGCTCACACAGATCAAAGTTTTTTGAACAGCTGGCTATCTTCCACCACGGCAGCAAAGAGCATGCCAAATATCATACAGACAACTAGAGCTGCTTCAGAGCAAATTCTGAATGAATAAGGGGAAAAAAATAGCAGGCAATTGTCCTCATGGTAAAGGACAGAAACAGGTGACCCAGAGAAGCAGAGGAACCTCCCTCGCTAGATGGTCAAGGCTTCATTTGAAAGGGCCTTGGAAAACCTAACCTAAGGCTCTCCTGTCAACAGGAGTTCAGAGCAGACTGATATTATCCAGCTTCACGCCACTCACACCCCCGTACAGCCCAGCTGCCCCCTCCTTCAGGGCACACTGCGATGGTCTTTGACCACCCATTTTCACAAAATTATTTTTGAAGAACCATCTGGGAGCGTAAGAAACACAACAAACACGCCAAAGTTGGATGTCTCCCCAAGAAGGATATTTTCTGTCTCATATAACACTTACAGAATTGCTGCATTTACAGGAAACCACTGTTTACATGCACCTCGGATGGGCCCAGAGAACAGCCGTAAGCTTCAAAGGATCACAGCAAGACACATCAAGGTGGTGGGATCTGCCAAAGAGACACTCCCAAGATGGCTGGAGATGTAGAGGTGTTTTGTGTGTTTCAGGCCCCGCAGAACATCTGTTGATCCAGCAGAAGGCTTCCTTTGGGATTTCAGATGGGTTATATGGGTGCTGGAAGAGTTCCTCAAAAGAAGCACCAAATGCTCATGCAAAAAATCACAGCTCGTGAATTTCCAGACTTGATTTTCTAATAATGAATTCTTCCCTTTCTTTTCCTTCCCCAAAAGTCTTACATCCAATGAAATTCAATACCCTGAGGTCACCAGTGGTATCTAACGCTGTGGTCACCAAACTCCATTTTACCTTGAATAGCTGGAATCTTTCCCAATATCTGGCATTGCCTGGAAAAACACTTACATTTGCGGATGTCCCAGTACAAGTGCCTCTGCTCAGGCTAGAGTTCTCATGGCATACACTACTGCTAACAGTATTTATCTGTGCTTGGATCACTTCTGGGGGTTTGTACTGAGATTGCCAGGTTTTTCTGCATCTCAGCAGTTTCTGAGTGCAGAAGACACTTTATACACAAGGGGTTAGTGAAACTATATAACATAGTAATTAGTTCTCTTGATTGGAGAACACGTTATAAACAAAGGGAAGGAAAGCTGGTAGAGAAAGATCCATTTGATTTCAGATACACCGCAGCATTCAGTGCTAGCAGCTGTGTCAATACCCTGCGAACCGTTTTCCCCTCTCCCTCCTTCACTGGTATCGCTGCTGCTGACGAATATAGCAAGAGCCTTTCCTCATTTATTGCTTGCGAGAAGAAACGGACAGGACAAGTGACCCGACAATGATTGAGAAGGCCCATCTAATTAGACAAGACAGGAGACAGATGTTCGTGGGTACTCCTTTAGTGAGGAAGTCACAGCTACGGAGGAAGGGAGTGAAAATGCAGACCAACACTTGCTAATGCGATTGCCTAACAGCCTGAAGAAGGGTTTAGGAAGCTAAGTTAAATGTGCAGTCCTCAGGAGAGCGCAGGCACAGCCATCTCCCAGAGAAGCCCTTCGGTCTGCACACTTCAGAAAACTTACCCGCTACGTGAAGGACTGAACATTTGATAGGAATGAACACAAGCATGCCTCTAGTGCAAGAAGATTAAAAACACCATTACACCGCAAAGAAAAAACACAGCCTTTTATAAAGCTGGTATTTACGAAATGTTACTTACCGTATGATTTCTGCTGTAAACACGTTTTCTAAGAGCACGAGCAGAATGCCACTGCAGCACCCTAACCTAGCCAGCCCACGGGAACAAGCGGTCTGCAGCTAAGAGGTGACAAAGAAGAGCACCCGAGCACGTCAGCTCTGCCCTGGACATCCCGGGGGTTAACGTGAGACTTCTTAGATCCAGACACACGCTTGCGTGGATGCTAAGTATCAGAAAAAAAGACTAGATGCAGACCAAATGGTATGAAGTACAAAGAAATTCTTCTATAACAAAGTGGCAGCAGAAGAATGCATTAATAATTAAAAAGGAGATGCAGAACTATGACCTGATCTGGCAACACTTAGCACAGGCCATAACACTGATTTGGACACTAAAACCAGCGTGCACTACATTGCAGGGTTTGTTTTTTCTTTGATACATATATGAATTGTTATTTATCCTCACTCCTACCGTTGTTCCTATTTTCTGTTGCTGTTACTGTGTGGAGAAACCAAGTCCGTATGAGAACAGAAGGGCAATCGTTCCACTTGCTGTGTATGTTCTGGGCCCTTTAAACTAAAGTGGAGACATGTATTCCAAATACAAATCTGTTAATATATAGAAACATCCTCTAATTTAAAAAAAATGGTTTAAGTATTAAACTTAAGCCTAGTTTAGATTGTTTTGGTTTTTAAGGAGACTAAACAAAAAGCAGCATCAATTATTGCTACCTGCAGTGAAACAACAGGGAAAACCTACCACGTATCTGCTAGCTGGATCTGTTCTAGGATGCGCTCCTGGCAAGGCTCTTTCTGGCCAACGTCAAGCTGCCTGACTTTACCCATCTGGATGAGTTTTCACACCCTGCTGGGCTGCAGAGAAAGCAGCACCTTAGGCTTTTATCGGTGTTCCAGTCCCGTAGCCAGGTCTGGTTAATCAGCGAGAGCTCTACAGGGAATATGGACAAGCAATAACGGGCACGTGCTCTCTGGGGACAGCAATAACAGCAGCAAGACTGTACCAACAGTCCAGAGCACCACGGCAAAGCACCACCTCCCTCACAGGCCTGCAAGCGGAGCTGACCGTGCTTGCTTAACAAAAACAACCCACATTTAAAAAGTTCTGCAGCTCACATTTAAAAAGTCTTAGGAAAAAAGGAAGCCTGGTTCCTTCCTCCAAGAAAGGCAGGAGCAGCCCGCAGTCTGGTTTGAAGGAGAAGAGCGATTTTCATTATGATTATGTTAGTTTGGTAATTGGTCCTTTGTTATGACCAAAAGAGAAAGACATTTTGGAATTTCAGTCTGGAATGAGCAGGTTACCAATCTGGACAGGGCTGGCAGGAGCCAGCCCACGGGAAGGTTGGAAAAGACACTGTACTGTGTGTGCAAGCACGGCAAAATCTCAGCCTTGCAGAAATCAGCAGGCAAAGCTCCCACCGGCTCCACCAAAACTAGAACGTCAGCCAGCTTCCATGCCACAACCAAAGCCTTATAAAATCAGTAGAAAACAATTGATGCAATTTTTTTTCTCTGCCAAAGTTTATAGATGATCTTTCTACAGCAAACTGCGAACTTCCAGATCAGAACTACTCCTGCTTATCTGATAAGAGCCACCATATTTCAGCAATAGGGAACTCGCTAAGAGGAACAGCTGCCTCAGGCTTCACTCTGCTTCAAGAAACCCAACCAAAATCTGTACCTCAATTTTTTTCCCCCCTCTTTTTGCCTTAAATGTGTTAAGATACTAAGGACTCATGGAGATTCTCTATTGCTCACACCACAAACATGCTGCTCTTCTAACAGGTGCATCTTATTTATAAAAATTGCTATTAAAACAATTTGGCACGCGCCCATCTTTAAAATCCTTCCTGTTCATTGCAGCTTTTTTTAAAAACAAACATTTCTAAAATGATTTTGCATCCCCAGACAGAATTTTAAACTCTGTTAGGTGAAAACCAAAGCCTGAAGAAGATTCACCAAAGCTCAGTCTGAGACTAGGAAGGAAAATATTTCCTTTCCCATGTGATTCTGTTCATCCATCTAGCTTTTGTATCTTTCTGCTTCCTTGACCCCACGGCTCCATTTCCTGGCACAGAGCTCCATGGCTAAGGCGGTTTCAGTCCCGTAAAGCCAGGGGTCTGGGATGTCCCTGTGCACTACCCGAGCAATTCAGGAGCTGTGCTCAGGAGCAGCTGCACCGCACGAGGCTGGAATTCATTCAGACACTAAGCACGCATGGACCATTTTCTCCAACGATATGACTTGTCTGTCCTTATTGCTCTGCATCCAAAATTTCTGCTTGATTTTTTTTTTTTCCCAGAGAAAATGATGCCACAACACAGTTCCAATCGATACTTGACATAGTATCGGATTCCTTGCAGTAAAAAGTACCGGCTTAACATCTCGGCCATGCTTTCTCCAAGAAGCCTATGGTAGCACGCCTTGCCTCAGCAAACCATCAATTTAAATGATTGGGAAAAAAACAACACATAATAAGTGACAGATTTTTCAAATCAGATAAAGATGGGAACCAGATTATCTGTCCGTGGGTGATAGATTGCAGCAATAATAAATTCACTTTAAGACACTGGATCAATTTTTAATCAAGCCAAGAATTATTATTGCAGAAAGATAAAATGACCCATGAGGAGATGCCTTAATTTTCCACCAATCAAATTATAGCCTTTCTAAATAAGATGTAATGAGATCCATGGAATATCCAGGTTACACAGCCTACCTAATTACCCATGTTCCCTGTCATGTTGTGATATAGTAGTAGTAAACTGACCTCTGAATTTACCAAGATGAAAAGGTAATTAGTTTTTCCACAAGGCTGTAGTGAAAACAACAGCAATGACACGTCACCTCCTTCCACCAAGTCACAATCTCGGAGGTGTTTGTTCTTAAAATATACAGGATATGACCTACTGGGTAATAAACTACAGTCATTACGTGAAGCACGCATGTGACAGAAAAACAACCACCACCTCCAAGCTGAGAATACAAGGTCTGAAGGTAGAGCAAATCAACCCATATTCCACACAAAACCATCAGCACGTTACCACGGAGGGGCTCATGAGATGGTGGAGTGTCTTCTAATTAAAGAATTCACAAGGCCATATATAAAAGGAGCTTTCCTGAGCCACAGGCCCCACAAGAATAATTCTTTCCTATTGTCCTTCACCACATGGGCATTTTTATTTATTTTTTTTTGCAACTTGCAGCATGATGCCCTCAGAAAAGCATTCCTTAAAGCACGCCAAGGTCAAACTTGGAAATCATCATCAAGAGCTGGTAATTATTTCAGATAAATCACGGTTTCGTGCATAGTGAAGAAGACTGATTGTCCCTTCACCCCAGTTTTTGGAGCTGTATGAACTGCACTGGCAACAAGCTTCAGCGATAGCTTTGCCAAAACTATTAGTGTGAACCGAGAGTGAATTTTCTCTAGCCACCTTAGGAAGCAGGAAATCCCCAAGATGATTTGTCCCTGCCTGTGCACCCTTTTCTTTGGGCACTACTGCAGTTTAGAGATACAGTGACAGACGTAATTGGCTCATGCAAAGAAAGCCATCATCAAATTAATGAACTACAACAATTCATTCCATCTGCTGCCTCTTTCTTGCTAATTTATTAATAACAATTACACAAAAAATGGCATGGATTATAAATTTCAATTTCTCCTCTTTACCTGAAAATTTAGTCTATGAGAGTCTTAAAAAATGATCTCATATTATACCAAATAGATTTATGGCTTATTACTAGTAATGTGGCAGTACCCAATTGACCATAAAAGCTAACTATTTAAAAGTAACTTAAATTACCCCTTCAGAGCAAATTGGATATTTGGTTTACATAGCTTGCACTGCCTTTATGACAGGAGCCCCCCTTTGGTCACCAGCCCATCACACTGCTCTGCTTGGGTCTCCTTCAGCCCATGGCAGACAACACGTGGTGCAACACAGCCATGCAAGTCCGAAGCCCAACTGCCAGTGCACAGCCTTCCCTGCAACGGCAAAAACGAAGCGATGACATAGGGAACGGGTTTTTCAGAGGGGTTC
Organism: Heteronetta atricapilla; assembly: GCA_011075105.1. Taxonomy (NCBI): domain Eukaryota; kingdom Metazoa; phylum Chordata; class Aves; order Anseriformes; family Anatidae; genus Heteronetta; species Heteronetta atricapilla. The sequence goes on from CM021733.1 coordinate 9,958,841, forward strand.
AGATAACCGTACTCCTGTATCATGCTGTCAGGTGCTGACTTTAAAAGGAGTAAGTTACACAAAGACCAAGCATTGCCGAATGCCTCTTTCCTCCCATAAAGGAGCACGCAGGTAGAAGTCAACGAGTAGATGCTGTCACCAGTCACGCTAAGGGAGGCGTGAACTGTGAGTGAGGAAGACCATCAAGCGCTCCTGCTGGGCATTCCGCACCTCTGAGCATCCCCATACGATCCAGGGAATCTCCATTTGGCAATGAACTGTGTGGTGAAAAACAACAGTCAAGTCCCTGGTCAAGGCTTAAGACGCATGAAGAGAAAGCCTGGCTCCATCACATCAGGGGCAGAAGGTCCCATTTCATTCAGATGATCCCAGCTTCCACCAAAGTCTGATGCACACAGCAACACCGCAGGAATATAACTGCTAAGTAGTAAGTTTTTGATTTATTCTTTCAGTATATCTGCTACTGTTAGCGCAGTTCTATTAATACAGAAAAATGACACGTAGAAATACCTTCCTTTTTTCTGCAAAGAAATAGTTCCATCAACACAAAACATCTGCACACCAACGTAAACATCTCATGCAGCTGGCAAATTACGTGGCCCTGGCAGCACCAAGAGTTACAGCAGTCAAACTTGAAGGGAGTTGCCCACCCCAAGCCGATTTGCAAACACTATGAAGTTTGTTTTAAGAGGAATCGTCAAGTATTACCTAACTTATGATGAGGTAATGTTCAAATGCTAAAAAAAACCCTCAACACTTTTTCCAGCAGAGTTTACAGATGCTATAAGGAGAAAGGAAAAAAAATAAAAAAGCTATTACCCAGAAGGAACTCCAAATATCAGAGGTATCAGAGGGCTATCTCATAAAGATAGTTTATAGTGTTCCTATTTAAATGTTTTGATCAAAACACATCAGTAAATTAAATGCAAAGGCTATATGTTGATTAGAACAAAAGATACATTACATTAAGATTAAAGTCTTGGTATTAAGTAAAGTATCTAAGCGCTAATTTCAGTTCTGTAATATTTCCACCAATACTATTATCCCCATTTAATTAGGACATAAAAGTAAGTAAAGTTAATTTAGAAGGAAATTTCAAACAGCATTCCCATTTGATTTTCTAGTAAATTAACACTTTAAAACCTCTAATGGGCATCTTCAAAAGAAAATGTTATTAACAAAATATGTGATAATTAACATAATTAAACCTCTCTAAAGTATACATTTTTAACAGCAATTGTTCTGTTAAAAAACATGCAAGAGGAGTGAATCAAAAAATCCCACTCCTCTCATAATGTAGATATGCATTCGATAGAATAAACACCAGGCAATTCCTCACGGATATCCACTAACCTACAAATTGCTAGCATTAACTCATAACAAGATTACTTTTTCTGGAACTAGATTAACTTTTGCACATTCCCTTACCCTCAAAATGAGCTCAGTAAATGGCTACGAGCGCTCCAATATCTCAAATTATGCAGTTATTAATTTAAAGAGGAAGTATATTCTCTGATCTTATCCCAAACTTACTCTAGTCCCCTCTTATTCCCCCACTTTTCTAATACCTCTTCCAGCACACCAAAAATCAGAGCATCACACATTAGACCTAACTGGTAAAAAAGAGATCAGCCCTATTGCAGTGTCTGACTGGAAACATTTTGCAATTTTTCAAGTTCAGACATAAGCTTCACAACACACAAATACATTCGTCATCCTGAGGCTTTACGGACGCACCTCCCACCTGGGGAAACCATCACACCCTCCAGGGGACAAGCCTGATGACCTGAAGTAGATCCTTTATGCCTTTTGTGCCCCCCGAGAGATTTATGTTCCCGTTAGCTAGGATGAAGTAGCTAAACGTTTTCATACTTTATCTGAGTTGCTTCAGCGTCTCCAGCCTGCACAGGGAGCTGGCTATCTCACGACTGGGCCCGTGCTTCCTGCTCCCAATCAGCCCAGGATTACCTCATGGGCAAGGCCTCACGTCATTTCAGGCAGGATGTGGCCGTGTCCTTTCAGACGTTAAGCTCAGCACCAGGTGCAACAGCACCGCTGATAACAGGGAATAAAGGCAACTTTATTCACATTTGGCTTCCCCCCACGTTTCTTGGGAGGGAAGGGAAAAAAAAAAAAAAAAAAAAAAGAGGGAGGAAAATATGCACATATCCCATTTGTATTTGCCTGTTTTACACAGACTTTGGTCCAGGGGTGATAGAGTCAAAGCTGAATGATATTTCTTTCCCAGTATCTCTACTGAAGGGCAGGGAAGGAAGAAGTTGTAATCTGCCAGAGATAAAGCTCTGGGGAGCACGTTCCCGGTCACCAGAAGATTTGCAGCAGGACAGGCCTCATCTCCAAGAAGACCACAAGTTGCACCATCACCCCCTGCTCTTGTGTTCCCAAAGGGCATTGCTTGATGCTGGTTTCCACTCGACACAGACCTGGCAAATGGCAGCCCGAGCCTGTGCAAGTGGGCAGCAAGGACGCAAGTCTATGATCCAGCACGTGCAAGTGAAGAAATAGAACTGCCCGCAGGCATCCCGCCTCTCTGTCCTCCAACTCCTCACAATCCTGCAGACTCTTCCCTTCCACAAAAGGGATTCAATCCACAGATGAGGAAGGGCTCAATTACACATTATATTTTTAACGAGTAGGACTGCTTAGACCAACAGAGTACCGTGCAATTTTGCTTCTTCCTGACAGACAGGGAGCCATAATCTCAGGTGGATCCAGTGCCCACCATAGCAAGGACCTCACTAGTAAAGGTCCAGCCCCACCATACCTGAGCAAGATGAGCAGGGCAGTCCCAGCGTGACAGCCAGAGTCATCCAAGAGCTCACCTCGTGGTGATAAGGCAGGGAGCACAATCAGAGTCACGATGAAACCAGGGCAATCAGCTCAGACACAGCCCATGGATCAGTAGGGAGGCCCATGGTGACAGGACAGGCCCAAGTCCAAGCCAGGAAATCAGTCTGTGGGTCAGCATCAATAGCATCCACAGCCTGAAATGGGCCTGACTACAGCTGAGCTGGAGAGCAGTGATCCTCCAACAACTCTCACAGGAGGACTGAGCCCCCAGGACTGAGCTTAAATGATCCACCTGGCTGAGGGGTGTGGGGTGGAAGGCCTCAGCTATGGCTGATGAAGGCCATTAAGGGTACTTAGGGGCCTGGCAACCAAAATGCAGCTCCTGCTGAGACTTTGTTGACCAGTCCTACATGCAATAATATTTTATTCAGTCCCAGGGCACGAAGCCACTTCCCTGACCCTCTATCTAAAATTCATTTATATAAAGCTCTCAGGTGCAGGATTCTGCATCCTCTTCCTCACTTCACTGTTCAGGAAGAAAGCTCAGTTCAGCTGAACTCCAGAGAAGAAAGATCTCTCGTTGACCAGCCTCACAAGCATGCCAAGGGTTCCTGCACAGGATAAACCCATATAGGCAGCCAAGTGAGCTGCAGAAGGCAACGCTTGATTCAGCGAGGTGCTTGTTAAATGGCACACACCTCCAACCTCTTTGGTGAGGAAACCCAGCTGAGTGTGCTGCAGTGCTCCTGCTGGGCGTTGCTTCTGGGAAAGCGGAGGCTAAAGGAGTTCTCACAATCAAGTCAGGAAGGGGTACATGTGAGAGTTAATAAACTTCTTTCTCCAAAAGAAAAAAAAAAATCATTTGTTGCAAGAACTGGCTGAGTATTTGGGTTGTTATTTTCACTAGAGCTTTGCCAGCCACAGCTAATAGATATTACCACCTGAATCATGCACTGATTTACCAAATAAGTCACGACACTCCAGTAGTGTAACCTTACAGTATGGCAAATATTTGCCACCATCTGCAGTAAATTCAAAGCATTTGCTGTAACTTTTTTTTTTTCTTTTGTGAAAGTAAAATAGCATACCCCACTGTAAATTCTTTTGATACTGTTATTACAATATTTTGCAATAAATAAAACAAACGCACAAATGCGGCTCGGGTTAACAAAATAAATCAGCAAAGCTTAGCAACTGTTTTAATTATTATTAGAAGCACTTTGGCCTCTTTCTTACCTGTTGCCTTTCAGAAATGTTTTATTCACCATAGACAACAAAGCTTTTCCTGCTCTGTGAATATCTAAATGTAAATGGTGTTGGGGGGGGGGTTGTGTTTTTTTTTTTCAAAGTAACTGAGAAATTACTCCATCTCTGCTTTCACTGAAACCTCCACAGCTTCTACTATTGCCTGGATAGGTAGAAGCCAGAATGACGTGCTTTATAAAAATTCCAGCTGTAGGTATCAATGCTGTGTTTATCACCAGAGTATCCAAGAAACTATCACTCTTGCACTAAGACTAAGAGTTTCTCTCTGTCCACCCACTAATGGCAGTTTGGCTGATTGTGGGAAAGCCAGCAAATCTTGCTTTTTTGCTCTGTGGACAGACAAATTCCCGGGCATTTTTATCTCTTGTGGAAGGGGTTCAGTTACAGCCAACTGGCCTTCATCCAGGTACTGATCTTTCCCAGGCAAGGCAGAAAGCTGGAAACAGAGTCAATTGCCTCTGGTGTAAAGAGGATGTGCAATGGCGCATTGCTGGAGTCCCAGTTGTCACACAAACTCCCCCAGCTGTTTAAGAAAGATGCTGAGCAAGACGAGATGAAACTTAAAAAAAAAAAAAAAATGAACAGTGTTGGGAAGATGAACAAAATTGCCCCTTACAACAGGTCAGGAGCTGCGTTTTTTGGTTGTTGTTTGGTTGTTTTTTTCCTCTGAAAAGCACTGTCTCAAAACCTTTTTACAATTCTACAGTAAAACTGCAGCTTCAAAACCACTGGTGGTGGTAATAACAACAGCTGCCCTAGCCACAGGACCATAAACTTTATCCAGTGTCCACAAAAAGACTAGAGCACTCATCACCATAAAAGTCATCATTTTGATGCCATCGTTCCAGAGGTAGGATTCAAGACACCTGCAATAACCAGATGAAGTCAGAGTTAGTTATTTGTTAGCTTTTCAGCTAAAAAAGATAAAAGCACTACACTATTTTCAAAGAGTGTGCAACACGGACATGGGAATTTCATTCTTACAGATGGTATTGGAGGCATAGGGCCCAGAAAGCACATCCTGTTCTTATTAGAGCAGTTTCAGGGACTAACCTATTTCATGACTAGCAACCACCTTCCAGTTCCCACATTAAAGTGTTATATATCTGTTCACCTTCCTTTTGGGCTTTTAATTCCATATTTTGAAGTTCTTCCAGGTTTGTTTCATGGTGTTTTTTGTTTGGTTTGGTTTGGTTTTGGTTTCTCCAGCTCTCACTTCAAACACAGCTTTTTCCTACCTTTTACTCATGATTTTAGAACAATTTGATTCCCTTTCAGCCTTGCTTGCACTAGGCTAAACAAACTATACTCCCACAGGAGATAAACTCTGAGTATCTTAGGAACCTTTCTCCAAATTCATCTTCTTGAGTACAGTTAGCTGGAATTGGCGCATGGGGTAATCTACAGAGGGAAGATCTCCTTTCACATCTGAGAACACCATTTACAGAGATACTTCACATTTCTCAATCATCCCATAGCAAATACTGCATTCCAGCCTCCCTCCTACTTATCTAACTTCTAAATTATGAGTTTACAGTGGAAATAGGATATTTATGAGTGTAACTTCACATTTTTCACTAGTACATTTAATTCCTTATCTTTCACTTTATTTCTCATGGTTATCTTAATTTCCCCATGGGAGATTTAAGGCCTTCTCTGTATTGCCAACGCATCTCACTTTTCCCCATCAATAACAGCATGTTCCAGTTTTCGTGCCTGCATCATTAAAGAAAAATCTTAAAACAAATCCAGAGCCAAAACTCATTCATGACGCTTTTCTATAGTAACTCGCTTTCAGCATGGTAGAATCCCTTTCAGTAAAACTGCTCTCTCTTTTACCAGTTCCTAGCAGCCCCCTTCTTAACGATTTAAATTAACAATTGCCTACATAATACCAGAGACCTCTCAAGATGGAACACAGAATATCTAACTCAGTTTTGTTTGAAAAAATGGATAGCTTACAAAGAGGAAGTGATCAAGAGAGACCTATATGAAATACTTCTGGTAACATTTTATTTCCCTTTATGCCATCTTCTTTCCAATCTAAGCATCCTTTCCCTGCTTACTACTGAGTTGGGAATTTGGGATGCTCAGAACCACCTCTTTGTCAGATTAAAAAAAAAAGCAACTATGTAGATATTTGTATGCTCCTCTCAATATTTAATTACAAGTTGCTCATTTTCAGCCACTACTCTTGAGCCAACAGAATGAGTTTGTCCAGACATCACAACACTATAAAGTCTCTTAAGCACAGAACATGCTCCAAAATACTAGGTCCTCACACAGAAATAATTTGCCTTTACTGAGCGGTCAGGATTTGAAGAAAGGCTTTCTGGTTTGCCAGCAAGATTCACAACTCAAACATCATTGTGGGATGTGATTTAGTGGCTCATACCTGGTCAATGACGCAGAGTGTCTAAGCTCACCCCAGGACTTGACTTACACGACTTTTGCACCAAAATCCATCTGCTCATGTTCATTCACCTCTACTGTTTCAGTTTCCCTTGTTTTTTCCTAATACGTTGTTTTCTACTCTCAACAACTGAAGCTGAAAAAACAACTGAAATGCCACTTTTACAACAAAAAACTTCTGAGCACCAGGCATGTCTACAGGGACCATAGCACCAACCACCCTGAGCAATTGCTAAATTACGAAGAATTAATGCTAATAAAAGTGATGGGTCCTCAGCTTTTGGAAGCACTAGACTTTATAGCTACGTAAAAGAAAAGCCAAAGCTTTGGAAAAACTTCCTAAACAAAGACAAACACTGAACTGTACCATTTTCTCTTCCAAATTTCATCTGTCTCTTAAGCCCAAACTTCTTCAAACTATTTTCATTACTTTGTTATCTTTAGATATTTAATTAATTTGCACCAAAGTCCCCAGTATTTTCGTTCCTTAGCATCCTGCTCAGTGTGGCCCCAGAGTAAAGAATACATTCACTCTCTTAGAAGCTAGAAAACTTACCATATTTAACAAGAAGCATCTCTGACAGTAATTGGAGTTTTGTATCAAGGTAAATAAATGGTAAGATCATAAGAACATACTCTAGTGGCCACATGCATCCTGCAAACACTAACATCAGAGAGTGAATTTAACATAGAGTCTCAGTGGATATGAATTTTCTATAAACAAACAATCTGAAGAAAGCTTCACTTTTGTCGTCTGTTATTCCCATCAAAAAGGAATGAATATTCTGTTTCATATGTTTCCTACCAGGTGGCTTCATTACTTACCAGCAGTCTTTTTTTCCCTATCATGTGTGTAATGCCGTAATATCCTCATTGACAACAGATTAACTTTCTTTCCTCAATACTAGCATTCGATGCAAATTATCCAAATCATTCAATATGCTGGAATGATGGCACTTCACAAGCGTACATTGGAAGATGTGTTCCTCATATCACTTGAAACAACAGCTCACTTTAACCTAAAAAAATGTGCTCACCTGCACGGTATTTATTCCCACAGGCCCAGGGCTCAGAGTAGAGCAGCATACAAGGACTGGCACACGTGCAATGGGATACCAGATGCTCCGCTCTTCCCAGTCACTGACCACATGAGGAACCTTGGCGAGTCATTCACTCTCTCTGAACATGGGCTATCCCTCTGTAATACCGAGATAACAGCATTTCCTTGCTTCAAATGAAGTGCTGGAGGCATAAAAATTCCGAGACTGAGAGGTGTCTCTTGATGGTGAGGTAAGCGCCTTGAGCGCATAGTGCCTGGATAACTCAACTCACTGAAGTCTGAGCACTGCGTTTAAAGAGTTAAGTTCAGAGCAGAGGGGAAGACAAAGCAAGGTATGAAGGGTTCCTTTCTACACTCCTTGAAATCAGTAGCTTCAGCAGATAGAGAACTGGCCTCTAAACGCTGAAGCTGTGCTAACGTGTATGTTAAGGAGAAAGAAATAGTCATTTGGACTTGGGAGGTAAAAAAAAAACGCTTTGAAAGAAAAGAGCAAAAAGAATAGGCTCGGGAAGGTATATAAATCCTCTTAGGCAGCCTCTCAATATTCCCTTTCCTGTAACTTCATAGCGGGGCTTTAGCAAATGATCATTTCAAGGAAAATGGCCAGACGCTATCATCAGATAGCCATTTCTGGCTTCATCCTGATTAGAATGACAGTCAAGCTCAAGGCAGTTAACACGGCAGGTCCAAGCAAACCTCAGTAGTCTCATCTTGGTACCCCTGTTTAGGAACAGCTTTTGTTTGCTTTAAGCTTATTCAGTTAGAGTTTTGCTGGATACCAAAATAATAATAATAATAATAATAATAATAATAATAATAAACAGATTTGCAGTACACCAAGAAGGGAGATGGGTTTAGGTCACAGTGGAAGATGCAGATGACTCCTAAACAAGAGAGAACCTCTGAAAGCATTTTAAAAATACATCATTGCTATCAAATATCCTAGTGCAAGCCAAGGAAATTAAACATTTTCAAAAGATTGAACCAGCAGGGCAAAGCCTAAGACTGGGGACGGTCCCTTTGTACAGGTCTGAGAAATAAAGGGGTCAAAAGTGCTTCTTCATGGAAGAAGACAACTGTGAAGGCAAAGAAAAAGCTGGAATTGTTCAAGCTGCTCCATGTTGTTGTAGGGGGCTGCCACAATCCCCAGGCAGCTGTCAGGGATGAAACAGGGCAAAGACAGCTAGCTGTATTTGCCACCTTCCTTCCTCAGACCTTTAACACTGCTTGCCTAACTCCAAGCCCACTCTGCAGCACCACTGCCAACTTGCAGCCATCCACCCTATGCCTGTAAGGTTCAACCCGTCCCAGGTGGGGAATGCTGCCTCCAACTACACAGCATGGCTTGCAGTAGCTGCATTATTATTTGCTTACCATGGTGGCAAAGTCCACTTAACCTTTTTCACAGCTGTATCATGAAGACAGGAGATACCATATTAGTTATACCTACAAGCTGCTACCATCTGCAGTCAGGCAAAAAGGGAGGTGAGACTTCCACTTCTCTGCTCAGCTGTGTCCATTTTGTTGACTCACATGCTCTCTCACCCCTTTCCCACTGGCTTACTGCATGGCATTGGACACTGAGGTCCTTCCCCCAAACACGAGTCAGAAACTGTCTTCCTCGCGATGCCTCAGGATCAGTGTGCAAAATGGGCCCTACTCCTGAGCATCACTAAGGTCAGAGCAGGACCCCTTGCCCACTTCCACCCTGAATTACCTCCTTGCAGCCTCCCAGGATGGTACAGTCTCTTACGATATTCTTCCCTGGAGCTCAAGAAAACGAGGACACTCTCAACAAGCAGAAGGAAGTCAAGTGTGAAAGCCTGTCCCCATCTGCTCCCCTCCATTTTAAGGCTTTAATTCCTTACATTCCCAATAGAAAGTCAGTCTCTACACTCTGGTTTATCCAGAGTGAAAAATACGCATCAGGAATTCCTGGTTGCTTTTGCAAATGTTGCAATATTTCTAAGAAGCTGACAAACACCCGTGTTCAGCTAACTTGTCACTTATCTTTGAGGTTATGTTGTCATTGTTGCTAGTGATGTCCAAGGGGTTTTCACAGAATACCACTAGAAAAGCCAGTGGTGAACATCTCTGCATCTTGGGCCGTGACAGGAGTGTGCCAGATGTACATTTTAGAAAGCAGAGCATGTATCAGCCTCCTCGTAGAGCCCTGTCAGAACATTTGATTAACGGTGACGTGCTGGAAATCTTAAGCAAAAACCACGGCCCCTCGCAACTGTTCTACCCAGATCAAAGCCATGTGGCCACAGATACTCAGCACCAAATGCAGTTTCTGAAGCTCTTCTGCCACTCTGAGTGAAACCAAAAGGATTTTGGGCTAACAGGAGATTTAGGAGTCATGGGATTTTAGCCCCTGAATTTTAAGAGCACAAAGCTTCACATTACACTGCAATGATCTGAAAAATCCTAAACGTGCAATGAACACCTTACCTCAATTACTTGGTATAGAAGGAAGAGCAGGCTTTCCAGTCCTGCTCCATGGCCCACAGGTTAATGGACTAATGCAATAAAACAATAGGTTATAATAGGAGTCTCAATACAATTAATATCATAAAACTAATGATGATCTGTTTCAGATGGAGCCACTGATGAAACTAAAGCTTTAAATATTTTCCCCATTTATTTAAGCATATCGAAGATTTCAGTCATGTAAAAGTGTAATACTACATGTATGCACTTGCATGCACACAGACAAATCTACATGGAGAGATCCATTTAAAGTCATTACAATGTTATATGGCCAGATTTCCTTAATCACTGCATGGAATTATATTAATTTCTATACCAGAAGGATGACTTCTGAAGGAGCTTAATATGGGTATCTTTCTAACAGAATACTTGCTGAAAGAGACTGCAGTATGCTACAGAGAGAAAAGCAAAACTATAACAACAACAAAACACAGATGTGCTTTGCAGTAGGGAAAGCAACAAAAAAAAAATCATGCACAAACCAGCCAACTTCCCTCCCATTCAGGGTTCCTAAAGAAAAGACAAGTTAAACCAATAGCCTTGGCTTCAGTTAACTTTCTGGGAAACAAACAAAAAACATGAAAGAGTGTCACAGTACAAGACCTGCAAGTCAATGTCACCATTCCAACAAGCCACAGCCTAGCACAAACCTAAGACTTGATAATTCCAATTCACTTTTTCTAAGGACATGCAAGAGCACATCAGTAGTGAGCCCGCTGTCCAAGGACCTGGGTGGGTGGGTGCTCTAAAAGCATTGGTGCTCCATGGGGTAAGGTCAGGAGTACACAAACAAGGATTTGTGAGTCCATCTTCCAGTCTGGAAGATCTCAGACTGGTCTGAGATACAGGAGCAAAATTAACTCCAGCCACTGTGAAGTGAATGGAGGAGGAAGACTGAATAGAGTAAATGGCACACTACTAAGAATGTTATTTGCCCTCCATCTCAGCAGATTTCTGTAAGGTCGTCAACACAGCTAGGTGCAATTGGTCATTTCTAACTGGGCTTACTACCTGATTCTGGAAATGAGCTTTAATTAAAGCATATGACGTTGGTGCTGTTACCTCCCACAGATCCTCATGATCTCATGCATCCTACTTCGTCTCTAAACAAAAATTTAGTGAGGAATTTTCCTTATGACAAGACATACTCCTGTTTGTCTTGCCATTGTCTTCATGTTAATACTGAAGGATCACGTGGAGAGCCGTGGGGCCTGACAGAGGGATCTGGATAGGCCGGACTGCTGGGCTGAGGTGCATGGGATGAGGTTCAACAAGGCCAAGTGCCGGGTCCTGCACTTCGGCCACAACAACCCCGTGCAACGCCTGGGGCTGAGTGGCTTGGGACAGAGTGGCTAGAAGCCTGTGAAGAGGAAAGGGACCTAGGAGCATTGATCGCTTGCAATCCAAGTAACAGAGCAGGAGAAAAGGAGTGATCTTCATGCTGCAGACGGAGAACTGCACCACAGAGAGAATAAAGTGACTTGTTAAAGAGGAACTAAACCAAGAACTAAACCCAGATTTCTCACATCTTAGTCCATTCCCCAAACCATAGCTGACCCTTTCCCACACAGCCTTGGAAGATTTTCACTACTAAACTCCTTTGAGCTTGCTGCTTTTTGGCCCCTTCCCACATGGCCCCGTATGCTTTTCACTTCCCTTCATCTAGCTGGCTGTTACAAATGCTCTTTCCTTGGCCTCTCAAGCATTCTGTGGACAGGCATCAGTTATCCTTTCAAAGAAATGGGACCCTCAAGTCCAGCTTCTGCTCCCTACAGGAGTGTTGATGCCCCTGGTGTCCCATTAGCAGAGAAACACTCTCTCCCAGCCTCCTGGGTGTGCTGGCTGAGCAGCTGTCCTCCTCAGGAATGTGCAGTCAAAGCAAATTAGACATTCGTTTGTATGAGCTGCAAAAGCCATGTGCCTCTTCACTATATCTACAGACTTGGGCAAAACACTTCACACCTACCTATCTTGTGCCTCTACCACTTCTCAGGCATGCATCAGACATCTTTGTAGTTCAAGAACCTTCCTCCCTTATACACATCATCTACTCCAACTCATACAGTCCCATCTCCTGCTCTTCACCCAGTTCTGTTCTCGCTTGGCCAGTCTTACAAACCTCTATCAAGCCTCTGTTACCAAAGCATGCCCCTCAGTTGCTCGTTTCCTGCCCATGATGTCTGTATCTCTGCAAGTGCCTCTGAGACCCCCTTTGCTGCTCCCTCAACCTTTGAAGCTTAAAATGCATCATTAGCGCTCAACGTCTTTGCTCTGCTTCTGGGGAAGTATCACAGCTCCAAACACCTTCTTGTGCCAGCAGACTCAGCTGGATTGATTTCCCTTGCCTTCAGCTCTCCCACTGTCCACAAGGGATCCCACTTGAACGAAAGCCAGGACCCCTGCTCGGGGAGCAGCGTTAGCCATATGCTGTTAGGCCTCTGCATTTTTCTCCAAGTGCGATATTCAGCCGTACGCTGCCACTTCAGTCACAGCCAGAATTAATCAGGTACGCAGGGACACCTTCTCTCTTCTCACTTTTGATTATCACATGTATGTTACATGTGTTTATGCAGCTATTTTCTTGATGCTGACTGAGATATATGCAGTCTAATAACGCTGCAGTATATTATTTTTCACTATTTGTTTTCGGGCTGGAAAAATGCCATAAAAACTGTGAAGAAAATTGAGAACAGATCCTTTCAGCTGGTGTAAATCTAGATACCTCCATTGATTTTGGTGGATTTATGCCAATTTCAACAAAATGAAGATTCAGCCCTTAAAAATAACAAGTCATATGTTTTGCACATCTTCCATATTCCTAATAAGTTATTTAACGTGATCTTCATTTCATTAAAACATTGCAAGTTATTTTGTATGGAAGGAAATTAATGGAAATCTTATTAATCCTGGACAACTTTCTTTGCATCTGACACTGATGCAATACTTGGATATTAGAGTGAAAAAAACAGTGTGGCTGAATTCAAGTGTCCGTCCCACCAATCTGAGTTTTACCCCCAAAATGGGTAGATGAGGTCACACGCTAAGGATTTCACACTGTGCTTATTAAATTACTGAGTGTTGATTCCCTGTCTTGCTTTTTAAATGTAAGGTGACAAAGATCGCTGTAATCTACATTTAATGAAACATCATATCTCCTGTGTATTCTCATTGATCGCATCTTTTCTTATCACTTTTAAGAGAATATTGTGCTTTTGAAATGACAGAAGCTCCTTTCCTTGAAGAAAGTCTTGCTGTCTGCTGGTGATCTTGTCCTATGCTTTGAGAGCCTGCTCCGTTTGTAATTACAGTCAAACTATCAGGGACTTCTTGAATCACAGAATAGCTGCCCAGCAGCAAAATTTTGTCAACACAATGCACCATTCACTGCCTTCTTTGTAAAAGTCACACTGCTGGGATTGGTGTTGTAGTGTTTATTTTCCTCGACATGGAGATTCACTTTGAGATCAGTAAGGGAAAAAAAAATAATAAAGTGAATCATTTCTTCAAAAAGGTGATGAAGAAACTACTGAAAGAAAGTTTCGTGAGAACCTGACAAAAACTGGCCCGAATTGCCATCTAGCTGAACCTCCCCAGGTAGCACTCCTGAGTAACGGAGTTATATTTCTGGGAAGCAGGGATTCAAAATATTAAGCATGGGATCCCAATTCAAGCCAGACTTATGCCCAAGTGCTTTTCTGAGCACTAGAACGTCTCTTGTTTTTTAGTAGGAGGATTCTCCTGAATTAAGCTTAGAATTGCTGCCATAACTCTCTTCTATGCCACCATTACTCTTCTTGCAAATAGAATAATTGTATTTGGTCGCAATGCATTTGGTTGCTGATTTCAGAAATTTATCAATATTTCTTCAAAGTTCTGGAACAGGAACAGATGCTGCAAATTCCCTAATGCACTTAGCATGTCCGAATTTAAACAGCCCCAGTAAAATATCTGAATTGAGATCTGAGATCCAGCGTTTTGACAAGCATTATTTAATACTGTGGTCAGGGGAGATGATGTTTGCAATGTTACCCTGAGAGGGGGTCAGTTTCTAAGAGGACTGACAGACTGCACTTCATTTGTTAGAGCAACCCCACCGAAACCAATGGACATGACCGTATCGCATCTGTTGAGTGAAACCGGTCTGGTGGTATCACTCATCTCATCTCCTAAGGCATCAGTCTGTCTCGCTCAGAAAAATACCAGATGTCATCTAGAGCCTTTTCTGAACTTTATCAACTCTTCTCTCCTGTAATTTTTACTCATCTCCCCTGCAAAGGCCTGACTCACTGTTTCCTTCTTTCTTTAGATTGTTCAGCCTCCAGGAGGGAGCTCTGACTTAGTCATGACTGTGGACAGAAAGGCTCCAGGTTTGTAGTTCCACCCTACTTATGCTTGACAGCAACCTGAAACAAAGGTTTGTGTTAAAGTCAACACTACACCAAACCTCTACACATCATTATGTTTGTATAGTTGAAGATCTTAAAGACCTGCATCATTTATTACCCAACTCAGCATTATCATCTGGCCAAAAGCTAAAGGTCCCAGTTTATTTTGCAGGGCAGAAAAAAAAAGGGAGAGCCTTCAGTCAGTGCCATTCAGTTCAGCCTTCAGTTTGCCCTGAGAAATGTGAGACTACTTTGAAATCATCATTGTGTTTGTTCAGAGAATACAATCCCTCTTCTCAGAAAAGAATCATAGACCTTGCTCACTGCTTTTGGAAGGAGGGAACCACAGCAAGAAGTGTCCAGTTCCGTCAATTCTGCCGTTTGCCAAGCACTCGGGATCAGGTGGTCCACACGAGGCACAGATCAGAGTAGTTAAACATGAACCTCACTGTGGCATCGTTTCAGGCTTTGAAGAACAGCAAGACACAAGACAAAAGGTTTTGAGTCTAAAAAAAAAAAAAAAGTACTCTACAACTATGAAATTTCAGTCCTGACTGCAAAGGCAAGTCCAATTATGGTGCCTAGACTATTTTCTTCATAACGCTCCCTTAGGGTCTAGAGCAGCTGATCCCTGCACCTCCTCAGACCTGCCATTTGGTTCTGAGATCTTCCAGGTAAGCCTCCTTGACCTAAGTTCTAGCCAACCTTCCCCCTGCTAGGGAGGGAACAGCAGCAACTGCCACCAAGTCTATTTTCCACACCTTTTTGGCTCATAGGCCAGTTTCTTCTGGCAGGCCTGTGCAGGTGTTGCCAAGTTTGAGCGTTGGGTCCCTCTAGGCCAATGCCTACAGAGACAGAAAAGGGTGAGCCCCAGTGGCTGGCTGGACAGGAGAGGTCTTTCATCCTCTGTAACAAACCCCACGCAAGCAATCTGCACTTCTGGGTCGAGCAATGGAGTCTCCCCCTGGAGCACACCGCGGTGCTCCCATCTTACGGTCCCTAAAGATGGGGCCAAACACAACAGCAACCTTTCCTTTCTCTTCTCCAAGGAGTTCTACAAAGCCCTTTTCCTCTGTGCTGTACACGTACCTGACCTTTCAGAAAGGATGCAGTTCATACCTTTGACAAGCGAAGCTGTTAATTACAATGCAGAGCCTGCACAGATTCTCAATCTGAAATGATTCCTAAAGTGGGAGTATACGTAAAGCCTGTAGCATTTAAACATTTGCACCCATGTCTTCACCCAGAAGGCTCTTGAATCCTTTTCCCAAGGTAGATTTTTTTTCTTGGTAACTACATCTTGTCAGAGATGCAAAGTGAAATATTGGCGTCTTCCATTTATGAGTTGATTATAGCTAATGGACTCATCACGATCATAGGATTTTTTTTAATTATTTTTTATTTTTTTACTTCATATTATCCAATCATGGAATGTAGCAGCACAAAATGCGGTCTTTATTCTTTATTTCATTCAATATAGTAAGTATTCTGAGTAGCCCTTACTGACAATCTGATTTCTCACAAAGGAGCATTTGCAAGGTGAAAGATGAATATTCTGCGAAATAGTTTACTTGTCATCGGTTTTGTGTTCTTATATCTCAGGCTGAGACATCCTCTGACAGATAAGTTCAGTCATCAGAGGAAAGAACAGCAGTGCCTTTCTCAAAGGCTAGACCACACTGCTCCCGTGTGGTTTCTGCGGAAAACAGAGGATGGGCTGAAACGACGCTGTTCTACAGAGAAACTCCTGCTCCTCTGCTTGTACAAACCTGCGGCTTCGTGTTTTCTTACATGGCACTATTTATTTTCCTGACACCTGACAAAATACAAACTGACAGTGGCAAATTTCAAGCAGATACATGTTTTTTTTCCACTCTAATGCCGGTGGCCAGTACAAAGCTGCCTTGACTAGTGAGGCATTCAGCCACCCGCGCAGGGTGATTAGCACTTGGGTAATCATTTCACACCAGAACTGCAGGAAGAACCCCACACCTTCCAAGATCTCTTCTCAGACACTAAAATCAGAGGGTTTGGCTGCTTCGCACCGGACAGAGATCCGCTTACACCTGCAGCACCCGTTTCCATGAGAAATGCCGCGCGTCGGCCCCCCAGCCGGGCTGTGTCTGGCGGCGTTGCCATTTGGCTGCTGTTCTCACACATCACAGGCAGTGGGCATGATTCCTGCAAGGATTCGAAGCCAAAGGCTGCAAGCATCTTCAGAAAGAGTGCAAGTTATCTTCCTCCTGAGAGAGACGTCTGAGAAGTCAAAAGCTATTGATGAGCGCACGCTGGCCCAGCAGAAAGTACTTCCAGGATCTGGTCCTTAATTTGCAAAATATTTACTCTGTGATACACATTTATATCAACCGAGGTGACAGATGCAATATAAGGCATTACGGAATCATAACCATTAATGCCAACTGCAATAGAAAAATGACTGAAAAAATAATTGTATGCTAGATATACTTGTTCTCTGAGTCTGTGTTAAGACCAACAGTGTTTCCTGTAAACATGACATTCAACTCCTCTGAGCTTCACACAGCCAATTTTACATTAATTCAGTGGATCCTTTTCAGAATGATCTAAATTGTTTTCTTTCTTATTCTCAAACCATATCTGCAAGAAGATGGTAAAAACAGCTGCTATTTTTCAGAGTAAGAGCAATTTTAACCCATTTCATCAGAAAGGCCTGTCTTCCTTAAATTCAAACTCAAAAGCCTTTGTGTAGAGAACATGCAGTCAGGAGGGAGGGAACAGGGGAATGAAAGAGACCTACGAGAGAAATAATGCCATATAGAAACCAGCTTTACAGGAGAAGTCTCAAACAAAACCCTAAAAGCTAACTCTACCCAAATCCCCCTCCCTTTCCATGGAACACCCAGCAGACTGACAGCTCATAGGAACGGAGCAGGCGAGTTCAGCACAGGGAAGGCAAGAGGGAACAAATCCCTGCTGGCTGTGGAAGCAACAGCTATCCCAAAGTCTGCTCCGGTAGTGTCATCTCAGACTGCCAGCAGAACTCATTCCAATTAAAGAACACATTTGTCAATTAGACAGAAGTGTTTTGTCTTAGAACTAAATAAGAGGATCTGTCAGTGCACTGCAGAGTTTACTTCTGGCATGTACCAGGTCTTAGCCACACGCACATGGAGGACAGAGCATAATGGACATGGACTTAAAGGTTCAAGTGGTTCATAGGCCCTCAAAAGGGATGAATGCCTCTGAAGGAGACGTTATGGTGCATCAAGCAAATCCTCCTTAGTTCACACAATTATTGACCCGAGACATCACAATTATTCCTTCAGAGCCATTAAGGGTCAAATGTGTTAATCCCATTGCCACCACAGATTATTTGTTATACAATTTAGTGAGTAGAGTAAGGAGGATGTTCTATGGGAACTGCACGCTCATTGTATGGTGACTGCATCTCTCCCCTGTGCCACATTGTGGTCGTGGCACCCAGGGGCTTACACTAGGGATGAGATGCAATGAGCTGGAGTAGGAGGGAGAGGTAAACAGCCACCTGGAGGCAACACACTGGGACAACACAGCTCCTCTCCTCCCCTGGTCCAGCTGTGGAGAAATGGGAATGGAGCTGGAGAAGGGTCATTCTCCCTCTAGGTGCGACACGCACTAAGAAGGATTGCTTCTGGTACAGGGAACTGCTGTCACCAACCTTCCTACCTGAAAGCAGGAAGCAGTTTTTGTATCCTCCATGTGCAAAACCCAGCGGCAAGTGGAGGTTTAAGCAGAGGTGAGCTGAGTGCCTGCCAGCTATACCAGCTGCAGGAAGACAACTGCCCTGAAGCACTTTGCAACCCCTCCTGCAGCACCACGAAGCCGCTAAATGCACAGGAACAAGACCTCTCCATGTGCCAGTTAGACCTCTTGGATGGACACACAAATCTCGCAGCTGTGTCCTCCAAACCCCTTTGTGTGCATTTTTCCTCGTTTTTCCTAAAAACACTCTTACTTTCCTTACCCTCTTTTGGGGTAGCGCCTTAAAGAAATGGCTTGTCTCAACTCAAAGAGCAAAACCCCCAGCAAAGAAATGAAGCCTTCGGCAGCCTTCCTCCGAGGAAAAACTGCTGACATCTAACAGCTGTGACACAGATCAACAGAAATCAGCATTTCTGAAGTTAGTTTCAGCATAGGGCGGAAAGGAATAACTAGTCAATTCAAGTTTAATCTCGGTGGAATTCTTTACCTTCTCTAAAGAAAGGAGAGCAAGGATGGTCAGGAGAGGAATTGCTTGGAATGCCTAAAAATAATTTAAAACTTCTTTTAGGTATCTCAAGTTTACCCATGATAAATAATTTGCTGAAAAGCAAAGCTGAAACTAAATCACTTTGGCTACACTGGGCTGTTGATTTTTGACTGAATTTACCATTAGCTATAAATTGATGTTCCTTCTGAAAATGATGGCACAGTGAACTATGAAGTCAGTCATCTCCACAGTGGACATAAAGGGAATTGTGCCTAACCCCACAATCCACCAGCTGGAATAAATGACTCTACTGTTGGATTACAACATGCAAAACATTGAGGCAGTAAAAGAAATGATCCTTTAACACCATAACAGTTTGTCTGAAAGCACTCCGAAAACCCATATAACTCTATCGTGACTGCAGCCTTCTTCATCATTCCTGTGGAACACAGGTACGCTTTTAATCATGGTATAAGCAGAAAGGATATAAATAAAAATAGGACACAACACAAGGATGAATATAAACCATTTACTGCATCATCTCTCATTACAGAAACTACCCTGCGGTTCCTGCTTTGCTCTGCTACTTGAAAGCTATATAATTGCTTGTCCCCTGACAATGCTATTTATGTTGCCTCCACTCACACTATACATTACTCTGTCCTGTAGGATATACACATATATGCTAATATATTATTAATATTATAACACTGGGCCTCATTTTCTTGCAATTTTTAATACTAAACTGGTAACAGCTGCACTGCAGCTTCTGTTCAACTGTTTTTCAGTAGCAGAAAACTTCCAGGGGGCAGAAGAAGGGAATGAGAAGAAAAAGTCTTCACTTGGGGCTTGAATTGGCCTCCAAAATATCATCAAAATACTGTCTAAGCGATGCGTTTTTGCAAAGTGTGGGAAAACCCTTCAGTGATGTATGGGTTACTCAGTGGGAAGAAAGTAGATTTTGGCTATTCGTACATATTAAACTGCACACAAGCCTAACATTCATAGATTTCCCTATGGATAGGTTAATATTACCAGAGACCCGGGGGGCAGATGGGAGGCAACTGAAGACAGAAATACAGGAACATGGTAATTTTAGCATGCACCAGGAAAAAAAAAAAAAATCTTATGTTTGTTCTTTCCTTAGAGATATACAAAATTTCAGGAAGTGAGCACAGCAAGTTCGTAAGTAGGATAACTTACCTACAAAGTCAAGTTTTATAGTAGCAAGAAAACTTTTCACAGCTCCTAAACAGTGTAAGTAGAGAAACTGGATGCTCTGCTTTCAGTTCTTTTTGTAAAGGTAACGAAGCCCGGATTCACCAAAGTACTTGAACAGGTTCTTAAATGCTAAGCAAGAATGTTATCTCAACTAACGTGTATGGGAAGAGTCAGAAGATTCAAGCTAAGCATGACTTGAAAATAGTTTTTTGAATCGATACCATTCATCTGACTGAGCAGATGTAAAACATGAGTAAATACTAATATGGGGCTATTATTCATTTTCCTTCTTTCCTCAAACCCACAAATTGACAACCGTACTCAACCCCGTTGGGAAGACAAAGATTTTCCACTTACTTGTTTTTATGCACAAGAAACTCAAAGTAATATTTTTTTTCTTATAACTGCTCTCCTGCGATGGGAGGAAAACTCTTGTTATGCTTTTATCCTGAATTCAGTAAGTCCTGTGAGGGGTGACTGTTTACACTTGGCCAAATGTTTCCACATTTGTGCCAATTTTAAAACCATGGATTTGTTCTTCTCAGTGATTATTGATGCTGAGATGACGACCACATTCTGTGCTGTTCTCATCTACTCACAAGTATAGATAAGCTTTCTACCAAAAGAATTCCTTTTAAACCTGCAAGACAATAACATCTTTCACATGCAATGCAAAGGGAACATAAACACAGATAGCTGCTAAAGACCTTACTTTGTAATTACCATTATTTGTAATAAATGTTTTTAGTTTAGCCTGGATATAAATAATTCACAGCTGTATGTTCAGAAAACTAGTCAGAATCTCATGTCACTATTCATAATTTATTATGGATATCAGTCCCAGGTGTCTGCTCTTGGAAGTGATCAGTGAAGACAGACTGTGGACAGGATTTGCTTCCACTTACACCAGTACAAAAGAGTCAAGGTTTTATTTTATGAAAACAGCAGGGGAAGATTTGGCCCAGAACTTCAGAACATTTTTAGTTGGAGGAATTGCAACAGGGACAGGACAAACAGAAAGGCCTGCTGTATGCCTCCTGTTCTGTATCTCCTCTTGGATGACCTTGAACCATTTTCAACTTCCCTCCGCTTTCGAACTGTTTCAAGTTGCACATTCTGTGACTGATTCACACTGGTGCTCAGATCCCATCTTAGCATCGCTGTTAATGCCAGCTACCACAGCTGAAGTACCCCAGCAGTGACAAAGGCACCAGGTACTGCAGCAAACGCAGAACTTGGAGCATGTCAGCAGCTTCCTTTACTCCAAAGAGAAGTGTTCTGCTGGAACAGGGATATGAAGGCCATAACTGTCTTCAGGGTACAGGTAAAACTCTGACACATATATAAACATTAATTACTTCAGCAGCGTGAAGGACTCCTCAGACACCTTTTAGTCCCTTTTCATCATCAGAAAGTTTCGTGCTGCTCTCACCTATGTAACTGTTTCCTCCTCATGAACCTGTATTACAATACACCTAGCTCAATGCTGTGGGTCACCGAAATTAGCTATTGGACATTTCTAGATTAGAAAATCAAATGCTCTGCAGTAAATTCCAGTTTCAGACACTAAGATCTAACCTCATCACTTGCAAACAAGTAATCTCTGCATCAATAGATTTTCTACACAAATATCACTGAGCCCAGCTGCTTCTTCTCAGCCTTTTTGCAGACCAGCCCAAGTGTTTTTAATCCCTCTTTTCTACCTATCACAGGACATAAAGGTTTCCACTGTATGTTCTGAGAGCTCTGCAAAGCTGAACTGACAAGCTCACTGAAATTTCTACAAAATTTCTGTGAAAGGCATCCGTAAATAACAGTCTGTCAACACTTGCTGTTCTACACTGATTGCCAACATCTCACTACTCTCAAAATAAATACCTCCTACAACTCCTTTTAGTTGGCTGGAGTACTAGATATTTAAATATAAGCTAAAAAAAAAATCAAGTTTCCAATGTGAATTAATGATATTTGTTCACCATTAGAGAGAGACATGGAGTCCATAAAACAGATCCAAAATACCAAATCAAAGTATGTTGCTCTCTGTACATAGAGCTGCTGGGCTTGAATGGACTTCAAATGGCACCTCATCCTGCCTCGAGTGATTTATGACAGCTGCTTCATCATGCTGTTCTGCACACAGTAGTCCGTACTGCATTTCCAGGTTTTGTTAAACCCTGGGTAGAAGATAACCCGTTCATTATTTCCTGTTTCTAAAAGTCTGAAAAGCAGAAGTATCCAAAAACCAGTAAAGGCAATCATACAAAAGAGGAGGAACATATTCAGCTGTAATAATTACTGAGCAAAAACCAAGCAGCTAGAGCAGAATATATATATATATATCCCATTTCAGAGCATTCTTTCTTTACAAAGAGAAAATAAGCAAGAGTTTTAAGGAACTGCCATTTAGTATATCCCTCTTAGGTAGAATCAGCCATGAGATTGCAAAACACTAGGAGAAAGCAAACATACATACAACGACATAGAAACCAAATTTCAGGTGTTCTGGCACTATGCTACAGACAGGTATACCAACACTGAGGTATCACTATGAAGAGTAACATCTCACTAGAGATGAGTAATTATGCAATGCAAGACTACTTTTACCCAATGTCACCCATTTAATGGTATAATCACCTAAAGAACTTACCCAAAGTCTCTTAACGAAGTGCATGGAGTACCCAAGAAAAGATCAAAACAACATGATTAGCAAAGCAAAAACGAAAATGATAGAGATCTTTGAAGAGGATTCATACACACGGGTCCAGCTGGCAAGCTCCATCCCAAAGACCCAGCCAAATATTATGCCTCCAATTTACAAGAAAAATGCTGCTGTTTGATCATATCCTTCTTCCATCTGCAAACAAACACCAGAATAATCCAGCGTTTACATTTTCTCTGTCTGCAGACTCATCACAAGTAGTACAGTCCATCTCCTTCCTGTTACCAAACGTACAAAGAGCTAGACACTTGCAAAACCACATAAGACAGCAGGTCTGTAGGGAAACAGAGACACTTTCTGCCAGCCAGCTCTTTTAAAGTATTAAGAACTTTAAAACAAGCTCAGGCCGTGCTTCTGTTGGCTGGATTTTTACTATCAAACAGCCTGAAGGGCCACGTTACCATTTCAGACAGACTCATCAGTAGAGGGAGAAGTACATTACACAGTATAATCCCACTTTATAAACTCACACACAAGAAGGATGGAGTTAAAAAACAGTTCCAGTTCAATTGATGATGGAGAAATAGGTCCTTTCAGGTGAAGTAAGTCTCACTCAATTGCCCCAACATTACTTACTACGCCAAACTGAGCATTAGCACAAGCAAATGAAACTGTGCTATGGATCACAGCTCTTCCAGCCAACAGCCAGGAGCCAAAGGGGAGGTCGACATGGACTCTGTAGGAGGAGGATTCTCCTGTGTGAAGCAGCAAAGAGCTCGGCACATCTGCCCTGTGGACAGAGCAATGGCTCTACCCGCTTCACATCATACATCGTCCCCCAAAACTTCACAGAGTGTAGAGACAAGGACAGGAGCTGCACAAATTCCCACGGTGTCGCTGGACCTGGCAAGGACTGTGTCACATCAGCACCGAACAGTTCAGAGGCCAAAATCCCCTCTCCAGCGGGAGGGAGGCATGCAGCCGTGCTTGATTTAAATTCTTATCCTCTCGTTTGATAAAGCACAGCGCATCATTACAGCCATCTTCTCAATAAAAGGGAACATTTATTTTAGGCACAAAACCAGGCAACTTAATTATGACCCTTCTGATGAGATAGTTCCTAGGTTTTCTATCAACATGTTCCCAGACCCATTCCCAGGGGAATTCAGCGGTAACATGAAGAGCGTGACCGTTTATTTGGCTTAAGGAACACATTAATTTATCTGGCTTATAGAATTTAAACATCTGACGAATGACAGTGTGGTTGATTTTATTCATCAGCTAATTGCTTTGCCACCTGGAGCTGCAGCTTTATATATTCAGCTTATAAAAAAGATCTGAAAAGGATCTCAATTATTCTTTAATTTGTTCCTTGAATATAAAGTAGGAAAATCTGGCTTAATCAAACATTGTCTCAATTCTATTGGGATATGTCTAGTTACCTTATAACAAGGTAAGCTTTCATTTAATCATATGATATGATAATTTCCCACTTTCAAGCCAAGTATCCTCTTAGTTACAATCAATTTTCCACTGAAAAAATAAACATTGTCTCTTTACTGAAATCCCTGTAGAGGAAAATAGTCCTTTTAATGCAACTTGCTGTTAGTACAACCATCCTAGGAATTTTTGTGTTGGAATTCATTAAACCCCCTAATTT
This sequence comes from Heteronetta atricapilla, assembly GCA_011075105.1. NCBI lineage: Eukaryota > Metazoa > Chordata > Aves > Anseriformes > Anatidae > Heteronetta > Heteronetta atricapilla. Next base: position 9,983,015 of record CM021733.1, read on the forward strand.
AGCGGTGACGGGCAAATTGCGATATCCTGAGTTTTTGGAAATGACTCTTCATGTGCAAGGCAACTTTCAGCTTAGTTGAAAGGCTGATGATGAGCATTTGGGCAGAACGGTGGGAACAGCTAAATCTACCTTTTTACCATATAATAGAATTTTATAAGATATTCTCTGTGGAAATTCAATGCCCAATATTCTTTGTAAATGTAAAAATTTGAAAGCAAATAAAGGGGAGAGAATATATGTCAAACAGAAAGTAGCTTTTCTCCAGAAAATGTGTTTAAAAACCCTGTGTTTCCATAGGAAGATTAAGAAATGTATATGTATCAACAGGGTCATAGTCTTGCACAGTCATAAAAAGATATTTGGCCACAACTCTGCACCCCAACAAAATATTTCCAAACACAAGAGCACATTCACCCGTTAACAGAGAAATCTAGATTGTACAATGAGCTATGGAAAGAGTGGAAGGAAGATAAAGAGTAGTCTGTGTCTCTAGGAGAGTGCAATAGCATGGAGTTTGCTACCTGAAAATGGTAAGATAAAGTAAGAAGTTGAAGGCACCACCACACTGAATGTGAAGCAAGTGTAAGTTTGTGTGGGAAAGAAAAGAAAAAAAAAAGGGCATGACTGCAGGGAAATCCCAATGAATTTCAACTGAGAGAAGACCCTTTCTTTAGCCCAACCTGCTGCCGGGCACAGTCCTGAGTGCTGCGCTAGCCATGCTGCTTACGAGTGAGGAGTCCAAAGGCCAGCTGTAATGAAGAAACCCCTACTGATGAAAATGGCATGACAGGCTGGAGAAAGAATTAGATAAGGAAGGTAACACGAGGAGAAGAAAAGCAAGTTAAGAGCAAAATTCTATGTACTAAGTCCTGGAACGCTAATGAGCCAGAGGTAGGAAGGCAAAACTGAACCTGCTGGTGCTTGTACAGGTAGAATAACACTCCGTGTAATCAGAGCACTGAGGACTTCAACACCCAGCCATTGAAAAAGCAGTGGCAACAGCAGCACAGAGGAAGGAGAGGCTGAACAGCAGATTGAAGGAGCTGACGCAGCCTGATCTGGGCCATCCTGGAATGGTTTGGTAAGATAAAAATGCTTTTATGAGAAAACAGAAGTTCTCAGATGAGGAAAACAAACAATGAAAAAAATCACCCAATAAAAGTGTGAGAAAAACCTCAATTTTCTTCAGACAGGGTCTTCTGTGAAGCTATTTTATTCACGATTGCAATGGCGGGCATCCTGTTAATTAGGAGCGCATTTAAGTAAACAAATCATCACCTTTTATTCCCTATTACCCGATGCCCAATCACCTCCCGTTTCCTCACTGGCTGAGTACTACAGATTCACAAGCTACTCGACACTCTTCTATACCATATATGTACAATTTTTCTTTTTTCAACCCTTTATTTTCTCTTTTCTTATATTTTGAGAACTTGTGATCTTTGTTTTACTGTTCTCACACTGCTCATCCTCTTTTTCTCAAGCTTCTGCCTTATTTTGGAACAGCGAGGCCTTCTGCTGTCCCCTTACCTCCTTAGCATTTCTCCTTATTATGACTACACAGCTACCTTGGAATAAAGAAAAATAATTCTCTGCTGTGTGTGCTCCTCCTTATGAGGTTATTAATAAATCTAGTACTATTTGATTCTAGAGTACTATTTCGGCAAACTTATCAACCTTATTTTCTGGTTCTTCAATTATAGCTGAGATATTACAATAGCATTTTCTAATTCACACACCATCCATTTTTTCCCCCCAGGTTTACTAATTTTTCAAGTATCTACATAAAGCAGAATTAACTTTCATTTTCAAAGTATTAAATCTCAATGATGTCACTTGGATATTAGAAAACAGATATTTAGAAAATAGATTAAATATTAATAATATTAATTAAATTAATGAATATTAATAAAATATTAGTAATAGATAATATGTTATAGATTATAGATAATATTAATAATATTTAATTGATAAGAAAGAGCGGTCAGGCACCGGAACGGGTTGCCCAGGGAGGTGGTGGAGTCATCGTCCCTGGGGGTGTTCAAGGAAAGGTTGGACGGGGTGCCTGGGGACATGGGTTATTGGGTGACATTGGTGGTGGTGGGTGGTTGGACCAGATGACCCTGGAGGTGTTTTCCGACCTTGGTGTTTCTGTGATTCTGTGTTACACTGATGAGAGGCTAGAGCCTGAGCTGGAAAACATCGTGTGGAACACGGGAGGTGCAGGGCAGTCCCTGTGGCCAAGGGGCTGCTTTTCTCTCAGGCAAGCCAAACGGCCCAGGGGAAACAGCCACAGAAAAGGGTCCCTTAGCCCCCCAATCATGCTCCTTCCCCACGTGAGGACATCTCCCAGGCAGCTCCCAACACAGCCGCCTTTGGCCATGCATGGGCCACTTCATCACAGAAGCTTGCTGAGGTCACAGTGGCAAACCCCTGCCCGTGGGCCCTATAAAACAGGCCCCCTGCTGCTGGCCCACCACTCGCTGAGCATCTAGGAGACCAGAGGCAGCAAGGTGAGAAGCAGCTCTGCCTAGTTTGCGAGGACAGCCATGCCTTCCAGAGCAGCCCCAAGAAGGAAGGCAGCTGACCAGGAAACGTGTTGTGGGCAGAGAGAGAGCGCCAGCAGCACCAGGTACAGCAGTGCTCGAGGGACATCTGGTGCGCAGCCCACAGACACATACCGGCAATATCATTGGCACCACAAGTGTGAATATCAAGCTGACAGCAGCATGGGACCTCAGGGTGGAACAGGTTGACCCCCCTGTGCGGCACCCTGGCCTGAAAACATGCCGAACCGAAGGCATCCTGCTTGGGCAGTCCTGGGCGAAGACTGGCTCATTCTCCTGCCCAGCACCGTGGAGCCCATGGAGCTGGATCCACCAGAACATACGAAGGAGGCAATGGAAATGGATCCACCACAGCCAGAATGAACCTGGGACTACCCTAGCACGTCTTCACTCTGTGCCATCAGGAAGCACAAACTGCAGCACAGGAGTGCCCGGCCAGCTCCCTACGCGTTGCTCAGGCCCCATGCCAAGCATTAGCTTGGAGCCCCCAGATCTCACACATGTCCCACCAGCTTGCCTGCAAAATCCCGGCAATAAAGAACTCTTGCCAATTCTCAGGGCTTGTGTGAGTGCTTCTTTCCCATCCCAGCCCTTGTGCGACAGGTGGCATCTCCTGCACAGAGCCTCGAGGGCCAGCACAAGAGAGGACACAGCTCCCTTCGGGCTGCCGGAGGAGTCCCCGAGGGCCACCCGCACCTTTAACACTTGTGAAAATAGACTGAGGGGTGAAAATGGGAGTGTGTGAGTGATTATAGGTGGCCAATTCCTTATATTAGAAGTGAGTTTCTATATCCAAGTAATTGGTAACGACAGACATGAAGAAGGCTGAGGTACTCAGCAACTTCTTTGCCTGTGTCTGCATTGGCAGACGGGCTTCCCAAGTCTTTCATTTCCCTGAACCCGTAGATGGAGGCTGGGGGATCAAAGTCCCACCCGCTGTAAGTGAAGAGCAGGTTCGACACCACCTGATGACTCTAAACAGGTACAGGTCTATGGGACCTGATGGCATGAATGCCAGGGTCCTGAGGGAAATGGCTGATGGAGTTGCCAAGCCTCTCTCCATCATAGTTGAAAAGCCCTGGCATTGGGTTATGTCCCAAGGTATGAGTCCATCCTTTCTCAGCCGTTCTTACTGTCATCTCAGGAGTCAGAAGCACTTGGAACAGTCCTTCCCACTCAGGTTACAGTTATTTTATTTTATTTTAGCAGCCAGTTGCATTAACTTTCCCTCAGATGAGAGGGGGACTCTCTTCCCTGGGAACGTCATCTTTGTTCCCCTCTAGCATCTCATACACATATGAGCTTAAGGCAACAGCTGATTTCTCAGTTAGCTTTGTTCACTAAATTTAAGACAATAATATCTAGTTTTAACACTGAAAATATCTTTTAATCCATCTCATTATTGCTTCAGAGAAAGGTAGATGTACTGAAGATACTGAGAATTTCCAGTCTATTTTGAGAGAATTCTGTAAAATGGGTATATTTTTAGGAAGAAAAATATATACATTTCCAAAGCTACCACCCATACATGTTTTCTGCATTACAAATATCAAGGGCCCAAATATGCCTGGCCAGCAGGAATTAGCTTAACTTACATGTCTTCTCAATGCAGCCTGTGATGCGTGTGTTGTGCAACCATAAGACAAACCAGAATAAAGCAAACTCCAAATTCTAATAGGTTGAATAGACACAAGAAAAAAAGTAGACCTAGATGATCTGTAAAGACTGCATTTTGGGGCAATACAGGAATAATAAATTCTACCACAGGCATACCAACAGCTAAATATTCATTCTCACTTCCTAATGAACTAACTGCCTTTTCTGCCAAGAATAATGCAATGTGATCTACAAAGCATCATAGAGCATTGAAAGCGATCAAGTCTGTCCTGACTTGTATGCAGTGCTAGCATGAGAAAAGAGAGCACTAAGGTTTGTGCAAGTGTAAAAGCACCACGTACAATACAATGACTCCTGGCAGAGATCAGAAATACCTCCCTGTGCTTAGAACTGGAGTCACTAGGCAGAACAGAAATGGAGTATCCTCTGCCACGGCTTTAATATCACCCAGCGGTGCTTACCCTACATTTCAGAAACTGCTAGAAGCCAATCATGATAACAATGTGTGTGTCATTACTAAATATATACAAGCATATGAACTCTGAGCACAGTTACTTGGGACTCAGTTGTCCCCTTTTGGTCTGTTCCCATCCTCTAGTTATGGAACTAACAAGATACAACAGTAGCCCCATTAGATTTTGGCTAGCTTCAGAGGGGCAGTCGTGGCCAACCAGAAGGAGAACGTACTTCATCCTCCCAAACATATGGCAGCTATCAAGTGGCGCACTCAATTAGGGCTGTTCAGCGCTCTCCCAACCTAATCTTTTTTCAATGAATAATCTTTTGTTTTCTTAAAGACATATCTATACATGAAAAACACATGTTAGATGGGGATTTGGGACAGCGTTTCCTTTATTAAAAAGAAAATCTATTTTCATCTTCTAGGCTGTGGTCCTCTGTTTTATTTTCCTCCTGCTTCATTTCTTTGGCCTCCAACAACTAATAGGGAAAATAAAAGAATCCCATCCTCCAGTTTGTAGAAACTAAAAGCCTTGGAAGAGTTTTATTACGGAAAAAAAAAAAAAGAAAGAGGAGAAGGACAGATTTAAGATAAAAATAACTTGCCAAACAGATCCAATACTTTTCCCAAGTTTCCAAGCTTCATGTGTTGCCAGAGCAAGTAATATTTCTCAGGCTCGAATTAAGCAGCATCACCAATGGTCACCTCCTCTCACATTTATCTGCTCTCCATCTTGCAGCTGGACCAGCATTAGGAATCCTGACAGCACTGTCAAGAGATATCATGATTTGAAAGACCATGTACCCTGAGCATTTCTTTCAAAATTATCACTCTACATGAGAGCAGAGTCTTAGCAGAGGGATGCAAGTGCTGCTCCCTTTGCTTTGGCTGTTCTCTGAGTGAATAAACTACTCTCAAAGCACACCACTTAATTTTAGCATAGACCAATAATTTTAATAGCCTAATTGTCAGGAGTAATAATAAGCTAAAGGTATAATAAAGACCTCATCCGTTTTCATTTAAGCTCAGAGTTCTTGTCTTCTCAATTTCTCTTCACACAGAAGACAGGATAAAAAAAATAAGGAGCCAGAGGAAGAAAAAAATGGGAAAGCAACATCCAAACTTTCTCTGCCAACCTCCTGCCAAAGCATGTGCATTTTAAAGAGGCAGCTTTACTACCAGCACTGGCACATAACTTTAATTCATTACAGGGCAGCCTCATTAAATTGACATGTTCTGAATGGACACCAGAACTAGAAATTACTCATGAATTCAGGTTTACAGAGCTCAGCACCAGATTCAGCTAGGCTGATCAGATGAAAGTATAATTCAAGTGTACCTCTCAGCTGCCCCTCATTCGAGCAATGTTATTATTTCAAGCCCTAACAAACCTGTCTTCCACAAGAATTTAGTACCTTCCCACTTTTACTGAGGAGAAGATTTACCTCTGAAATAAAGAATCGCCCAAAAAAAAAAATATATATATATATATATAGAAAGAGTTATTTCCAGTATAGAAACATGCTCCAGTGCATTCAGAATCTCTTGAAAAAGCAAATGTTTATTTTATGCCTTCCTCACTGTGGATCTTTGTCAGAGAGCTAGTTACCCCTTGACAAGTTAAGGCATAAGACTTTGGAGGGAGCCTAATCTAAAAATGACCTGCACTGTGGAGAGAAGAAACCCAAGAAACACTAATACTGAGACCACCAAGTGAGGAAAAGCAATAGATAGCACAGGCTTTGAAAGGCAATATTACGTGCACATAAGCCAAGCCAATATTTTGTAGCAGACAATATCCCAGCAGAGAACACAAAGCTGATAATCCTCTCACTAGATAGCTCAAATCCAGAATCATTACATTAATTTGTGGATATGATATTATGAGGATAGATATTAATTAAAAGGAGGAACAGAGAAGTGGTCAGGGAACTAAGGAGGCTGTCTTGAAGGAAGATGGAAAACGGCATTCGTTCAGCTTGTGTAGGCAATGACTGGGAAAAATCATAACTGGCCACTTATCCGTGAAGGCTAGAAATCCCAGAGACAGAACTTATCATTGCAGCCACGGAGCAAGAGGAGGTATGGACAGCTGAGGGGACGGGTGTTAACAAGCATCAAGGAGACTGGAGCTTTCACTGCTCTCCTCTGAGCTGGAGAAAGAGGGTTGTGCCAACAGAGCACATGGAGCCCGCTCTGCTTGCTTCCACCTGTAATAAAGCAGTAAGGTTTCCCTCAAGGAGTTTTAACAAAAATGAAAGCCACCTCCTCACTGAAGTTTAAGCTGTGAGACTGCAGCCTGCACAGCCTACAAATGAATAAAGCATTTTCAGTGTGCAATTTATTTACAAACCACATTTTTAAGATAGCCAAAATGAGACAAATTCAACCCCAAGCTTATAATGCAAAAAGAACTTTTGTTGTTGTTGCTGGACACTAGTAATATAAGCAAGGGAAAGGATGTTGACACCCTTCCTATTTGATAGCCTCAAAAATGGGATACTTCCACATGCTGGGGAGGTTGAAATAGAAATTTCAAAAATTCTCCTGCTCACCTTTGCGGGAGCTGATCTGAAGTTCAGCCTCACACCTCTCAAAATAAAGCCTTCAGTTACAGTCTTCTGGTGGGCCTCTGCCTCTCCTATTGACTGCGTTCCACTTTTCAGGTCCTTCTTCAATACTCAAAGATCCAAAAAGACTTGCTTTAAACATCACCATTTATAGAACACCACTGAAAGTTTCCATACCTGGTTTCATTTTTTTTTTCCAATCCTCTGATACAAAACTGCTTTCTCAGTAAAGGAATTCTTAACTCCTTGCCACTGTAGCCCTAGCTCGTATTGGATTTTAGCCAGCAAAAGCTATTTCAGCAGTCCATGCAGGCCTAATGCAGGCAGAGGTCCCTGAAATCTATCTTGCCCTGACTGTAATTGTACCCACATTATCTTTAACCTTTCTTTGTTTAGCAGTATTGTAATCCCCTTTCCAAAACTCAGATCAAGGTGCTTCCAGGCATGAGATTAGTCAGCTTGAAGCTCTCCCCTGCCATAAGCAGCAGCAGTCCTACTGCTTGAAGCTTTAGGGGAAAATCTTGCCTCTAGGAAAGATGACTATGTTGAACATCCTTCAAATACATTGCTGAAAATGGTTACTGCGAGACATAAAAGTTCCTTAATCTCAAGAATGAATTTTACAGATCCTTTGGATTCCTCAGTTGTGGATCTAGTCTTCAAATTATCTGTTGTTCAATCCAAGAGAAGCACTACTGTTTCTTCTTAGTCACTGTACACACACACAGCATTAAGACAAAGGTCACATTTCAGCCCTTCCAACAATTTTCACAGATTTTAACTAAAGCCAAAAGGCCTAATTTTCCTCTAGCACAAGGGGGTTAAAAAAAAGTGTTCACACTGCAGCTGATGGAGTTATATCCATATAAAACTGGTAAAGGTAAACTGAGCCCTGAAACAGATTTTCGAGCTGAAATGGACTCGCAGAAAGCTTGTGTGAATGATCCTGCATGGAATGTATGCAATAGCTGCCTCATCAAACCAGGACTCTATGTAGAGATAACATGATACTACAACCATGTACTTGGCTACAACAATATAGGCAGCACTGTAATTACAATAATGACCTCCCAGAGCTATTGTGTCTTTAATTAAGTCTTTAACAGTAGGCATTTGCCACTTAATCCTAACTCACTGTAACTACTGCAGCGTATCATCTACATTTCCACAAAGAATTACTGTGTCATATTTCTGTCAGAAAGATGAAAGGGAATATTTTAGTTCAAGTGCCATTTTCAGAATGAAACTGTATGAAGTAAGAGGCCCATAGATGTCCTTTTAACAGCACTTCATACCAAGTAAACGCTTCTGTTCCCTTTCTTTCTCTTCCTACTCTGCTTCCTCCCAGCATAAACCAGGAGAAAGCAGGCAGGAGGGGCTACACAGAGCCAATATCACACCTGATTACATGGATGATAAAGCTGTGACAACAGATTTTATCCAGAATAGGGTGCACAGCAGCAGTGCCACAAACGAACAGCTTTCAGGTTTCGCTTAACTCTTTACCACTCGTCACAAACCAGCCAGCAAGCTGTCCTTATTCGTGCCCACCAACCCTCACCACGCCGCGGCTGGATGGCAGAGCTTTCCTGAGATCCCTTTTCATTCCGAAGTGCTTTGAGCTCAATCAGTATTCAGTGCAAATGGGTACGGTCATGTTATTTTCAGCATCAATAACAAAACAGTTATCTCAGGGAATTTTTCTAATAATGGTTCTGCAAAAGTGTGTAATTCTTTCCAAAAATGTGTGCATATGTATGTAGAGGAGTTTCTGTCTGTTGTCTGAATGGCACCACTGTTACCTCAAACATGGAGATTGTGAGTAGCTCTGTCAGTTCTACTTTACTTTAACAGACTCACAGGCACCAGAGATGAGAACAATTTTCTGCTTGTTTATTTGAGAGATTCTTATTCTAACTATGGAAACCTGACTCGGCCCAATTTCCACATCTTTTCAGTGTCTTCTTTGATATGAGTATTTTCACTCCATTTTACTGCTCCCTTCCATCAACCCAAATACCACATCCAAACAGTTTGATGAATGAGAAGAATTAAAATGGAAAATTATCAAAGTAAAGTAGTATGGGAATTTAAAAGTGATCAGCCTCTTGTGTATTTCTGTATCATCACAGACTCTCGATGCTGTTTTGCCATCACATACCAGGAAAAAAAAAAAAAAAAAAAAAAAAAGAAAGAAATACAAGATGATCTCAAGTTTTCCCTGGAAACAAAGTAGGGACTTTCTGTTGACAGTCAGCGCTGGGTTAACTCAGGCACTGTAATTGCTGTAGCCTTCCCAAATGCATCTGTATCCCAGTATCTTACCACATTTTGACGTCTTCTCTGAGCCTTCTATTATTCCTCCAAGCTATTGTGTGCAGTGCCTTCTCTGGCTGGTCTGCAAAATACCAAAAATAATTCATTTCTTTCATTAATACACTACTTGAATGACATTAAAAAATAGTATCAAAAATCTTTTTACTTGTCATAGAAACATCAATGTATCTTCTGCAAAGTCCTGTTCTTTTCTGGTCTTTCTGACCTTTGTCGTGCTTGTTCTTCCCTTTTAAAAGATTTTTTTTTATGAGCCTGGAAAATACACCCCACTCACATCACAGGATAGATGTCAACTGTTGCCTGAAGCATTTACCTTCCTCTCTTCCCTTTCTTTCCTACTGTTTGTTGGACTGCTAAGACAGCATTACCTTCCCAGCCTGCTCTCAGTGGTAAAACCCCAGCTTCTAGAGCAGGAGAGACATGGATGCTCTGGGTTTCTTTTCTGCCACTTGAAGTGCAAGAAGTATTACTCTCAGGTTCACAGATACAACCTGTTAGCAAATTCTAATCTCCTGCCCACAAACCATGCAAGCCTAGTAAGGTAATCAAGGCTGACACAGGCTGGAAAAAAAAAATGACAAAGCTATTTTGCATTGTAATACCTAATGCTTTATTCATACTACAAGCCAAACTGAACACATGCAAGTAGAAAGACTTATCTACAAATTCCTGTTACATCACAGACAACCTATCTGTAGGAAGATAGTTACATAAAAGATGTTTGAAATAGCTGAGGAGACGCACTCTTTGTAAGCAAGTAACATAAGCTCTTCAAATGCTTCAGGAATTGTCTACGAGATTGGCTTACAACCATCACTGTTTGGTGGGGTACTACATCAACAAAACAAAACAAAGTTGGCCAAAAACTATGTTTCTACTAGGAATTATAATAATATTTTTTGCTTCTGAACAAATCAACAATAGGGAGAAAAAAAAAGACAGTATTTTGCTTTAATTCTTTAGATATCAGCTAACCAAATGAAAACACAGTAAAATATAGCTGCCGTTCTTCCTGCTCACTACAAGATTTTACTGCCCACCAAGACTATCCCATTTCATTTTGTGATTAACCCCTTCATAAGGGCAGCTAATTGTGAAAATAAAACACTTCCTCAAAAGCTGAAAAGAAAAACACTCCCGCCTTTTTTGAAATTAAGTATATCACCGCGATGTTTCAGAATGTTTTTCCTTGTGGTTCCATTTGTAAGGAATAACCCATCTTCCCTGTGAAGATTCAGCAATGTGATAGACGCATCTGAAATTACTCCCCTAAGGTGAGGGAAAGGAGCTCGGCCTTAATGAAGCAGGCCTCTTGCCAACGCTTTTGCATACCGCCCTCAACCAGACCCTTCTCTCCTGGCTGGATGCGAAAAGGTCAGCGGCCTTTTATCTGGAGGAGATCGCCCCTGCACAGTCCGGCCATCTTCTCATTTCATTTGACACCAGTCCTACAGCCCCTGCTCTGCTGTTAGCAGGCAGGCACCGCTGCGTGCCTGATCACATATCTGTCTCCTACAGCTTGACAGGCTCGCAGTGTGAGGGATGTGTTAGAGTTCATTCCATTTGGAGAAGAACATCCTTAACTGCCGAAATCGTACCGCTCTCTCTAGAAGACGTGCTAAGTAATTGCAAGTTCTCCTTGACAATTAGGATCACATCCCAAGACTTGCCATTGATTTCAGTGAGCTTCAAATCAAGCACACATTTAGCAAATTAGAAGTGTTTGGATTTCATTTCTCCAAGGAATATGGGTTTGAGCCCGTAAGCGTTACAATGGTCCTAGGTAGCAGCACGGTGTGACCCACAAACTCTCACGCTTTCACGCAGTAAGCAGGATGGCTTTCTCCACCCATATGTGTCCCCTTTTGAAAAGCTGATCGCATCACAGAAGTATTTTAGGAATATACTTTGAATAAAATTCTTATTCCTACACAAGACCATTTATTTATTTTAATTCTACTGGGCTGAATTGTTCTTTCAGATTTTACATCTGGTCAAACGCTGAATCAGTTTATTTTAAAGTCATCCCAGGAGTCTGAAATAGGTGTCTTTAAAGAGATTTCTGAAATTCTACGCTGTGTGTGTATATACCAACAAATAACCTTACATCCTGTAGGAACAAAAGAAGTCAATGGATTCTTTTTTTAATTAAAAAAAAAAAAAAAAAAAGTCATCGTCTTCTTGGGGGGCAGAAATCCTTTTCATGCACTGAAAATCTGGCCAGCCTTAGGCAGTGAGTTATTGCATGCAGAATATTGAAAGCAATTCAGTAGCTTAAGTCTTTGTGGCCACAGGAGAGTCCACCTCTTAAAGACAAAATTCAAAGTAAGGAGTAAAAATTAAGCATGTGACTAGTAACAAGAAATGAACAGATGCATTTGGGTTGGAACTCAATGTTTACAAAAATGGAGCTCTAAGAAAAAGCAGGACGACCCCTGGACAGGCTAGTCTGCCGGGCAGACTGAATGGGATGGCGTAACAGTCTGCTAGTACAAACGGGGCTGCTGCCAGTGGGCAGGGAATAATCTGTCCTCCTCCTCCTCCTCTGTTGCAAACAGGGCAAGAAGTTACATGCTCAGCTTGTCACAGAGAAAATTTGGGGAAGGTAATAAGGGTAGAGGATCTAAAGCTTTCTAGTGGTTAGGAAACGGAGACTTGGGAACAGACTGCTGCGGCTCCATCACCAGTGGCCTTTGAGGACACTGCTTTCTCCAGAGGAGCACCAGGAGCCAGGGGAGAACAGGGTACACGATGTCTGGATTCTTCCCAGCTACTTAGGGTGGCAGCAGGATTCCCCTTGAGCCCCAGCCTGAGATTTTTGTTATTGATTTTACACACATGGTAATTTTTCCTTGTTTTACACTTCCTGTTAATGAGTAAACATGGCCTAAAAGCTGCATTTCTCTTGAAGAGCAAACAAAACCCGCGTTCACGATGCCTTAGGAAAGCTACGCAGCTCCGCAGTGCCAGCAGAAGAGGTGGGGAATGGTTCCCCACCCACAGCATCGCATGGTGTACATTGTTAGGCACAGGGCTGCTCCGGTTGAGTTTGAAGCGAGCTGACGGGAAAGCAGACAGAAGCAGGTATTGATATTACACCAGAACATATTGTCACTGCTAGAGCCAACTTACCGTCGCTGAAGCTGCCAATTATTCCCAAGTCACTGATACTTTTTTTTTTAATCCCAGAGAATCAGCTCTGCTGGAGGCTTTTTCACACCCATGACTCTGAAGTATCCCTGGTGGCATGTTGGCTAATTAAGAGCAAAATCTCTCTCTTGATGCAATAACACTGCTACCAAAAAGGATTTCTACAGTTAGAAAAAATGCTTAATCAGGCTAGAAGGAGCAGCATCCTAACACTTGCACTGAGCAAAGTAAAGAGGTCTACAGCTAGCAATTAACAATGATGAAAACGACAGTGATTTAAAGCATATTGCCACGACATTTTTATCAAACTAAATGAGTTTGCTAGGCCCAGCGGCTGCATATGCTTATTGTCATTTAATGTTTGGATAGCAACACATCAGGCAGCGAGTATCAGGAGGTGCTGAATTTAATAAGTCATTTTGACACTGGTGTGAAACGAGCAAATCAGCATTCTGAGGAATGTGTTCACACTCTGAGCAGACAGGCAGACATCCTAAGCATGTGAGGTGACACCAATCAACAAAAAAAAGGGGAGGCGGGGAAGAGAGGGAGAGCGAGATGAAAGCCAGGAGAAGAAACAGGCAGCAACGCTCCGATGAAAAACTAGTTCTGCCCTGTCTCCTGGCTTGGCTGCTCGGTGTCAACAAGGCAGATTTCCTTTCACTAAGGCTGAGACACAGCGCCTATCTTCAACGCACAGATCTCATGTATTATTTAAGCTCGACATGGATTATCTCAAATGAACTAAAATTAATGTCATGGAAACCTTTCAGGACTTTTTATTGCGTTAGCGGCAATGCAAAATTCCTGCCACGTGCACGGTTAATCAGAACTTGTTTTTTTAGCACAACAAGGCTGGCTCCGCACACGTACTTTGAGGGCCTCTCAGACACATTTCTCCCCGGAGCCCAGAGGAGTTGTGTCTGTGTGAGCAAACTAAGGCTCTGCCTTTTCATGACTTTCAAAGAACTGGCAGCAGTTTTGATCCCGGCTCCTCTGCCCTCTGCAGATTGGCTGCTTGCTCTGTCCCTCTCCTTCCAACCCTCTTTATATTCTCTTTACCTCGGGGTATGTACGTAGTGCAGAGGGAGCAGAGTTAGCTGTAAAACCCGCCAGCTCAGGTGTCTCTGCAGATGAGGCTGTGTGGAGGGAGCTGGGTGCAGACTAATTTACCCCTGCTGTCACCAATTCATTTAAGGCTAGTTTAGCTGTGCCTACCTGACAGACTCACCGCGCTCTTTCTTACCACCATGTCTCTGTTCTCAGTGCTTCACTTCCAAACGCTGCATATTTCATCATTATCCTTTTCAGTGGGTTGATCCCCTCATAAATTAGTCCCTTTTCTTCCCAAACAAATGCTGGTACCAGCTCCTAAACCCCTTTGCATTTTGAGACTTAAACTATACCTTAACCACAGGGCTCACAAGTTCTATTCTTCCACAGTCCTGAGTGCCTAAAATGCAAATAGCAAAGCCTTCTGGTGAAAAAATGTCATCTCCTTGTCCTGCAGAGGATCAGAATGTACAGTAGGATATAAGATAACTGTTTTTGTGGAAAAAAAAAAAAAAATGAGGCACCGAGAAACATGACCTAAAGCAGGAGCTGCATCAGGGAGAGGTGGCATGCAAGGAGGAAGAAAGAAGAAAGCGTCTTCTACTTACATGCTGTAGATGTCTCATTAACAGCAGTGAGATTACGCCTACTTTCCCTACATACACGGTTCCAACTAGGTCCTTAGCCATTTGGACTTCTAAAAGATCAAAATTTGGAGCTGTTCATCAGGTAAACATGTGAACAAAGCAAGGACAGGACTGCTGCCCCGGTCCTCTCACAGACTGCATCAAAAGGCTGGTAGCTACCTGAGTCTCCCCTTCGCCCCCCAAAACCAGTGACCAAAACAAGCACTGCCTTGAGTGAGGCTTCAGCAAGGAAGCTGACCACAAGCGTTTCAGCCACAGGCCTCCTGTAAGAGATGGTACTTCATGCCCTGGGGAGACTTAGGAGCCAGCCCCTCCTGTTTCAGCAGGGAAACACGCTCAGAGCTCCCCAACCCTCACACGCAACGGGGGCACAGGCTGGGGGGCATTTTACAGGCTTGGAAGCTGGAATTCGGTGGCATCTCTCTGGCAGCACACGATGACTTCGTTATTAAAGTTTAAAGTGTGTTATATTGATTGTTAAACTCTTTAATAAGGACTGAAAGGAGAGCAAGAGAGGCTCTGGGACCACAAAAACGGGAAGAGCTGTATACTGTGACGGACGTGGAGCAAGGGACACGCCACTGTGAAAGACAGGGAAGGAGCAGCAGGGCTACTGAGCACGCAGCAGACTTGCAAATGGGTCAGAGCCAGCCTGCCAAAACGTGCAGGGCTAAGCATAAGGGAGATGACAGACTGGTGCTCAAACAGGTCCGACGCTCTTCTCAGGGCCTACAGCAAGCTCCGCTTCTAGGATTTAGTCAACTTAAAGAATTCAGCTGGCTGCGTCCCAGGTCAGCTCCTTCGCTGGTAAGAGCTGTGGCAAGGAAAGCTAGAAGCGAGAGCCTGCCCCTCCTTTTTGGGGAGCTGCTCTGACGCTGAGGCATGACCGCTGGTGCCCACGTGTGCTGTCAGGGAGCCACGAAGGCTGGCACAGGACGGGGAGCTGGGAGCGGAGCCGGATGATACAGCAGGCACACGCAGTGGCCTCACCAACACGGAGCTGGGATGGAAATCGGTAGGTCCAGGGCAAGAGACAGGGACTGTGGTCAGGCACAGTCCCAACATCATCCTGTGAGCCTGCAGTGATGGGGCAGGTCCGACATCAAGCTGAGAAGCCCGGCCAGTGGTTCCAGGTCAGGGTTGAAGTCGTGGTGGTACGAGACCATCCCAGATGGTGCAGTGCAGCACGGGTGGAAGCCAGTGGTCAAGCCCCAGTTTGAGAGTAGTTCCCAAAGGAAAGCTATGGCCTGCCCCTCCTTTTAGAGAGGGTTTTAAGGGGCAGGATGTCCACTCCGTGGAGAGATAATCTTACTGAAATCAGGCAGATTACAAGGCATTGTAAACTCTGGCAAGACTGTTGTGGAGAAGCAAAGAGAAATTGCTGAAGACAGACAAAACGTGGGCCTGTTGCAGCAAGGTTCGAAGGCCACCTGTCAGCTGAGGAAGGCAAGCTCTCAGCCCTCTGAAATTCAGTCTGCTCCCTGTGACCACGGGTTTCAAATACTCTTTTAAGAGTTTGAATCCCTGAAGAGGGGATCTAAAACTAAAGGCAGAGAGGGAGGACCCCTAAGACCTTCACATCCTCTACCCTTTAACTTCAAGGGGATGGAGAAGGAGGGAGAACTACTGATGGACCCAAACTGGACATTACTCTGTTCTTTTGTCCTTCATGGAGAAGTATGCATTAGATCCAAACATCACACCAAAGCTGCACTCTTGACTTCAGGATGCAGCAGTTTACACAGCCCAATTTAAAATGCCTTGCAACCCCTGGAATGTGTAAAAGATGCAATAAAATTTTTACAGGCTGCCATTATAATAGACTTTTCCCTCTTTGGTCTTTCTTCCCACACTCTCTCCAAAGCCCTCACAGCTCAGCGTGTGGGCAGCACAGCCTTTTCCCATCCAGTTGCCACGCTGCAACATTAATACTAGGCAGCAAAGGCATAGCAGCCCGCGATGAACAGAGGGCCTTTTGAGTCTTTCATCCTTAGATAATATCTTTTCCTTCCATGTAGTTACACTGGCAGTGCAGCTGGGCCAGTCTGATGAGAGGATGGTGCTAATGCAGCTTCTTGGTCAGCTGCCAGACTCAGCAAGAGCAGTGCACATAATCCCCCTGTCCCTGAAGAAGACGAAGTTTTTCCTCCCTGTTTACTGCTCTGCCACCATGCACAATGCTGCAGAGCATGAAATCCAACGCTGTCCCTAAGCTTGCAACACCAGAGGTACAATTAGATCATGTTCTGGGTACGTGGTTCAAACAAGACCTAAGACAACTCAAGTGAGAACCTTCCACTCGGGAAGGGGCATGCGTGCACACCCTGCTTCCAGCTTAAAATGAAATAGCAATGATACCAGAAACACTTGAATCTGCAAATGCCCCTACTTCGTCCTACCTGCAATAACTCATTTACTGCCTGCTTTTTAAAACACCAGCTCCTCTATTCCTCCATAGCTTGTTGCTGTATTGCTTCATCCTCGCCAGGTTGCACCTGCTAAGTACACTCTGAATCAGGGACCTCACCCAGAGAGAAAAGTCTTGTTTAAGCTATGTAAGAATAACAGAACCCAGGTCTTCGGGCAGATTTACTCTGCATCTTCAAGCCCAAACAGCTCTATTTTGATACTTTCATTCTGAGGTGGAGAAACCAGAATACTGACTGCCATCAAGCGATGCTCAAGCGTCTGCTGTTTTTGCTTTTTTTCCTCCATCTACCATCAAAATCAGTTTCTCTGTGGCTACATAAAACCTGTCACGATCCAAATGTAGAAATCAGAGCCAGGTGAGGTACATCCTGGATTTTGTTTTCCTAGAGCACATACTACAGATGGAACAGACTGCTATTTCCACTTTAAATAAGAATGGCTCAAAATCAGTAAAAAGTCAATGAATTATTTTGCCCAGATACATAACTACCTGTATGCATCAGGTCGAGAGCAAGTAAAAAAGGCTGTAGATGGACAAGCTTATGGTCTCCTGTTCATTTTCCAGTCATATTACAAAGATAGCTTCTTGCTTTCCTGCTTGGTTTTCCCCCTAGGCTGGCATCTTTTGGCGTGCCCATACATGACACAAGGTTTTGTCTGTTTCTAAGAAAAGACAGATCCTAAAGGAGGCACAGCCTGGCGAAACACTGCAGAGATGGGAAAGGTCAATTCAGAAGCATCAGCACCTGATGAGACTAAAAACAGAAAACACCCTCTTGACTGCCTCCCGATTCCCCAGGGAAGCAGTTGTTCTCTGTCAGCCTCCAAAGGTAACTCCACTGCTCTGACCTCAGCTGAGGAACTATAGCCAGCAGACAGGCACCAACATTAGGACAGCGGAGACCTCCAGAAAATGGAAATTAGATGATGGAACTGCTGTCATCGTGAAAGTCTTGAAAGAATCAAGAGCAAAGCACAGCCTATGTAATATTACAACAGGTTTTTGTATTCTCTTCCTCCAGTTCTTCCCTGACAAACATTTTGTTTGCTGAAACACCATGCCAAGGCATTGCTAATTCCCTTTCTCCAGCACCCATTAAAAGCAAGGATATAGCACTGCTGCTTCCTACCGAAACAGCCTCTGAGCTGTCTTGTATTCTTCATTTTGTCCTGCCGGTTTAACTTTGTTCTTCCTTTCAAAATATCTTTATTTCCATAGGTATTAGGAATAGACGTTTCATGCTGACTGAGGAAGCTGTACGATGGGAAGCTGTGTTTTAATGATTAGCACACAACACAAAAATAAGATGGGGCAGAGGAAAGGCTGGACTAGCTAGGACTCTGAGTGGAGAAAACCCACGTCCCACCCAGCTGTTTTCTGGGTCCTTAGAAAAGGATCCAAGTTAAAGCTGCACTAAGTACACCCAGGTGCAGAACGGGGCCGGTTTTCATTTCTTTTCAGTCTGAACCAAAGGCCTGGTTTTCGGCATAGATTAATTTGTCCAGAGGGCCTTGAAGAGGTGGGGCTTTGATTTGCATCTGGCTTCAGTTTTGGGGTTCGCAGCAGTGGCGCTTTCCGAATTCTTATCCCTCACATAAATTGGGCACTCATGCGTGACTCAATTGGGCACTCATGCGTAAATTAATTGGGCGTGCAAGCGTGAAGCAATCGGCTCCTCATGCATGAATCAATTGGGCACCCATGCATGAATTAACCGGGCGTGCAAGCCTGAGCTAATTCAGCACTCAGGCATGAGCTGATTGGGCGCTCATGCATGAACTATTTGGGCACTCGGGTGTGAACGCAGTAAACCCCCTAATTTATGCCCGAGACTTTCCACCCTCCACCTCTGAAAAACACACATCAGAACTGTTTCAACATAAGTCCATTATAAACTCTGCTTTCAACATCTTCACAAGCTTAATGCACACCAATTACGAACTCCACCCCTACCCCTGGGGGCCAGGAAGCAGGGATAAGCACTGCATCTTGCATACTTGGACCAGCTCAGCACTACGAGCTGTTTGTTCTGACCAAAAGCCTCCCTTTTGCTCTGAGTTAACACCTTTTAGCAGGCCCTTACTCTAAAGGAGACCCTTTCCAGCCCCTCCAAGGGGAGCTGGGCTCTCTGAGACCTGTCTGGGGAACACAGCCCGCCCCTCTGCACCCCACAGCTCAGCACCATGCAGCTCTCCCAGGTTGTCCCAGTCCCGCTGTGCCTTCAGGGAGAGTGCTTCTGGATCGCTCCCGTGGAGACAGCCCAGGCTTCGGGCAGCTGGGGCAGGGCTTGAAGCAGAAGCCATCCCACCTCTTCCCAGACCCTTCCCAGCCTGCGGGAGCTTGCTCCAGTAGCCTCCAACTCTCCATGCCCGCACACTGTCCTCACCCAACCCCCTGTGGACACAACAGACACACCACACCACCACAAATTCCCAATACCAATACCTGCCCTAGCATTTTGGGAGGCCAGCAGTGGTTTTATCAACTTCAGAGCCAGCTGTCACCCGCACGGGGCAGTTGGTGGCTGCCCCCTGCCCTAGCACCACTCCTGCCACGTGTGCTCAGCTCGGCACTCGTGTGAGCTCACAGGGCACTGGGGGTGCACACTCATCGAGTGCTCGTGCATGCACTAATTGAGCATTCGTGCACAAGTAAATCGGGTGCTCATCCAGAAGTAATTGGGCTCTCGAGTATGAATTGATTGGGCTCTCAAGCATGAACTAATTGGGCGCTCATGCGTGAACTCTTTGAGCAATAAAGCATGAACTAATTGAGCACCCATGCGTGAAGTAATTGGGTGATCATGCATGAACTAATTGGACACCCATCCCATGCCTGTATGGACTAGGCACTCAAGCAGAGACTAAACGGGCACTCATGCATGAACCAAACATGTGCCCATGAATAAATGCAATAAATCCTGCAATTTATGCCCGATAAATTCTTCTCCTCACCTCTGCAAAACACTTAAGAGCGGTTTCAACATAAATACATTACAAACTTAATCTTCAACATCCTTGCAATCTTAATATACACCCATTATAAACTTCATGCTTCTTCCCTGCAGACCAGACAGTAGGGAGCTAAAATAGTAGCGGTACATAGACTTCCTAAAAATTCATTCCTTTCCCCCAAATAGGAGTTAACATCAGTCAGATGATCCTACCTATCACAAACTCCACCCTTTGTCCTTGTAGACCATATTATACAAGGGTTAATATTGTCACAGCGTGCACATTCACTTACTAGAACTCCACCTCTGCCCCCTGAGAACCAGCTTACAGGGGTTATCATCAGGAAAGTCCGAACTTTTATCCACCATAAGCTCCACCCCTTGCCCATACGAACCAGATTATTGCAGTCAACCTTATCACACTCTGAATACATGTAGTCTTCACACACTTCAGTTCTCATCCCTGTGGATCAAACTGTAGGGGTAAATATTATAACAGCCTGAATGTAAGTAGGATGTATTACGTCCCTGAGGGCACAAAATGCAGGGCTGACTGCATTCACGCATGAGTGCCGAACAAACTCACGTAGGGATGCTCAAGTAGGTCAGGCTCAAGTGGCCAACAAACTCATGCATGAGCACCCAATAAGTACGTGCATGAATGCTAAATTAGGTCATGCATGTGCATATGCATGCAGATAATTCATCCCTGAGCACCCTGCCAGTTCATGCATGAGGGCCCCATCAGCTCACCCGGGAGTGCCCACTGAACTCGCACATGGGTGCACATTTAATTCACATCCAAGTGCCAAGTTAATTCCTGCCAAACCACCCAAATAGTTCATGCATGATTGCCCCGTTAGTTCATGCATGAGTGCCCTGCTAATTTACACTTGATTACCCAATTCATTCTTGCATGGGTGCACAATTAATTCATGCTTGAGAACCCAATTAGCTCTCACATGCACATCCACTTGACTCTAGATGCCCTGTTAATTCATGCATGACTGCACAAATGTATCACATGATCAGTAAATTCTTGCATGAGCACCCACCGGTCTGATACATGATCTCACAGGAGAGCTATTTGGTGCACCATTTTACTACCAAAGTGGGGAAATGCCCATGTTTGAGCAAGAAAACACTGTTTAGCAGCCACTTCAGGTCTGGACAAAGCCCTACAGCTAGTGTGACTCAGGAACCTCTGGGTACCTCCAACAGTGGTGTTAATCTGTGCTTGTATTACCTTCATCACCTACTTTGGAGGCTAGTGCATAGAAAACAACTGAAAAAAAAAATCTGCTGTATTCTTGATTTTGTGTTTTGTGGGAACAAGTTATGAAATTTGTAATAAGTACACAGATCATTATCTTAACCCTGATAATATGGTCCACAGGGGCAATGGGTAGAGTTTATAATGTATGTATATCCAAACTGTTGTGACTTCTTGGTTACATGTGTTGCAGGAACAAGAAGTGAAGTTCATAAAAACTTCAGATTGTTATATTAACCCCCTGGAGTCTGATCCATGTGTGTGAGGGCTGGAGTTTGTGATGAACACATTGGTAAGATTGGTTACTGTGCTAAGATTGACCCCAGTAACCTCATTTGCATTGGCAAGGGGTAGAGCTTGTAATAGAGAAAAGTTGGGGCTGTGATGATAAAGACCATTCTGGTCCTCAGGAGGCTAGGGTTGAATTTTAGTAAGTGCACATGTACACTGTTATATTCACCTCTGTATAGTCTGGTCTACAGAGGCAAAGGGTGGAATTTGTGATGAGTAAGGTCTTCTGACTTTGATGTTAGCTCCTATGGCATGGTTCACAAAGCAAGGAACGGATTTTTAGAGAGTATATGTACCTATCGGTGCTATATGAATTATTACTCTCAAACGTGTTACAGAGGGAAGGGGAAGACTATTGTACAACTTGCAGGATAAACTGCCTTCATGCATGCACATCCAATCAGTTCTTGCTTGAGTGGGCAGCCATTTCCACTCGAGCACTCAGTTAATCCATAGGCAGCTGCCCAGTTAGCTCATGCATGACCACGCAAGTAGCTCATGCATGCCTTCACAACTAACTCACACTTGAGTGCCCAATCGGTCTGTGCATGAGTACTTGATCAATTTTTTTGAGCTCCCAATTCACTTGTGCATGAATGCTCAGCTGTACACACAAGAACCCAGTGTTTTCAGAGGAGGGCAAGTTTTCCTGGATTCTACTTGTGTATATAGCCAAGCCGCGATGCCACCAGACACATCCCATTTCTTATTTGTCTTGCCATCCCTCTGGGCCTTGCACAGGTAGCCTTGAACTGTTTCACACCTGTTCACACGTTGTTCATACCTACTCATTCACCACCAAGACTCACAGACATACCATGTACACCCCAGGCTCTCAATACTACGATCAAGGCTCCTTGCTGAGCCTCAGAGTCATCCATGTTATTCCAGCCCCAGGAAGGCCAGGCCTGTGCTCTCCACTGACCGCTGTGCTGGGCCCATTTTTTGTTGCCAGCGAGACAGCCTCCATTGGGGGATGTTTTGCTTAAGTTGACGCAAACTGGCAATTAACACAAACTTCTGATCATTGTTCTGGATAATGAGAAGGCAGAAAGCAAGCAATTGAACATTAAGTAAACACCTTTCCTCCCCCCTTCCCCAGTTTCAATTTTCCTTGCTTTCACCACAGGTTAATCTATCAAAGGCTTCAGGAAGCCCTGCAAACGGTCACAGTACTCACAGCAGTGTTAAGAGGTGAAGCCAAAAGGCCTCGAGAACACGTTCAATGCTGAGCAAACACGCACCCCTAAGCAACAATGTAAAGTGTTGGTTTAACGCAACATTCATCACACTGCATGGGAAAACAAAGGGCTTGGGCTTGACAAATGCATCCCAGTACCTCCTGGACTACTGCTTTAGCACTCCAGCCCTGCAAAGCATTCAGCAATTCAATGTAACTGCCTGTACCAGAACAATTCCTGTGCAACAGGCAGCCTGGAGTTCAGAAGCCTGGCCCATCTACGGCATGGCTCTGCCCAGATGCATCTGAACTTTCAGCTGACTCTGAAATGCAAACCACTCACAACCCATAATATGACACTTTCTAATCTCTGAAATCACGCATTACCTCCTACAGGCAGGAGGTTTAGGTCTAAAAATGCTGAAGTGTTAACAGAGTTGCATTGACAGAAACAGCATTTTGTCCTGAAAGCTCCCAGTGCATTGATAGCAGATCAGGGCCCACCAGTCTGCCAGCTGCAAGACACTTGTGTTGACCGCTGAACTTGCTACGGTCTCTCTCCAACTAAGCAAGTAGGGGGTAAAAAGCTGTAACCTGATCAGAGTGACAAATAAACCTCTTTGGCTGTGTTTTGCCAGCGCAGAACAGCTGGAATTTGTGGCTATAGTGGTTGTAAAAGTACTGCTTGGCTGTTAGCTTAAAACTGTCACGCTCACAGAGCCATCGCCATCAGGCAAGGGCTGAGTGTTTCCTGACAGACAGGAGGAGAATACCTACCCCATAAAGCAGCACCAAAGGCTTGCCCCAAAGCACATTCTGAATCGCAGATGGCAACACCACGTCGCTGAGGTTTAAACCCTGTGGACAGTGCTTCGTCTCCGAATGCGTTCTTATCGGTTTAACGGGGCTGTCTACAGCAGCAGGAGATGGTTTCTCAGCCAGCATTTCCCTGCCCAAGGAAGCCTCCAGCAGGCATTTATGCAGGTGAGTAAAAGAACCCAAAAGGAGTTGCTGGAGAATGGAAAGCAGCCTTAGCAGACTGCTGTCCCCTGCTTATGTTAAAAAGGAACCAGGACCAACAGAGAAGATGGCTGGACAGTCTGAGCACATGCTTAGAAGCACACTGCAACCGTGGCCCTACAGAAAAGGTTGCTTCTTCCTCCGTCACGCCGACACCTGCTCCCACCCTGCCTCCCGTGGCTGTCAACTACCTGAAAACGCCTGCAGTGCCAGCTTCATTCCCAGCACCAGGTAAGCACCTGGCAATGCAGTGCAGGACGTCTGTCCCCACTCCTGCCACACGCCTAGATAAATGGAGGTTTTCATGGCCAGCTAGTGCCAGTGTTCTGAAGGGCCACACAAACCCCCTTCGTTCGATGCCCACGAGGGCACCCCAGGTCATTTAGCTCAGCCACACACATCTACCTCGTTACCCATCCCCAAAATTAGCATGGAAATTAAATGCCGCATCACAAGACCCTGGCGTTTAAATTCACTCTCATTCCCTACCCAAATCCAAATTTCACATTCTGCCACAAGCTGACAAGATAATTGTTAAGTAATTACACTGTCTTCATTTCCAAGCACAGCAAAGATGCGGCAGCGAGAGAATGTACAAGTATGATACAATTTACACGTGGGGCTGCTTTTCAAAAACGACCCAGCTGGTCAGCACGTTACCAAATAAACACTTGCCTGGAAGGAAGCAGCGACTGCAGCATGCTTCAGAGCTTTGCTTACTGTTCCTGATGACGTTAGCACTCGCAGCTCAAATAAGGTAGGGTAACAAGAAATGGGAGCGTCCCCACCAGCTCTTCCTCACATACCAACATTGGGGCACCCCGACTGTGACACCCATTGTCACAATTGGCACGTGGGTGGCACAGTGGGTACAAAGGATGGGAGGGAGAACTCCTGAGGAATCGCTAGATGTTTGTCAAAAATCAGATAACTCCAGAAGTTTCTGGTGCATTTCTACACTCCAGTTACGGCAGCTGAGGTAGGTCTACCTGATTCAACCTCAAAAGCAGCTCCACTCAGGAATCCAAGCTCTGCCCAGGTAGGAACAATGTGGCCTGCAAAAATCCAGCTGGCCTCCAAGTGAGCCAGTTCGATGCTAGTTGAGCAGACATGCTCCAGAAGGGTTGTTCTTGCACTAAGGTGTTTTCAGGATCACTGACCACCATGACATTACCACAGAGGAGGTATTTCACCCCTGTAGCTGCTTTGCCTACAAACTGCCAATGGACCAGGAAGTCCCATTGCTGCTCAAGATTTCAGCAATCAGTTATGAACATCCTTCCCTGCTGTTTACCATAAGCTAGTTTTATTGCTTCCATGATGTATTCGCCAATTCAGAGGGACATGTCAGCTCAACAGGAACCCTAGGTCACAAAAGAACAGGTTTTAGCTGCATCCAGGCACTACAGAAGCTCAGGCAGATGGTAGAAAAAAATCAGACCAAAAAAAAAGAATTTTGATTTGGTTCAAAGATATCAACAATATTACCATTTGGATGAAAAATCTGTCCTGTTGGGAAACAGAAAGGAGCAGATGAAAACTAATGAAATCCAAAAAGCTAAAAATCAGCAATAGCTAAGATGAACAACACACGCACAGACAATAGATTCTATCCAGTTAGTCTCAGAGGTATTCTTCAAAACTCCTTACCTCAATTACACACCATCAGTTTATGCTTCTGATTGTGGCTTACAAAATGCATCCAGCACGCACCAAATGAGGACATTTAATTAGCCTGCACGGCCTCGTTAGGGGGTGTGCCAACATGGCTGCTTTGCTTCTAGGACCCCCAGTCAATGCAGGGCACTGTGATCACCTGGAAAATGGTTCCTTGAGGGGTAGTAGAGAGGTCTCAAACATGATGCTGCATTGCATGGCGCAGAGGTATGCCAAGCCTACTCCGTTACAAGCAGCAGGATGTCCTCAAAGTGGCAAGAACTTCTAAAGATGTAGCTTAAATAACAGTAGAGGACTTGAAAGGTCAAAAATATTTATCATGCCCAGCTAACGAACCCAGTAACAAGAATATAAATCAAGCCTTTGACACACTGACCAACACAAGACGACTTATAGACCAAGTGCATGTGATTGTATGCAAGGTATATATTGACTAGACTCTGTCCTACTGTCCTACAACTTCCAAATGTGGCATGCAGCATGCAAAGCATTTCTGGGTGGTTTCCACACATTCTCCAGCTCCCACATGCATGTGCATCTGAGCACTTTCAGAGGCCACCCACAACCTGTGCTCCTGTGCCTGGTCCTACTGCCTTTTGTTTTTTTTTTTCTTTTTACCTCTTTGAATAACAGTTGAGCACATCTCTGCACCACCAATGCCAGCGGGTTAGATCTCTCTTCTCTAACAATTTTTTTTTAGGGTCAAGACCATTGCAAAAACAAAAGAGGGAATGAAAGCACTGAACAGATCTGCAACAGGGCGATGAGAAAGGGAGAGCTCGTTAGTCATCCACAATCAACTCAAAGGTTGCTGTGAAAACAACTTGACAGTTGGCAGTGCAGCTCAGACCTTGTAGCACTGCCTGTGCCCTGGCGCAAGCCTGCAGGGCAACTTTCAGCAACTGGCATTTCAAGGGCTAACAAGCCAAAACATCCCGTCCACCTCCACACAAATACAAAGCTTTGTTTGCCTTTACATTGACTTGATGGAAATAAGGCTTTTACCCCTGCAGCCCGCATGTTGTAGCTCGACCTCCTGCCACCCTGGGCTCAGAGGTACAATCAGAGGGCAATACTCATCTCACTGAATGTCTGTCTCCACAGTCCTGTCAGGAAATCTGCTCAGTAGAGTCAAAGAAATAATGCCCTAGATCCAGTTCAAGTGAACGTCCAAAGTAAGTCATTTAGATCATGCTCCAATGATCTGTTTTCTCTTAGAGAATGTGCAACGCCACAGGTGACAAGCACAACAGTAGACACTGGAAATGTCCACACTAAGTGAGATGAATCTCAGCCTAAACATGTCAAAATCGGTGTTCATCTCAGTGCTCCTGATACTGAGATACAGCAGTCCTATTCTCGATAAAATAAGGCAAGAGAAGCCACAAAATCTAACTTCAAGGCTTTTAAGGTATTTAAGCTTTTTAGGCCTGGTTTCCTATGCCATCATTGAAGGTTAACAGACTGTGGGACAGAGAAATTTCCTAAGCAAAGTAACTAGGATCAACTCACTCAGGAAGTAAATTGCAGGAAGTGTTAAGTGCCTTGAGAAGATCTCCCCAGGAAACTACACGTCCGATCTGCAACCTTTCTCCTTCACAAATTCAGTAGGGGAACCAAATAAGCTCAACGGGCCTGAACCATTCATTTTGCTGATCAAAAAGGATTGGGAACTATACCAATTATTCTTTGGGACTAATCTCAGCATTAAAATAGTATGCATCAGAAGCTATGAAAAGTTACGAGTTACAGGAAGGTCTACAATAGCTGGGGGAGCAAAACAGGGAGACTTTTTTTGCAAGGTAACCTGCCTGGAAATCAGACCACCCCAGAAAGTTTATGCAGCTTGACACAAATCAGACAGAAAGCCCCCACACCAGGCTCTCTACCATTTTCTGCTGTGGAAAAAAAAAAAGAAAAAAAAGAAAAAAAAAAAAAGACCTTCCTTGGCAGGCTCATAATTTTTATATGAGGCTGGGCTGACTCATGCTGTGTAAGACCAAGTCTGACTCAGTTGAAGTCAAAGTTCCCAGTGATACCACTGCTACAGGCTACAAAATAAGCATCTCTGTCCTGCCTAACCTTCAGCACCTCATTTTATTACTCAAATTTGTGCTCTTATGTTCTTTACAAAGGCCACAAAGAAGCATGCTGACACTGAAGGCAGAATAAACATTTGGCAAACTCACACCACATGTAAAAAAAAAAAAAAGAAATCTGTTTATTTCAAAGAAATGTATTTGACTCTGCTTTGGTAGCTACCACAGAGGTACACCTGGGGTAGGTCTAGGTCATCCTTCAGCTTTCCTGCAAGCCACCTCTAGAGAGGAAGACCCCACATCAGTACCTCTGACTGAACAGCTTTCATTTGATATTTTTTTTAAAGAGCACCTGAGTCTGGACACCTGTCCTGGTTTCAGTTGGGACAGAGTTGTTTTTCCTCCTAATGGCTGGTGAGGTACTATGTTTTGGATTAGGATGAGAAGAGTGCTGATAACATGCTGGTGTTTTAATTGCTGCAGAGCAGTGCTTACACTAAGCCAAGGACTTTTCAGCTCCTCGCTCTGTCCAGCCAGCGGGCAGGCTGGGCGGGCAGCAAGAGCTGGGAGGGGACAGCCCCAGGACAGCTGACCCAAACTGGCCAAAGGGGTATTCCATACCATCTGGGGTCATGCTGAACAATATATAGGGGTGGCTAGCCAGGGTGGGGGGCCGGCTGCTCGGGGTTGGGCTGGGCATCGGTCAGCGGGTGGTGAGCAATTGCATTGTGCATCACTTGTTTGTACATATTATTATTATTATTATTATTATTATTATTATTATTATTATTTTCTCTCTTAAATAAACTGTCTTTATCTCAACCCACAGGCTTCACTTTCCCGTTTCTCTCCCCCATCCCAGAGAGGGAGGGGGGAGGGTGAGCGAACGGCTGTGTGGTGTTTAGCTGCCGGCCGGGTTAAACCACAACAACACCAGAAGAGCTACCTCTATTTATTTAGGCTTTAATATATGAGCACTAACAGGGCCTTATACATCATTCTTTGACACAAGCTTTAAATAGTCTTAGCTTATGAACCTTACCAGCAGCATCTCAGGAATATCTGCGGAACAATCCAGCTCCACCATGTGAGATGGCTCTGAAGTTTCTTTAGTTCTGTGCCAGGATGCCTGCAGCTTTTCAGCCATCCTCAGACACCTCCTGCATCAGGCACACAGCGCCAGGAGGGTTATATCTGAAGAATCTTCTCAGCTGAAGGGGGAAGAAGAACATTGTGACTAGACAAGGCAATTTCAGAGCATCTTTATTTTAAAGGAATGAAAGTCTGGACCTCCACCCAAACCCCATCTTCAAGGAGAAATTATCCCAGTTAAGAACTTGACTGTGTATTGCAGTCCAATTGCTCTGAAAAATAAACTGATATTCTTGAGGGGAATAGACAGAGAGGTGGAAGATTTTCCAGAGAGATGGAAGATTTTAACAACTCAAGGATCCCTTTACGGATTGAGAAGGTACCCTCAGGATGTCTCCCCACAACCAGGAAGAATATAGCAGGGCACCAGAACCTCCTTAAACCAAAAACCTTGTCTCATGTGCATCAGGGTGGTGTCATTTTCAGTCTCCTTGGTACCACAGCCCAAGAGCACCTTTGAACATTGGTGACACAAGCAAAACGCTGCTTTGCTCACACATAAACCCAGAAAAAGGTGAATTGAGGCCCAAAACCATGGCTAACATGAATCAGGCAGCTCCCTCAGAGCTAGAGTCCATCCAGCTGAAGACTCAGCCTTGTTTATATATTGTCTTACTCCTCAGAGGAGTAAGTAAAGCTGCTTTACTTCAAACGCTCCTAGAAATTCTCTCGGGGCTGCCTTGCTAAAGCAACCTTGCTATTCATCACAGCAGCACATGCGAGTACTGCAGCCCCCGGTATAACAAACCACGCCAGGCTGTCTGTAATGCTTAACTGACACTTTGGAGTTTCCCCTTTTCCCAACCACCACCCTTAGAGGAAAAAAAAACAGAGTGGATGCCAATTTCCCTGCTGGTGCAAATGAGTACACTTCCACTGAAACCGAGACGCTGCAGCCAATGTAAACAAGCTCAAAACTTGAGTCTGGTTGCTGTTTCTGCTCCTGTGCACAGCGGCTTTCAGATCCAGCGGAGTTCTTGCAGGATGAGTAACGACCTAACAGTTATCTCCTAAAGCAGCATTCACGGAAAGGTTTCCAGGCCTTGACAGTGCGGATCCCCTTACCAACAAGTTTGAGCTCAGGCAAAGGAAGAAATGACTTGTCCGGGGCTCTTAGCTAAACAACAGCCAAACAAGGCTATGCCCGAGCCCTGGAGACCAGGTTGCAGCCCGGCTGTTTCACAATTACATTTAGCCACATATCTTTCCAGTGAGGGACTTGAAAATGAGGAACCTTTTCATTTTTTTATTTTTTTTTATTGCTCAAAACCACAGCTACCACTGTGAGCCACATTTCTGAGCTTTAAAAAAAGGCCGCTTTCAGCATTCCTAATGTTCACTGTTTATAAGCCATGACTTTACTGAAAGATTTTTTATTTTTTTTCCCTGCACAGTTGAATATGCCCTGTATCTAGAGGGTAATTTGGGCTTTAATCTGCACTAAACGCTAGAATGTCGGACAAGTGAAGCATTTGATGGTGATGATAATGAGTAGCCCATTAAAGGTAATTTTTAAAAAGTTAATGAGCTCTCACTAAGGGACCGACACGTACTGTAATGAAAAATGTTTGCATAAAGAATATAACTTTCTAGCTATTTATTTTACTTTATAGAGAACCTATAAAACTTTTTAATATGCTTTCAATTAATTCAGCACTTTAGATGACTCTTGAGTTTTATTTTCATTCTTGTTTTGCCAGAGTAGGATACAGAAATCTAGTTTTCTAAGGAAAGCAACTGATATCCCAATCAATCACTCTTTTACCACCTGATTCTCTATTCAATGTCCACGGATCCAGCCCCCCCCCTTAATTAAGGGAACTCAGCAATGCAGTGATTTAGTGATAATGACTCTTGCCATTTCTTTAGCTGTGTGGTCACTGTTAACCACTATTTGAATTTACCAGCATAAATAAAGCCCTTCTGTGACTAAACAAAGTTAAAGTAGCAATAAATTCAGCCTGCCATGTACACTTGGTTAAACCTTTAGCCAACATAAATACAAGCGGCTTTTTGCTGTGATTTGCATGGTACAATGACATCATGCATTTCCAAATGGAAGAGCAAGACCACAGCCAAAAAGCTAACAATTCCCTTACGTGAATCAAATTGCAACAATCTAGAGTTTGTAGCACTGCCTGCTCAGTTTCTGGCTCCTCCACCCTCTGCTCCCATGTGACCACATTATAAAATAATCTATATGGTGATCTCAATTTTGCATTTTCTACATGATTATGTTTTGGCAAGGGGACCCCTCGTGTTGTCTCTCTGCAGGAGTTTTTGTTTTGTTTTCTTGGGGTGTTTTTTTGTTTTTTTTTTTTGAAAGTCACTGAAAAGTCGGAATTTGTCAGCTCTGAGTCAAACCCAGCTTCTCCGTACTGAACCAAATCCTAGGAGGAACAAAGGCTACAAAGGGCTGCATGCAGAGAGAGACAGAAAAGAAAAACCAGACATAAAGACTCTCAAGTGGAGGCTGTGCTAACCAGAGCTACACAAGCTAGGACGGATGACAGGGAGCTACAACCATTTAGGTGACGATTTTGAGGTAGCAGTGAGATGTAGGTGGACAAGAAAGCTATCACGCTACCTTAGATTTGCTCAAGGCAGACCTGAACTGTAATTCTGCTCACCTTTTGACTCACTAGAGTCTCTCCCAAAGAACACAACCACACTGCAGGACAATGCACAGCACAGGACCACTTGAATTCTCTTTAGGGAGAGCAGCTTCGTTACCGAGAACATCTGCCACGGAGCACCAACCTCAGTAAGAGTTCACTTAATCCATCAAAACCAAGGCAAGCCTAAATCCATGAGGCTGAGCCTAAGGCACAAAAAAGGCAGCACCCAAGACAGCCTCAGAAAGAAAGTGGCTGCTCCTGAGGGCTTTTATCCCCTGCAGGGCAGCCCCTGGCAGCTGGGACTGGCCAGGAGCAGCACGTAACAGCAAAGCACGAGGTGCTTCCTCCTAACCCAGAGGACCATGCTTGCCTGGCTCCTGTTGGGAGCTACTGCTAGCTGCCCATAGCAGGGAAAATGCTGCTTCCTCTGATGTTCCTGGGAAAAACACTTCCAAAAGCCTGGCGGGTAGCTCTGCTAGGCTGTAGCACTGCTATTTTTGCACTGCTAGTACTACTACTTTTGAAACAAAGCAAACAAACAAGCCAGGGGTGTTGCTGACCCTGTTTCTGAGCTGACAAACCCCATCCACAGGTATCTGTGAGCCAGTAATTGCTTCTGTATCACAGCAATTAAGGTGAGAGGCTGCGAGTCCTCAGGAGCTATTGGAGTGGAAGGACAAATATTCTTCTCTTTCCCACCTCAGCAGCAGCCTGGTTTAATCCAGAACCACAGCTTGCTTCTAGAAAGTGATTTTTTTAATTCTCAAGTAGCAATTTCTTCCCTAAATAAAGCAAAACAAACTTTCTAATGAAAAAAAAAAAAAAAAAAAAAAAATCAAATAAGACATTGTATCACGACATGTTATTGATCCAGAGATGGGCAAAGGATGAAAGAGAAGGAAAACTCTGGGCCCGTGTTCATGACTATTAAGAAAGGAGAAAACTTAATAACTAATCGGTGAAGCCATAAAAAATGGCAATAAGAAGCTTTTGCTTCAACCAGCTTTGTGCTGAGCTGTATAACTTTATGTCACTTTTTATTTACATTTTCATCATGAAAGTTTTGTTGAAAGATAAGCCCAAGAAAAATATTGTAAGGCTGGTCTTTATAACTGCTTATATTTTTACAGTACTCTAAAAACAAAGAGATAAAGCAAAGTCACTCATGTATCAGCTTATTCTCTACTGTCTCTTTATTCTCTTAAGCCTGTGTTGAGTAATAATTCTTGACTTCTAAATCATGACATATTAAGGATGAAAAAGACTTCACATTCCTTTATTTCCCCTCCCTTTCTTTTTATTATTCCTTTTGAAAGATCTGCAAAGGGCTGAAATATCATCCAGGTCTCTATGAGGCCAATCAGTACAATGCTTATTAAGCACTACACAGAAGACGTGATCTATTTTTAATTAAGCCATCTTTGAACAATGCAACGTAAGGAACCTGGCTTTTGAACTGAAAGGCAATCAGTGAATGGATGGTGAGTGAATTAAAAGTAAACAGGAGGAAGAATTCCAAATACACGGAAGGGCTCAGAGGGGATTTCCAAAAAAAAAAAAAAAAAAAAAGTGTTCTCAAGGAAAGAAAATAATGAAAATTTTCTTATCATAATTTTGAGGATGCATTTCATTCCCTATTTTGACTCATTTTGGAAAGCCACATCAGGTTGTTTGTAGAAACAATTTGTTAGCAAATACGTGGTTCTCCTCTGCCCGGAACATTAGAAACTGCAACATATATACAACACTTACTGATGTTTAAGTATCAATCAGATTGTGTATTATTTGAGCAGAGTACACATTCAAGTCCACTTTACACCGTTATGGAACAGACTAAACAAACCTGACCTCGGGGGTGACCCTCGTAGGATCCCAAAAGATTGCAAATGTATAGTAGGCAGTCACCATGAGACTTTTACAGCCTGGTAATGGCATGCAAATGACACTCTGTCTCTGTAACGCAGCCAAATTCTGGGGTTGTATATGAGAGTAATTTCCTGAAGAATTTGGGGAAAATGTGATACTTTTCCTTTTATGTATGAAATTCACAACATCTCGTCCTTTTACTGGAGGACTGCAGGGAAAGCACTCACAAACTTACCGCCAGGCCGTACTGTTCCCTGTAGCAGCACCTCTCCAAAAGCCTCCCTCTGTAAGCGGTGTGGGCATGTTTCCCCAGTACACAGGATGCTGAAGCCACTTTCCATACCTCAGAAAAGACCCTCAGCACCTCGTTGCAGTATCTGTGGGAAGGAATCTCCTCCAGAGCCCGGCTCCAGGCGGGACACTAGGGAGAATGCTCTGCATTGCCCTGTGGAGGACCCGTTCTCCCTCTCCAACATCTCTATGAGGCGTAAGGAAACCAACTGCAGTTGGCTCAGTGAAGTCCATCAGGGGGAATCCTACTCCTTTCCCTCAGGGCCACATTTCTTCACAGAATACATGCCATGATTGAGACGGTTCGGCATGAGTGAAGCCGTCTCGTGGATCTCCTGCCAGCGCAGTGGGTGAAGGCCTAGCTTTGGTCACTCCGTTGCTGAGAATTAAGCCAATTTTCACAGCAGCCACCGCACCTACACGTCACAGATGTAACTTCTTGTCCTCACAGATCGTATCTTTCTTGGCATTTTCAGTGCTATAGCCGTGTTATTCCAGTTTTGCTTCAGGGCTTCCACTGCAGCTGTGTATACATTCGCCATAAATCAGCTTATCTGTTCCCACTGGAGCTCTTAGCAGAGGAACGGAGACAGGCAGGGAAAGGTAAATGCATCTTCCACAAGCCTTTGTACTTCTATGTACACTGGCTAGTAAAGGACCAGGATCATCCTGGCGTGACAGGAGGAACCCAGTGGTGGTTCCACAGCAGGCTTTGGGAAACGGCCCCCTCCTGTCACGCTGAGTAGCAGCTCCCCAGGGACAGCATGCCGTGACCGCGCTCCCGCGCTCAGTTTTTATGAGCGCTCACAGATGGATGTCTGTTTTGAGACATTCCTATGACCCAAGGACTCAGGAGGGCTTTTTTCCTCCCAGTCTGGCTACAGGACTTCTGCTGTCCTTTGGGAACCTCCCTAACATTACCTGTGCTGTTAGCAGCTCGCTGGTGTTTCCACAGTGCGCTCTGTGCGTAGACACAGCATGGGGCATGAAAAACAAAATCCAGAGGAGAATAAAGCAGCCCCACTTCTTTCCACCATTTTCTCAAGGAGTGTGTTTCGTACTCAGATCACGCAATTTCTTTCACCTGACTTCCTCGTCCATCAGACAACTGAAGGCAGGGCTGCCGTAAGGTCTTATACCATGCAATGATTTAGCTCAATAGGTTGCAGTTCTTCTGTTCGTAGTGACTGCATTAAAGGGAGACACTGGGAGACATTAACAACTATAATAAAACTGTTAATTAGAATATCTGCTATGTGGAGCACTCAGGTACATCCAGGGCACTGTTTGGAAAGTGCACCTCTATTCCTCGAGATACCGGTGCTTGAGACTTACACACAGGGACTACAGGAAGAAAACATGTAGGGCTCCTATGCTTTTTAACAAAATCCTGTGAGATTTTGTCACTTTCAAGACCATCTAGTAATTTCTTCCTTTCCCTGGTGCCCCCCCCCCACCTTTTTTCTCTCCCCCTCCCAAACTGTACTTAGTAAACTGTTTGTTTTCTTCCAATATATAAAGTTACAAACCTATGGTTATTTTCCTTTCCTCTTCAGTCCCAGCCTCTTCTGGGGAATTAAGTTATGCGTACGGCATGAAAATAGGACCACAGGCTGGGCCTCTACAAGCTGCTAATTGAAAACCTTGTCAGAAGTAGGAGGAAGTGGCAAGAAACTTGGCAGGCCCTCGCGCTTTTCATGCCGTACTTAGCTCTTGGTACTTATGAATGGCAGCTCTGCAGTACTTTGCAGAGGTTTACAAGTTGTGCCAGTGCTGTCTCTGCAATTATGGAACAACATGTTCTTCTCTAGAAGCTGAAAAAAGAAAAGAGCGTTTATATGCAGAAAGCCACATCCTGTGGTTTTCAGCCAGGTAGTTCTGCCACTGGAATGGAAGTGGAGAAGACAGAAGACAAGACCTCACATCGCATATATTAAACATGCAGGGCTATTGGCTGCAGAAAGTTGATGAGGCAATGTTGTATATTTAAAAAAATCCATGTGCTAGATTCATAGCAAAGGTGATCTCAGGCTGCAGTAGGTCAGAAAGTCAAAGAGGGGACAGGGAGGATGTCTGGACCTGATTCTGCAATTCCCGGTTGACTCCTGCTTCAAAACACCAACACACATGGGAGCTGAGGAATCCAGCCCCATTAAAAATTACTACAAATTACCTGGTATGAAATGCTTACATTATGAAAACAGGGATGATTTTGCATCTGTTAATGAGGATAATGACTAATATATTCAGGCAGTAGATGTGACAGCTGTCTGTATGTTTTTAGGGGCATATATTTTTAGATGCCATTTACCTCCAAACATATTAACCGCTGCATTCTCCCGAAGTGCTCCAAACCCCCAAAGCTTAAGAATGCAGGTTGAATTTCTCTCTGCTTCTGCATCACTCAGTTACATCACTCTGCCTCATTATTTGAAAGTGCTCGCGGATCTGCCACTCAGACCCTCAGCTAAGTGCTATGGTAGAGGGAAATGGCTAATGCCGATGTAAAACAAAACACAATTGAAATCACAGTCCACAGAAACACTGCTTAAATGTAACCGCACTGCCTGCTGCTCCATTTTAACTAGTTTAATCGCTTGCTGACCTAGCAGGGCTTATAACTGTTAAGGAATATATGTTTGTGCTTTTCTCCCATTTTCCAAAACCAAAGATTTGCAAGATGAACTCCAATCTTAAGACAAAAGTCACCCCATTAAATCTTAACAGATGTTTCTCAAGTTTAGAAGATTAAGAAAGATTTCAGCATCAAAAATCAAAGAAAATATTCTATGACCTTAAAAAAGGATAAATCTCAAAGCTCTAAACAAACCAAAAGTCCATTTTGACAGCTGCATCTGACTGAATTGATGAGGTGCTATTGATGTTTGGATTAAACTATGCCTCTGTGATCAAGTACTCAAACATGGGATAAAAGAGGAATATATTCTTTAATCCCACCAACTAATTTTGTGTAGGCAGCAGTTGCAGAAAGCAGTGGTTACAGAAAAAACGTTGGAAGTGGCTTCACTGTTGCTTATTGACAAAGCTATTTTTATTTCATTAATTCACCACGTATACTACCAGCGTTTAAACTAACACGGGGAAATCTATATCAGGCACGGTATTCTCCACAAACAAATCACTGAAAATTTCAAAGTCATTAAAGACAGAATCAATAGGATATGATTCTGAAGGGCTAGGAAGATGCAGTGCTAAAATGTAATAGAAAAATGAGATATTGATTTTTATATATATATAATCTTGATAAACAAACTAAACAACACCGGAGATTTCAGTTCTGTTTTTATAGCTTCTCTTCTCCATAAAGGGAAAGGGTTAAGAGACAGTTAAGTCACTTGTTAATTACTGTCTTCATCTATCATTGTAACTCTATAAACTTGCCACCTCTATGA
Organism: Heteronetta atricapilla; assembly: GCA_011075105.1. Lineage (NCBI taxonomy): Eukaryota > Metazoa > Chordata > Aves > Anseriformes > Anatidae > Heteronetta > Heteronetta atricapilla. The sequence continues at coordinate 10,019,620 of CM021733.1, forward strand.
GAAGACACCAGGATGTTTGCTTTCCAAAACTCCTAGCGAGGGAGGAAAGTAAAGCCAGGCTCCAGATGCTATAGTACTAGGAACCCAGGTGGGAGAACCTTGAAAACCAAACTAGCCAACTGGAAGCCTGGATCCTCATTGACTACAGCTGGGAAAGCCTAGGGTAAATGAGAGTCAGACCTGTAACACTTAAATAGTGGCACTGTGACCACTGCTGCCTGCTGGGATGCTTCCTGGAGTTCAGACCCATCACGAGAAGGATGGTGTATGGGAAAAACTCTTAGCCACTTGCAGAAAGTCCACTGCCAGGCTGACACCTGGTTGCGCCATGGACTGTCAATGTACAAAGTCCTGCAACCTGAGCAACAGCACAGCAAAAAGCTGGGCACATCTTTTTGTGCAGGTGAAAATCCAGAGCTTGTTGGATGAAGGGTTCTCAGGATGAAGGGATCCCAGATCTGCAGAAAGCAAGCACAGAAAAAGTTAAAGCTTACATGTAAGTACCTTTGTACTACAACTAAAGTTTCCCTATTCATGCACACACACAAAAAAAAATCTGAACATTTTCTCACTTAAGGAACTCAAAAACTCTGTTTCTAATTTATTTACTGGATAATTTTGTCATTTTAGAGGAGTAACTCCCATCAACAAATATTTACAGCAAGCATCTTTTTCACTAAAATAAAGGGGGAAAACATATCATGAAGATGCCAAAGGATGCAGTGAAAGTACACAGGAGTTCCCAAAGCAGAACTGAAGGAGGGGAGGCAATCCTCTGAGCCTGTCTGCAAAGTTCTCACTGGTTTCAGAAGGGCTAGGACTTCACGTCTAATTCTTTACTCTTTTGCCTCTTTCTGTTACTTCCGTTTCTCTTCACAGCTGCTCTCTCCATGCAGGTAAGGAACAGATGTGCACACACTGTTATTTTATTGTGCAAGCATGAGAAGAGGAAGAAGAAAGCTTTATAATTCTGAGAACTGCTGCTGAGAAGAGCCGAGCGCTCCCAAGCTGTACTGAACTAAACCATACATTTTGCAGGATTAAACCCAAATTAAGCAAAAGCAGCTGCCTTGCATTCAAGAGAGGCAGCAAAAGTGACACGTGATATCATGAAAATAAAAGAGAAGAATGAAAATGGATGTTCTCTTCACCTAAAAACCCCACTAGGTGTATTTCAGCTTTGGGACAGTCTAGGCTCTATAGTACTTCAAGCACAGTTACCTGTGCATTTTCAGGAAAAGGATGAGTGTAATTTTACATTGCTGTCTATTTAGATAGGTCACTTGTTTTTAAAGGATAAAAAAACCACGATAGTAAGACTGGAAAACACTAGATGAAAAAATATATGGTGATAATACATCTGTGCATTAATTCCTATTTATATAAAAGTATTGTTTCTACTTCTAGAAAATGCATAGAACATTGCCAAAATATTGAGTCTGTTGTGTTGTTTGTTGGGTTTTTATTGCTGTTGTTTGGTTTGTTAGGTTTTGTTGTTGTTATTTTGAGTTGGATAAAATCTTTACAATTTTTTTCCCCAACTATTTTAAACTCAACAACATATCTGCTTATGCTCTCAGAATCATAAATACGAGACCAAGCAACACCACTGGTTATGATTTATATCATCGGTCTGTGACTGTTATGTGAAGGCAGATTTTACCATTACAATTAAACTTATGTAATTCTGACAGTTTTCCCCGTGTTGCTAGGGAATTCTGTACACAAACCCAATAAAACCACAGAGCACTTCAATAGCAGTGACAAAATTTCGTAGCCACAATACTGAGAATCTGGTCTAATTATTCTATAAACACACTTTGATTTGTTTACTTCAGTGTCAAATTAACTTCAAATATGTAACAACAGTCCCTGATTTGATATGGTATACAATACTGCCAGTGACTGCTTTCATTGTAGTGTGTGTAAATCTATCTCTTCTTAAAATGAGTTCATTTCTGAAAGCGTCTCTGCCATACATTGTGAATGCTAAACAGGGAAACACATGTGCAACTTATTTAAAAGAAAATTATTTCCAATGAATTTTGCTATGATCCAGCATATTTCTGCTCCATTTTATTTTTCCTTTTGCACAGTAGAAGGAATATTTTTTAGGAAGATTAATAACTCATGACTTAGAGCAACAAATTATAATCTCGCTGGGGAAAAATGAGCCAAACTAACCTCATCTCCAGCCATTCAGTTGTCCCGAATCGGTAGATTGTGCTACTTAAAAGAAAGACAGAACTCTGACCACTTTAACCAATATATATGTAAAAAAAGGGGAAAACTCAAATTTCTGAGGAGCTGGAAAGAACACAGACCCTGGAGAGATGCACTGAAGAAACAAATGATCACACTGTGCTTTTCGTTTCATGTTATATTTAACTGAACAGCGATCTAGGAAAAATACCAGAATACAAAAAGACTTGGATGTGGAGGTTTTGTTCTTTTCAGGGATTTTCCCGGGAGGTGTACGGAGGTTACTGCACTACGTGGCCATACGTGGTGGCAAGTAACAGCAATGGCAGCCACCGCTTTGCACGGATGACTTTGAAGTGGCTTGTGACATGCACACCACAGCTTGGAAACCCCCTGGTTTGTATCATAAAATGCCTTTCACAGAGAAGGATCTCCAAATGGTTTACCAGCTGCACGCACTATATACAAGTCAGAAGCCCACCCACCGAAACAAGGCCAGCTCAGGACAGAGTGAGACCGCCAAATGGCATCTGTAAAACAAAATAAGAGAATTAAGTGGGAAAAAGAAAGTGAGCTAGTCCCGCTCCTCGACAATGCCAGCTGTCTCTGCCCACATAGAGTTGTGGGGTGTGAGGATATCCAGCTGACCAATTTCCCTTTCAGCAAGCAAGGAGTTAATGTCTCGTGCGGGGGGGGGGGCCGGGGGGATTTTGTACAAAGCAGAGCAATTAGGGCAGGAGTGGGTGCCTGAAGGCTGATCAGAACTCCCCGAGGAGTGCTAAACTGCTGCCAAAACAGGTCCCAGAAACAAGAAGTGGTTTAAAATGTTAGTGACGGGAGATAGCACTTTCGTCCAGGGGATCTCAGGACCGCCTAGCAAATTTTCTCTGTGGTTATGAATTTTTATGGTTTCAATGAGGCAGGCAGAATGCAATAATCCATTCTGGAATTTCTTCAGAACAACCACCCCTTTCTTTCTAGAAGACCTGCAATTAGATGGAGAAGACGAGTCTCCATTTTCTAAGCTTCACAACGCCTTCAGCCGATCATTTTCCTCTGGGACGGTGTGAGACAGTGAGTTTAAGAGATGCGAACATCCCTTCAATGCCCTGCAACACAACTTCTCTGCCCCAGAGGGAGAGACTGCACCCAGCCTGTTTATGGAAGCTGTCTGCTGTGACAAAGAGAAAAACATTGCTCTTGCAGCAACGCAAATGTCAAAATTATGCAGGAAGCCACTGGAAGTTTTGGGGATCCTGCAGGCATTTCACCTACCTCCCCCTGTGCGGGAACTCCCTGGGGTTGGGCAGAACAAACAAGACAGACGCTATTTTGGCAATATTGAGAGATGGAGGGAACAACCTTCTGTGAGTGATTCAGGAAAAGAGCTGCTGAGGGGATTGAAGCAGCATCCTTTCTGGGTCTGTCCTGGAAAGTGGTAATGAAAAATGGATTCTAGGGTAAAATGGTCATGGAGACAAGGTGTGAAAAAGGCACATAAAGGAGTGTTGCACTTCCTCTGGGACATAAAGAACAGATCTGCAAAGGCTCCCTACGTACCTTCATCCTCAAAGACCCCTGAAGAAATAAGTTGAGGAAACAAACTAGAAAAAGGCAGAGGATCTGCCACTGCACGGTGTCAGCTTCCCCCACAATACAGACATCAGCATTGCTCAGGTTGCTCCAGCCCTCTGGTCTCTAAATAAACGCTTGATGAGTTGTCTCACTTCTGCTATGGGACACCTAAGGAATCCTTGACCTCACAGAGGCCCCGGTAACTGAGGACGGTGAAAAGGACGTGGTCCCAGGACCTCACCTCGTGTGCAGTGTGAGCATCAGCACGGCTCCACAGCAGGCTTTGGTGTTCCCAGCACTGCCCCTCACAAGGCACTGAACGGAGACACAAGGACTCCTGTCTTTTAAAGGACTAAAATCTCCAGGAGGAAAATACTGGATTTAATGTCATTGAGCTGAAACAATCTGGGGACTCATTGAGAGCTTGGAGTTTTAATACTTGTAAGGTAGAAATTGTGGAAATTAACAATGAAGTTGTGGAAATTAGAGGTTATTATTACAAAGCCTCTATTTAAGGGATAATGTTCTTGGCAGAGAATTATACGAGGCAATAAATTGCATTAGTAGGTGATTACATTCCCAAAGCAAAAACTGCAGTGGAGGCTGAATAAGTAACCACAAACACCATTATACAACGAGGAAAGGATAAAAGCCATGAGACTGTGCTTTCTAAAAATATTTCATACACACACGCTATTTTCCTCCATTTTTAGTGCATTAAAGAGTCTTGTGCTTGATCCTTCTTAGCGTTTCCTTATTTACCCAAGTAGTACAGGATGGAGTCTAAAGGAATTCAATTCAAAGGTGGCCTTGGATGCCCGATCCACCTGAAATCCATTGGTAGGGACATAGAGATGGTTTGTAGTTCAAGTGCATGGGTATGGAAAAGTGTCCAGCTTCCCAGGGGCCCTCAAGTTCAGTTCTGCACTTCCACAAGGAGAAGAGAATAGTACAAGGTCAAGGGTAAAGGACCATGTTCCCAGAAAGCCGTTGTGCCCTCTGGAAGCACTTAGGACAGAGCCCTCGGACATCCCTCAGGCTGAGCGGGGTGTGGACAGCAAACCCCTTCTCCCCACCCTTAGTTCTTAGCTCTTCAAAAAGCTTCTCCTCTCTCCCACTTATTCAGGGTGAATTTCATCCAAAAGAAATAACTCTTCCAGCACGTGGCCCGTACGGTTAGCTGAAGCGAAGCTAAGAAATCCAGCAAGGGCTGGATCTTCATCTTTCCTGCACTTTATACATTGCAGCTTGGGGCTCAGATGGCTCTCCAGCTATCCCAAGCCTGTTACCAAGGATTCTCTTTTTCCCCTCATTATGTATGGCTGAAAAATCACAGCTATGAGCCTCACCACCATTATTCCTGCCTCTGTCACGTCAGTATAAGCTTGCTTGATGTGTACGGAGCATGCAACAACCCCAGGCTATGCTTAAACCCAAATGGAAATGGGAGCAGAATGCAACATGCTATTGTTCTGCACAAACTCCCAAGAAAATGATTCTGCTGCTACAGTCTGCACTGGCTGCCAGTCGGTTTCCAGAAGAGGGAGGTGGAACAGAGTTGATTTTGCCCTGTAAATCACTGCTTAGCTGGGCAATCTATCTAGCTACTGCTCAGTTTCTAGAAAAGGAGGGCAGGCTGAAGCATCTGGAAAGGACAGTTTAAGCTCAAGAAGATTAAGGTCTCTGGGCAACATCTACAAGTAATAGAGGGAGACTGATTCCTTTAATAAACTACTGAAAATTGTTTGTTTCTGAAGTCGGGTGCCTGGAATGAAGATCTGTCTCTGCCTCCAGAGTTTGGGTTCCCCCTGTGAACACCCTTGCCGCCCTGAAACACAGGCAGAGCTGTGTATAGAAAAGTTCCCCAGACCTACAATAACCCCTCCTCTAACCTGAGGCCATCACGTTTGTGAGCACACTCTGAAGTCTCTCTCTTCTGGTGTGGTTGTATGGATACAGAAGACAAAGGGCAGAGGTGCTGGGCTTCTCGTACTTTTTACCTCAAACTGTGTCAGCTAAAGGGAGACCTGCCAGGTCTGTTATAAAGGGACCTTCAGACTCAGCTTTTCAAGAAGATCCCGAGTTGGCCTCCAGCTTCAGTATCTGGGAGTTGCAATGCTGACTGCAGGGACAGCAGAGATATCTCTGAATTGCATGAGGTCCTTACCAACTAAGCACAGGATTTGAGGGCCCAGACATTCCTCTTCAAACTCATGAGTCAGGATTTGTAGATCTGTGGTTTTTGTAGGAGATCTAAAATGTCTGTAAGTTATTCAGAATGCAATGAATTTTAAAGGGCCTGATTCTGCACAGGTTTGTTGACCCTGCATTAAATGTTCTGATCTTTGCATCCCTTACCTTTGACAATGTTCCATCAAAAGCATAACTTTTCATCTTTCATTAGGCCAATTTCTTACTTCTGAATGCGAAACACAAACCAATGTTGACTTTCTCTTAGCAGACCAGAAGACTTTGCTGTATGCAAGCACATCACAGTTCTCGCGTGAGAGCGACAAGCTCTGTGGCTAGCTCAGGCTTTATAACTCCTACTAGTGGTACCTCCAAAAACCTCTACGCCAAACCAGCAGACCAACTGCTCCAGAAGGTAATTGAAACGTTACCATGTGTTCCTCTAGGAGCCTTTCACTCTTTGTTCTGCTGCTCAAAGGACCAGCATTAATCGATTAAATTCACCCTGCCGTGGACAGGAAATCCCAATAAGAGGCAGCTGCCTCTTATGATGAGGGATGAGGGCCAGCTAGAGGTTGGAATTGAAGTTCTGGAGATTGAGCATTTATTTCCTTATACTGCACAGATTTCCTGGGCGATGTTGGGCCAGTCACTTGATCTCTCTGTGGCCTGGATCTATGCCTCTTACAGCCTGGTCAGCATTGCTGTATTCTTCCAGCACACCTAACATGAGATTGCTGGGGCTGTGGAAGGCAGGGGTCAGCAGCTTTCTCACGACAGCCCAAACCAGCCCAAACCCCACCAAGTCAGCACTGAGCACTCTCTTCCTGAGCTGACGGTGCCATCTGGGGACATTCGCATCACCCTATCTCTGTTCTCACTTGTCTGAAGTCAGACCACCCCTGTATACCTGCTGGCAAGAAGGCCCATCATGCGCTCTCTCCCCAAATCTGCATTCAGCAAAGGCAAACCGCTTAGCTCCAATAGCCTTACTTTTTAAGACAGTGTTGTTCATTTTGGCTGCCAGCGTTTACCACTGACTGCGTTAGAGCCTTGCCTTTCTGTTCCGCCATGAGCCTGAAACAACTAGATCCATCTCTGTTCTCCTCTTCCCCTCATAACAATGTGCAATTTCTCATATCTTCCCTCAAACCCGCCATGCCTCCAAGCCCCATCCCTGGTACGAGCACATATAGACACATACATCCAGCTCTCCTGCTCGTCTGTTAGCTCATCTCAGCCACACTCCAAGCTTGAAAACAGCTTGGCTAGGAAGGCTTCAAGCCTTTACCTCGCTACCTTGTGCCATCCAAGGAGTTCTTTGGTAGCAGTGGCCACGAACGTTTCCTGGGTGGGGAAGGAAGAAAAAGGCATTAAGTGCAAACTGTCTCCTTCGCCGTGGGATTTTCTGTGTCCCCTCAAGGGATGACATCACCCTGCTGAGAGCGACCCCTCACATGCTTTCAGAGAAGTCTGATTCATTTTCAGCTCTCATTTGCTAACCCACTAATCAATCATTGCCTGACATTGGTTGCCGATCATTTGATCCCTGGTTAACAATCCCAGATTAAAGCAACCCATCTGGTTTTACCTTTAATGGATTAGGGATGATGCACATGATCCCTTTTGCAGGCAGAGTTATTACACTGGGGAAAAAAAAAAAAATCTGGATTGTTTTCAGCTCTTGCAGCTGCTTGCAAAGCCTCGGACATGACAGCAAGGGTATTACGTGAGCAACACTCCCACTACAAGGGCTAGCGTTGGTCCCTTGGCAGTAAGCAACCAGCCTTACCTCTGAAGGGGTTTCCTTAGCACCTGAACCAGGTGGGCCTCCACTGCCTGAGAACTGAAAAGCAGCAAAGCCAAATTTGGAGCAGACCCGTTTGGAGGAAGACCCACGGAACTACTTGAAAGCAATACAAGACTTTCAGGCATTTTTTTTTTACCTCTTTTTAAGTCCCTTTACACCACTCCTACTTACCATAAGAGCCTCCAAAAATAATATGCTCTTGTGAGTAAGTCTAACTGAAGGCATTCTTGCATTGTCTCTTTAATATCTAACACAAGAATAATTGTAACTTTTTTCCAAAACATTTTTTTCTCTCAGTGGAGTTTTCTCTCTCCACCTCCTCACACTTCTACACGTGTAAGACAAATACCAGCTGCATTGCCAACTATGCTGCCAGCATTATGTGCAAGAACAAAAGTCTGGGGATTTCTAGCACATGTATTAGGTGTGTCAGACACTTCACGGAGTGCTGCAAACCCCCAGCAAGGGCTCTGCATTTGTGTATATTGGCCACAAGCAAACACATTTCTTCTGGATTCCTCCGTGCTCACAGGAGCCCTGTGCTACTCACTTCTTCACGTGAGCTGAGCAAACTGGCTTTCACGCATATGCTGCACTGGTTTCCATCTCTGCCGAAAGTCACCCAAAGGAAAATTAGATGAGCAGATATCAGTTTCTTACTCTTTCTTTTTTTCTTTGTCTCCTTTCTTTGTCTCTCTCTCTCTCTTTTTTTTCTTTATTTTTTTCCCGAAGACCAGATGTGTTCAGGGCGCAGAATAGGCAGAAAAATACAGTGGGAACCTCTGATTAAAATATTAACCCTTCTGCTGTGGTAGTGAAGCTTCTCTCCTCGCTTTGTTCTGACCTCCACCATGCAAATCAACTGGTGCCAGAAAAAAGTGGTGCAGAAAAAAAGTCACGGAAAATACTCCCCATGTGCCTGAGAATTGTTGGGAGAATTGCTGTAAGTGATTGTCCTGCGATTCATAAAAAAGCCCACTACCACAAATAACAGGTACGGATTTCTATTTCTGCACCTTCAGTAGAGCAATTTGTAGTTGACAGGATCCAACAAGCAACCCACTCGAAAAAACATTACCTCCACAGATGAGCTTCAGACCCATGGGATCATCAAGGCACAGGATGGGGAGAAGTGAGGGGGGTCAGAGGGACGGCGTGAAGTTCTCTGGGCAATGAAGTGCAGTCAGATGCAATAAATATCATTGGCAACTGTGCACTGACAAACCATGCTGCCAAGGTCTGCAGCTAGGGTAAAGCAGGGATTAAAGTATGTTCTTAATTCAGCGTATTCTTAACTTCTGCAGGAGCGCTGTGGGCTGGCCTGTTCCACTGCTGACGTACCCCGGGCACACAGCAGGGCTGCCAGATCTTTCCCCTGGTGCAAACTGAGATCAGGTGCAAAACTGAGATACCGATCTCCCTCAAACAAATTCAGATTGGCTTTCCCCACTGCAGACAGCAGTGAATTGTATCTACCAAAAAATCTGCAGTTCAAGGCACGTAACTCCCTTCCTCTGAGGTGCCAAGTGTTCTGACAAACTTTCTTGCCAACACATATGTGAAAGAGTACCCAGGCTAACGTCTCAGACTAAGAGATGGAGCTCAGTATTTGAGCAATCTCCTCACTAAGCTTCTGTGCAAACTCAGAGGGCCAGGAGCCCAGACTGAGCTATAGAACAGACTCGTCGAGTTCTGCTGCTGTCTGGAAAGGAACATGCTATATTTGCCTGGGAAGTGACAGGTCCTCCGTGCTTGGGTTTGGGGTTCTGGAAGGCAGGCGGGAGGCAGGAGCCTGTTCCTCTATTGCACGGCAGGAAACAACCTTTCTCATTTGGTTTAGGAGCAATTCTTCAGCTGCAGAGCATTTGTGGGATGAGCTGTCCCTGAGGAGACACAGAGATAAGAAGCCAAGCACCAAGCACAGGGGAAGCAGAACCTGATCTTCCCAGAAAGCCCCGTTACACACTGCTATTCGAAGAGGCTTCAGACAAAGAGCTGACCTTTAGGGTAGCCTATGTCAGCACTCGGGCTCAATGAATCACTTAGTCACTACTAATCTCGCCATGTTCAATTCAACAGCGAACGGCTAAAACATCACGGAGAGCATCGCAAGTCAAACAGCCCCAGAGAAAAGAGATGTGTACTAATTCCAGTCTGGCTGTGTATCGCAAACGGCCTCTGCTTTCCAGAACAGAGGCTGGGGAAGAGAAAAGGAGTCCTGGCACAGCCTCCTTCAGAGGCTTGAAGGGAAATATAACCCAGAGCATCACAGCAGAAAAGGAAGGAGGTAAATGGGCGTAAGTGAAATAGGGGGTGAGTGGTGGGGAGAAAAGGCAAGGAAAAGCCTTTCTGTCCTTCATTTATGAGGAAGAAGGAGCACAACTTAAAACCTCATCTATGGTAACATTTACACAGATACCTTCAAGGCAGATACAGAGCTATCAACAAAAAGGCAGCCCAGAGGGGTGCTACCTCATTTTAAACAGTCCCTCAATAGACAGTGGATGTGTAAGAGAGGATTTGGCTCAGCTGCCTACAGTAGAGACTGTAATGGTTTTGCAACACAGTAAAACACACACGGAGCTGAAAGTTGGAAGACAGAAACCAAATTTTGGGTCAGAAAATAAAAGGGCCTCTGTGCCTGGCAGGAAGAAGGGAGCATGAAGCTCGGCCAGGAGCTTGGAAACGCCACCAGAGCGCCCATGGTAGAAACGGGCTGTTTTGCTGGGGAAACTCTCCCAGCTGAGAGCCTACCTGCCGACTCTGCGAACGCATTAATAAAAGCAGCCTGAGACAATTTAATAAGCTCACTCCTGCTGCCAATTCCTCTTCCTCCCTTAAAAGAAATAACCCATCCCACTGGTTCCAGTCTGCTAACCATCTGGCATACAGCCCAAGAGGGGCTCGGCTCTCCAGCCCTGAAAGGCAAGAGGTGATATCCAGTCCTCGCTTAATACCAACAGTGTAAAGCCAATTTAAAAGTCTTTAAAAATCTATCTTTGATCGAAAGGAAGATGTTGTTTAATTGAAAAGTCTCCTTTTCTGGAACAGCTGGATTTTCCTCAAGCTGCAGCCACTTCAAACGGATTCCCAGTAATGTCAGAGCTTCTTAGGTTTAAACTGTCAGCATCGGAAGGGCTGCGACAGGCTTTCGTCTCCTGCAGGTTCCTAAAGACCTCTAGTGTATAAAGATCCATTTTAAATAATATAATGCTTTAAAAATACAGCAGGGAGGAAAAACGCTAAGAAAAAGATTCCTTCCAAATAGAAAGTTATACAAAGTTCTGCCAAGGACTGATTTCTGTTGGGTATTTTTTTAATAATAATACTCTTGCTTCTTGTTCCTTAATTTGCACAACATGTAAACAGTAATGAGCTATCCGCTGCTGTATACACACAAAAACATGTTTTGGAATTGCTGCTTTACTTCAGAGGCATGGCATTTAAATGCAGATGGAAAATGCACTTAGGCAGGCATTATTATTCAATAAAGTGTGCCCTGTCATGTCTCATCATGCTTGACTAAAACGTGGTAACTGGCATAGCAGGCACAAAACCAGGGATGTGCCAGTATCTGGATGGAGATACAACCTGCTCCTCCGGGGAGAGAAGACAGCAGCTTAGCAGAACTGATGGCATACCCAAATTCCACAGAGCCCTTAAAATAAGAAAATTTCACAAATGCCCTCTGCATCTCAACTCTCATGACCCAAATGAGTGAGGATTTGCCATTTCTGTATGTATGGCTTAAAAGTCACGGCATACACTGCCTAGAGTCTGCAAAATGTCAGGCAGGATCAATCTCCCCGTTGTCCCAGGTCTCTGCTGGAGTCACACAAACTGTATTCATCTGTCCTGAGTTCTGCTGCATCTCCATGTCTTGCTTCTCCTGCACATTGGCTCTGAGAGACTTTCTGTTTAGTATCTCATGTGAACTTTACAACTTGCCTTCCCTGGAGCTGCATCTTTAGGGGTGAATGTCATCCCCGTGTTCCTTTGTGCTTACATTCCTCGATTGCACGATGAGAACCACAGGACTTCGAGGAGTGCTTGTGAGGGCGATCAGGGCTGCTCAGAGACTGCAGGAATAGAAGTCAGGAGGTGGGACAGGAAAATCTTCTAAAACACATACCCGTATTTAATAACAACTGGTTTGGGGGCTCCCCATGCATGAGGGCCTGTAAGGAATCTTCTGTCATGTCCCATTTTATTAGCCATAGTCAGACCAGCACCTGGGGAGGCTGCTTTTCCGAATGCTCATGTTTGCTATCTGTAAATTTGGGAGTGGGTTAGATTAGGAAAATTAAAAGCTTAATTCATTACCAATTACTTCTATTGCTCTGCTACCCTTACCAAGCCAAATCTATCCCTGGTGTAATTCCATTAAGTTTCTGGAGTTGCAACAGGGACAACTTTGGCTCAATGTGCTTAAATATTTTTTGTATTTGATACTCATGGCTGCATTTATATCCAAAGCAATATGTCTCTTATTACAAACATAAGTCTTTTTAATGGCATAAGCCCTGAATGCAAAGGACATTTAGCCCATAAAAATAACCGACGTCTGATCCAGCCTCTACCAAAATCATCTACAAAACTCTCATAATTTCTAATGGCCACAGAATCAGGCCCCAGCTTTTCTGCCCTTAGAGGGGAGAGCTGCATTAAGAGTTCGTGGTAATACCCCCATATTGATGAGTCACTCACTTGGCAGTACATAACATTTTATGAAGTAGAGAATCACTTTCCTAAGCAATTACAGTTTTGAGACAGGATCTCGGACTCTCGCAAGCTCCTTTGTTTCACAGCCCGCACGCGTGTGGCACTGCACCACTCGTAGCATGCCTGCCTGGGTATTTGCTAGGGCAAATAATTCGTGGAATGGCATTTCTGTGGTAAGAAGAGACCCCAGCCGGATATCAAAATGTGGGCGAAGGGTTCAACGAGTGAGGGGTTTCCTTAAACCACCTGTCTGTGAGTACGAGAACATCCACCTCTGAAGCGTATGAACCTTGAGTACATCCCTGCCGAAAGGAGCTTCCCTTCACCCTTGTGTAGTATTGAGGGTGACAACAGAAGCTTATCATATATGTTATAACAGCAGCAAGTGCAACTACCACAGAAACCTTAAAAAATCTGTGTGTTACCCTAGCACTGACAGTAACGTAGACATTCTTCCTACCACATTGTGGGAAATATTGCCAGCCAAGAGCAAAATCCTCACATCTCTCCAGCAAGGCTGCTAAGACCTAACGTGCGCTCTGCCCACAGGAACAATGGGCTGTACTAAGAGCATTGCAACAAATGAAATTTGCTGCTCCATCAGAGAGAAAAGTACATGCTGGTGTCCATTGTTCAGCTTTGCTTGGTGAAATAGGAAGATTTAATAATTTGGGATGAAACCTCCGTGCCACGCTTCTGTATTAAGAAAGAGAAAAGACATCTAAATGGACTGGGCATCAAATGGCATTTGATGGACTGGGGCGGGGGCAGGGGGACTCTTTTCGACTCGGAAAGATTTTACAAGACTTAAGCAAAGCATTACCTTGGCCACTTGCTCTCTCTAGTGGCCAGCGTGGAGAATAGCTTCAGCCTTCAAGAGTATGCTCATTTCAAGTATTTCTAGAGAAGCACTTTTAGAAAAGAAACACAAACTACAAGCCATAAACGGATCATTAAGTACTTGATCTGCCCCTCAAAGCTTCGTCATCTCACCATCGCGTTGGGGAGAGTGTGGGAAACAGGACTGGAGTATCTGGTTTTCCTCCAACAAACCTCTTCGAGCTTCTAATTGAACTCCCTGCTTCAATGCCTGCCACGGTCAAAGTGTCTTTGAGGCACACGGCCAATGCCTGGAATGACTTCAGACAAGGAAGGGGTGCAGTTGGAACTGTGACGATCCCAGTCTGGTTAGCTTTTTACACCGCATGTTTTAACACCGAACAGAATCTGATCGAACTCCAAGAGCAGAAAACAACAGCAACAAAAATGATACCCCTAGAAATTAAATTGCTATAGCTTCTGCATTTCTTTTTCTCCAAAGATAAATGCAATGACTATGCCCCACCACAGTCTTATCAGCCAGGTTTTCTAAACCTGGGTATCTGCTTCCTCTTCCACTACAGCTTCTGCCCTTTACAAACTTCAGGTGCTGCCCAGCAGCGCTGTAAATCCATTTCTAATATTTCTGGAGGATAAAACTTCTTAAAGCTAAAGAATAAATAAAATTCATAGATAGGAGTCTCAAACAAGTGGAAAACGGGTTTAAATTAAACAAGGGCTTGCTGCACAACAGCAATGGAACAGCCAGTGCCAAGGTTTTCATTTTACAAGAACACTTTCATTCTGGGTAATATTTTTTTTTTTAATCCAGAGATTGAAGTTGTAAGGCACTACCTCAGTCTATTGTTTAATGACATTTATAACTCTATAATAGTATTTTGCAAAAATTACTGCTCAGGCTTAATATTTCTGATTATGGAACAGACAATACAGTGATGTCATGAATGCAAAATTAGTAAATTATAATCTGTCATTTGGCTTTAAATAAGTGTATTTCTTCAGACAATAGGTATGATGAATATAAGCACAAATGAACCATGAATCTCTTCAATTATTCTTATTTAGATTCATATTCCTATGAATTTTCATTTAATTCCAACCACAGGCTCCTTACCATAAATCACAGGCAGACCTGCCTCGCAGCAACACGTCTACTTAATATAATGAAGAAACACAGCCATTAAAAATATTGTTTCAGTGATCCAAAGTTCCTTTACAGCAGCACAGTCGTGTGTCAGAGGCTATATTCTGGAGTTTTTAATATTGTCCTCTCTTCTCTAGCATCACACTGCTACTGTCCACTACAGTGATTACACAGAAACTACATTAAAAGCCATATAAACTGGCTTTTTACCTGTAACACTCATTCTAGGTAACCTGTCGTGAACAAGTACATGACTCTCCTCATGCTAGAACCGCAGCTCTCCTAGCTGTCACCATTCACCTCTTGCCCCGACACATGGAAATCAGCTGGCATTATCAAAACTGCCCGCGTTGCCTCCCTTGGACTCAAGCCCAGGGCCTGAGAGATTCCAGATCTGGCATTTCGGTTCAGGCAGAGCCTCAGGGGGACAGCATGGGCCGTAATTGCATCAGTACTAATAAAGATGCTTAGCTTTAGCTGTCCCGTTCCAGGCTGTAGCACCCCTGAAGGCAGCAAGAAGCAGGCCCAATGTTTCCCAGCAGAATCCTTGTGCTCCGCCTGGCTCGTGCTGTGTTTTGAGCTGCAAACCACACGTCTGCCGTGGGACTCCCGTGCTGCTCGTGGCACCCCGAATCCCTCCTTCTGAATGTCATGGTCTCAGCCAGGGTCATGACCCCTGGTGACAATAAGCAAATGCATCCAAACTCTCCAAGAGGCTCCAATGACTCCTGTCACACCCTCTGTTGGGAACCACTGATTTAAACCCCCCCACAAAGCCCTAGGGTCGCAGGGTACAAGAAGTGTGCCACAACTCCTTTACGTTGCTTCTCCCTCACCTGTTTGCCTCGTACTACCATAGCAGGTTTTAATCTTCTGTCTTCTTAACCTCTGTGGCACACGGTTCATCAACTTCAGCCCACTTGCCAAGGTGATCCCGTTCACCCACGGGCCCCGCCGCTTCTCTCTCCTGACACTCTCCTATTGTAAGCTAGCAGAATAGGCAGGAGGCGAGCAGATAATCAGGCAGCCGATGTGGTCTGAATGCAAGTCTCGTTATCTCTTTATGCATTCTCTCCTCAAATTGTATGACCTGCATTTCAGGCACCCTTGGGCTTGGGATTTACATTTTTAATATTGGGGGCTTGTGACGCCGTCCTCTTGTTGGTTAATTGGTATCAGAGAGCAAGTGTTTTCCCATCCACTGAAATAAATCTCCCCTAAAGCTGCAATTGCTCATTCTTTTGTTCCATCCTCATTTGAAATGGGTTCTGCAAAGCCTCCACACCACACTAAATAATCTTCAACTCTCACTTTTTAAAATCTGTTGGTTTATGCCTTAATGGCTTTGATGGGCTTTGCTATTCAGTCTTGTTACTTAAACCACTTTCCTCATATTCCTAAACTCTGTGTTTTCATTCATCCCTACCACAGTGGACCCTTTGAAGCTGAAAGGATTTATTTATTATCCAGAATACTTTTCCCCCCTGATTTTGGAAACATACCTTTTTAAATGACAATGTGACACAGTTCAGGGTATTTTCTTGGTCTAGAATATTGAGCCTAAAACAAACACATTTTGTGTTCTGATTTGCTGAAAAATCCATCTGTGCCTCACAGGGAATCGTTTTTCCAGTGGATCTGTGTCAGCGCCAAACAATAGAAATGTTGCACTCATCATGAGTTTAATGTGATCTGAAATAACATTCTGTTTGAATTCAGTTGTTAGTGGTGTTAATAAAAGCTAATCAGTAGCAATGGTGAATTTCTGGAAGATAACTGCATATGAACTGTAATTCTCTGTCTTCAATATGCATTGCAATTTTAAATTAAACTAATTTGGACACACATAGGAAATGTCAGTCTGGGTAACACTGTGTAAACAGACTGAAGTATCACAGAGGAGGATCAGGAACAAATAAAATCATCTGTGTGACTTTGTTCTTAAATCAATGTTGACACTTTCGCTGCTCCTACAATGAGAATGTAACTTTCAGTCCTTTCTTCTTGTGCTGTCTTCATTGTGCAACTACGGAAATATTGAAAAGTGTAATCATCATTTTGTCAGTCATCTAGCTTAATATTGTTCTCCAAATATTTGAGAATATCTAATAACACGGGCAGAATTTCCAAAGCTCATCTATCAGTCGGAGGCAGTCAGCCCTCTTTCCAACCCACACACAGCTTCTTTGAAAACTGGAAGGATGTCCACGTATTTGCAACCCTGCCAGGTGCTCCCAGGCCAGACAGCTGATGTGCCCAGATTCCACCATTCTCTGGGGGAAAAAAGGCAACCAGCATCGGGAGCCGAAAATGTTTTGGTTTATCTTATATTTTTACACTGTTTCCAGAAAGAGAGATGGTGTCACTGGAACACGTAGGTCAAAACCGGTGTTTCTAATGACTTAAGCTGAGATTCAGTCCCAAAACACGTGGACTTTGAGCCAACCTGAAGCCAGAGACTTCATTTCATCTGGCTTCTACAAAATAAAGAACTGGGTCCACACTGAGCAGTGATAGGGAATAGCATTTGCTCATTAGAGTCCAGCAGTTAGCCGTGCACGTGGGCTTGGCAGGAGACCTTTACTTTCTGTGACCTAACCAGGACACAGTGGCATTCAATGAGATGGTGACTCTTTTTGTATTGCAAAACAGCCCCGGCAGAGCTTTGACTTTCTCTGCATGCACGGTCTCTCACCTGCAGGACTCCCACACCCCAAGCTGCAGGCTGAAATACCAACTTTAAGGGTGTCACATACAAAGACAGGAGCCAAGGTTTGTCAGCTGCATTGGGCAGCCTGAGGTTAACCCACTTAACTACATTAACATCAGATTTGTAGTTATAAGATGAGAATAGTATCACCTATTTTAGTATCTCACAACAGGAGGACTATCGGAATTAGCTGATGTTTACAAAGTGCTCCTGAGGTTGTAAAAAAAATTAAGTGCTATTTTGTAAAGTCTGCGCAGAACTTGACAACACAGGCCATTCCTTACTGGGTCTGTTGGTCAAGATGGATTTCT
Organism: Heteronetta atricapilla; assembly: GCA_011075105.1. Taxonomy (NCBI): domain Eukaryota; kingdom Metazoa; phylum Chordata; class Aves; order Anseriformes; family Anatidae; genus Heteronetta; species Heteronetta atricapilla. The sequence continues at coordinate 10,037,124 of CM021733.1, forward strand.
CCAGCATCAGATCGCCAAGAGATAGAGTTCCTGGCTCATATGCGGGCTTAAACTTCATCAGTGAAGAATTTGGAGGGATTCTGCTCGTGGGCAAAAGGGAAAATTGAAATCCCATGATAGAAAATCTTCCAGCAGTCCTTCCAGGCTAGAAACAAGTTTCCACATTATCGAATAGGCTGGGGAGCAGTCACAAGGACTCCCATCTCCTAGCACAGTGAAGTGTCCAACAGGGATGACAAGAAATAAGCTCTGCTTTGCAAAATGAACCAGGGGCTAGACCTCGTTCGCTGCCATAGTCCCCCACGCTTCCAGAAGCACAGCATTTGGATCTTCAAGGGGATGGAGTTGGGCTGTCTCCACACTGCAGTGATGCCAACAAGTATCCATGAGGAGTGAGGCCTGCTAAAGCACAGCAAGAAGACAGCTTGCATGCCACAGAATTTTCCCAATTTTCCTGCTAGCTCAGGGTCTAAATGTTTGTGCATGCCTATTTACCACAGGTCAGACAACACCAGTATATGTACCATTCCCAAGAGTGGCTGACGCTCTTTGTTCTGATTTAATGATCGTAGATGCGGTGTTAATGTGTAAACTAACAAGCATAAACCCATGCACATCCTTACTTCAGACGCTTGGTAAAAGAATGATGTTGTCACCTGGATGGCTTTCATGCATTCTCTTCTGACCACAGAGGACCAAACCTCAGGCACTGCCCACCCTTCCACCTCTGCTGGAGGGCAGGAGGAGCTGGTAGCTCACGCACTCCTCTCAGTTCAGCTCTGGTCCAAACAAGTCAGCCTAAACAAAACAGCAGCAGGTTCCAGTTAACATGGCCCAAGTTAAAGGGGCAAGGATTGGTAACAATTGCTTTTAACTGAAGAGTATTTAACTTCAGTGGACTACGCCAGGTCAGGCAGCAGATGGGAAGGGGAGGAAGGGAACTAGACCTGTGCCACTGGGCCCGAAAGCATTAAGTTCATGGAAATCTAAGAGGGTATACTCCTCCAGCCAGCACCACTGCCTTGGTAAGGGACGTCTGGGACAGCACCTTTCTTAACAGAGAAAAGCAGTGGCTCTACCTGGCATCTCCTTGCCCCACAAGTCCTGCAGCCACCTCCCTGCGGTGTGCAGAGGCTGTACATGCATAACTGGCTCCTGCCTTCAGCTGCTGGCTCCATCTTTGCTTGCGTGCCTATTCTGCCCTGGCAGTATCAGCCCTAAGTTTGATTCAGGAAGTCTGAACTCAGAAAGAAAACAAGCCTGAACCACCTAAAAGAGATGTCTTCTCCCTCCCTTTGCTCACTGATCAGTGCTTTTCAGCCTCTTCTACTCCTCCATAAGACTTACAATTCAAGAATTGGAGGAAAATAACTCTTCTCATTAGCAGCAATGGTCATAAGAAAAAAAAATACTTATCTAACTAATTATGGGCATTGTACTCGCAGTCCACTTGCTCTTGATCACCACTTCTTTTCAGCTACTCCTTTCCCTGCTGCTTCATCTTGCCCTGTGAGTAGGACAGCGGCAGCACAAGGGGTCCAGTACCTCCCACTACTCAGCTACTTCTTTTGTGCATAACCTAAGCGAGCCCTTTTCATCTCTTTCTCACAGGATAATTAGGTATAGTGAGGGCTAATACTAAAAGACCGGTGATGACAAGCCCTGTGTAATATTACTCTTTACAGGCGTTGCATTTTCTAGCACTGACAAGCCAGCCGTGTTTTTCCATGGAGCTTTCTCTGTCCCAAAGAGAAAAGAAGGGAACCTATAAGCTAAATCTTGCAAGCCACTTAAACCAACATTAATTCCTTGGTCATCTGAAGGAGTGGGGCAGGACAAGATACCACTGTGTTTGAGAAATGAGGCTAGAATAAGAGATGAGCTCAGCACCTCAAAATAAAATAAAAAATAATAATAATTAAAAAAAGACAATTCCGACGTGCTTTCTGTTCATCTTGTTTGCAGCCAGACAAACCTCATTAGAGCTGACTTTCTGCAGAGCATCACAGTGACATTCAGTGGACCACTTGCAAACTATGTATTTCCTTCAAGTGTCCAGAACAAACTATCTGGACCTGGAGCTGGGGCCAGCTGTTTGTTAGAAAGCCAAGCTTCGAGCAAAACAACCTTCCAAGCTTCCACACTTGCTCCAATTTGCCAATTAAACGTACAAAGCAAATAATGGGGAAGGGGAAGAAGGAGGGGGAGGGATCACAGTATTTCCATGCCAGAAAATGTCAGAGTGAGCCAGAGATAGGAGCCAGTAGAGCTACTTACACCACATTATAATATGCAGAGCATTGCCTGCCTCCTGATCCTGAGAGTAATTTGTCATTATGCTGAAGCCTCATTGCATTTGTTTCCTTTAAGGGAGCCAGAAGTCTCATACGCCACCCCCCATATTTGAGTGAATGTGGTCAGGCTGCCTATCAAGGCATTTCAAGAAAATGCCAAGATCTGTGCCTTGGAAAGCCGACAGCTTCTCTGTCTGTGCGGAAACCTAATGGACACAACGTAATGTGGAACAGTCTGTCCCAGCAAAGGGCTGAACTACTAATCTTCTCTGGGGCCGGATAAAAGCAGCGAGTGCTCCTGCTCTGGAAGCACAGCGAGGTATTGCTCTCACGCAACTCAAGCCAGCAGTCGGTGCTGCAAAAGGATGCCTTGGGATGCCTCTCCAGGTTCCTGTACCCGCCTCCCACCTGCGGGAAGAGGCAGGCAGCCAGGCACCAGGCAGACTGCAGACGTGCTTGCAGAAGATTTTCTGTCTGCTCATGGTGAGCCCTCGTTTTTGTCCACGAAGAGCAACTGGACATTGCCTGAGAAAGAACAGCTCTACAAACCTCTCACATTGTCCTTCTCTCTGGCACTCCAAGAGACATCTCCGGTTGCGGACTGTGACTGACCAGGCTGGGTGTCGAAGCAGACTTGCTGTGGCAGCTCGGGTCTCTGTGCAAGCTAATTACCCTTAAGGAGAAGCCAGCTCAGTATCTCAACCAGAGCTGGCCTGAAACAAGGTTGCCCCACCAAGCCCTTATCCCCTTTTCAAGTGTCCAGGCCTGAGGGTACGGTTCCACGGCAGCCCAAGCCTGTTTTGATCCCATCTTCCTCTCCGTAACACAAATCCCATAACCCAGCCCCCTTTCTTGCGCTGTTATTGGTGGCAATACACACAGACCAGTTCGAGGAGCTAGCACAGCTGAAAACTCACGCCAAGAAGAGGAAAACCAAATTGATTACGTTTCAGGCAGATCGCTCTCCTGAGCAGTCACACAGATGAAAGAAGGAGGGAAATGTTTCTATGAAGAAAACACAACACAACAGTACAGACCTATTACGTATGGCAAAACTGCCCCCACAGGCAGTGGCCAGCTGATAATCAAACCTGATTCTTGCTAAACCCACAGTTTAACAAGATAGGGACAGAGATGGGGGCAGATGGACACGAGGAGAGGACAAGAGTCCTAGGATGGCTCCAGCATGCTCTGTGCCTAAGACCAGCTCTGAGCTGTGTGCTCCTATATGTCGGCAGTACAGACTTGTACACACACTGATCTAAGAGACAGCAAGCAAAACCATCAGCAGTGACTCTGATCCATCTATAATTTCCCTTCCTAGCACCAAATATGTCCCGTGAAACTTCAGGAGCTTTTCTTTGTATGGATTAGGACATGCACATACTTCATTTATGTATTACTTCTTTAATTATCAAGTGCCCATCTTTTACTTAGAAAGCCTCTGATTGACCTTAAAATATGTTTTGTGTCCACCCTTTCCTATAAGAAAAGCAGTAATCCCTACAAAGATACAGATTATTCCAACCCACCGTTCTGATTTAGACTATAGCAAAGAAAAAATGGCTTTGGTAATTTGGACTCTTGTTGAATATGTCAATAGATCTGTTCTGTACTCTAAAAGGGAAATCATATAACTGCTTTGGCAAGACCGAGCACTGTTTATTGTGCACAGTTATTGCAAAACTGCCAGCAAAGACATATTTACCAAAAAAAAAAAAAAAAAAATGTTTTCACAGATTCTTAAGCCTATTCTCTTGCCCCAAGCACCCTCTTTTTTTCTCACCCCAAAATCTCACAGCTTTAGTTTATCCCTGACTGCAAAACCAGCATCAGAAGTGAAACCTGACAGGTTTTGTTGGGGAGAAGTGAGGGGGTAAGCAGTTTTTAAGTTGAGGGGAAAAAAAAACCTTAAATGGATTTTGGCCATTTTTAAATATTTAAAGGCTGCAACCACAAAATCAAAGTTTTGTGTTTCGGACACTTTTATGTACTAACCTAACTGAAAACAGCTTTGTATAAAAATACAGTTTTGCAAGTCAGCCCGCTTCCATAAAGAGAACTATCCCCTTAAGCTACTGCTAAAAGGTCGTTTGGCCCGCAGATTTGCCCCCTTCTCTGTAGGCAGAATAGGAATGACCCAGCGTCCCATAAACCTCTAAGCCCTTGAAATACCAGAGGCACCCAAGTCAAAGAGTAAGAAAAGCCATTAATTTGGCATTCATTTCCCTTTTTAGATGCTTGGTGTGAGCTGTTTCTGGACCGGGATCCTGCAAAGGCTCACAAACAGGTTTAGCTTTACACACTGCATGGGGTTCCATTTACTTCAACAATTGCAAACGCTGGGAGGCCCAGGGTCTTAGAGACGAACTAGAAAACAGCCTCCGCTATCTCTTTTAAAAGGATCCCATATATCTGGAAAGCCCATTTGCATCTGGGGGGGGGTTGGGGTTGTTAACCTATTACAGTTACATTACACCATGATTGTCCAACTGAAAGAAAACAGCAGGAAGAAAAAAAAAATAGCTCCTACTTCCTCTCCACTCCCCAGTTAGTTTATTATGTGTATTTGATGGCCCTTCACGAAGAGGCAGTAAGACCCTGAACCTGCAATGACCCCTGTTTCCACGCAGACCATATGGACTCTGTGCGGAGGTTTGCCTGGACGGGGCTCCTCGTCAGCTCCGACTCCAACATCCCTGAGCAAGCAGAAAAACAAAAACATATTTGAGTGCTCTCGTTTAAAAATAAAATAAGACCAGCAGATTTCGAATGCTGTACGAGACGTTTCCTACCCTGTTGTTTTACAACTGGACACAGCCCCGTAGGTGCTGGATGCTCTGCTGGGTCTGCGCTGTTTCCGTGTAAAGCACCATTCTGCAGCATCCTGAGCTGTGCTGCACAGCACCTTCAGCTCCTCCTGAACCCTGCCAGAACCGAGGGCACTCAGTCCCTCTCCGCATGGGACACAAAACTAGTTTGCTTTGATCTGAAGTGCTGGAATTGTTTGGGATTAAATCTGATTTCTTCAAATTCCCTAATTTACCCATTCCCCTAACATTTGCAACTTCTCTGCAAACAATGCATGTAGAAATCCCTAGCATCGCACATCCTACTGAAGACGAAGTTAATTTACAGAATCTAGCCTTTAAAATATAAGGGTTTCACAACAAATGTGTCGCTATAGCAACCGAGTAAGCTTATGTGAACTTCAGGCATTCATATTCATAGAAACTCCTGAAGCAAGACTGACTGTTGGCCATAACATCCCTACTCTTGCCAAGTTTCAAATAGTGCATGAATTATGCCAAAAATAAATGGGTGTGACTAATACAAGCACACAGAACACCGAGGGAAAAAGAAACACCCAAGCTTTTGCCTCTAAGGCAACATTTGTTGATAGAAAAGATGGGCATTTGGAAAGCATGCCTTTTCCTTCCTTCTATCTTTTTGCTTTCCTTGCACTTCATAAAAGCCCCACATGCACATTTGCCTCCCATAAATTGTACGACTGCTAGTAATCGCACATCTTTGCAGTCTATAGAACAAATCTTTTTTTAAAGACTTGCTCCCTTTGTACTCCCCTGGTATTTGAGGAGCACGTGTGTGCTGGAGGAGGAAAGTCAATCTGTTTTAACTCATGCCCTTCTCTTGCGCAGAACTGCAAGCAATTCTTTTCGCAGCCTCTGAAGAAAAGCATGCCCAGCCTCAGCCCTGCAACACTGAATCCCTCTCTCTCACGTCCTCTCTCCCCCATCTCATCTCTGCACCACAGCCCAACCTGCCCGCTCTCATTTACCGAGGTCAGGCTTTTCTAAGGGCCAGCCATGCATTTAACACGCTGGATCCAGATCTGGAAACTTCCCGCTAATTACTGTGGTCACACTTCCTCATCCAACAAGCATCAAACTGCACAGTAGTCTCTCAAGTGGAATAGGTCACCTCGCTGCCTGCTGCAGGTCACTCCGCTGGCAGATTTTTCCCTGATGAAAGATAGCGCTGCAAGGTAGCTGTTCCAACACGAAGAGCAATCTGGACTAATTATACGTGATACACCCACTCTGACTCACGAGATAGCACAGAAGGAAAGGGAGGGAGGAAAGGGAAGAAGATGAAGAGACACGGGAAGAGTAAGCAAGGTAAGTCCTTAGCTCATCTTGCCCCACAGCCTCGGAAAGTTTCACACTTTTCACTCTTCCCTATGGAACAGAAAGTTCCTGCAAATCTTGGATTCCAGGAGTTTATCCAAATCAAGATGTGTCCCCTCTGTCTCTTCCTGTCCCAGCTCCTCTCCCCAGGCCATACACCAGCTCTGCTTCCATTATACTTTAGCCAAAACCAACATTTCCTTCTCAGAACTCAGGCACTGCTCTTGGGTCTGAGGAATTCTATAGGGGCTGAACAACACATTACTCAAAGCAAACACCAAGGCAGTCGAAACCTCTCTCTGGCTGTCATTTCACTCCCTGTTCCCTGGGATGATTTTACAGCCTTTCATTCTGCCCAAATCCTGATTTTTTGCTTCATGATGGAATTAGCCCAAACACATGTTGAGAGAAGAATGTGAAGACATGGGAGGGCTCAGGGGACCAAGGTGGACAGCCGCGGAGCAGAGGCCTAGCGGTAGGAAAACAGATGGCCCATCGGATTAACATTAAAACCGATCTTGAAATTCAGCGTGGGGATATGGAAGAAGGATTTCTTCTTTGCGTGAATTGCCTCTCCACTCAGTATACCTTTTCACACGAAGTGTCAGGCCCTGAATTCATGATCTTTCACAGCGTGCTTTGAACAGAACGGTGGCCTCCAACAGGCCTCCTGTCGGGCGTATGTCAACCTGCATTCCCTCCCCTCAGGAGGGGTGACACCCACCAAACTTCAGCTCGGTGGTTAAGTTCTGTGTGGGCAGAGTTTGATCCAGGCTTTACGATAATCACCTCATGTAGCCCAGAAATTTATTAGCATAGTCATTTTTCATTTATCTTGACAGTGAATGGCTTTCAAGTCATTTGAACATTTGTTCATTCCGGAGTCTGAAGAGAAACTGTTTGATAAGTCAGCCAGGTCAACAACTGAATGCAAGAACGTGCCATCTCCTCAGGAACAGAAACGTTGGCCCAATGGGACAGATTAGGTAAGAAGCAGCTTGTAGCAACATGGTTGCTTCAGGACTGATGCCACTTGGCTGGGTTTCCTTGCATAGGTACTGTTTCTGGTGGAGGTTGTACTGATCTAGATAGTTATGTTTGTTGTTTGCTGCTGCACCAAAAAATAAAAAAATAAAAATAAAAGGAAGCCACCTAAGCCACCTACATGTTGCTTGCTAATTATAGGATCTTCTGTTAGGATGGATACAAATGTCCAAGGCTGAAATACAGTAGGTCCTCATGAAAAAGGAGGATGAAAACACAACTCACTGATCCATTTTGACAGTCCATTGACAAGCCCGCTTGTGCATGGTAGAGAAGATCGTTTCTAGGAGCTGGGCCTGGAAGCTGGCAGCTCTTGTGTGAGGTATAAAAACAACATAAAAACAAGGAAGCGGGGAGGAAGGTGAGAAATCACAAAAGTTATGCTTGGTCCGTGGATTATTTAAGAATGCATGTGTTACCTGAACACTTGACCTTGCTTTGCCCTGGATAACTCATAATGCTGGCCTCAAGTCACCACTTGTCAGGAAAATCACACTGGGTTATTCACCATCACGAGATGGGCCTGCCTCCAGACAACGCGGATTCAACCAATGCTGTAAATTGCACGTATTCGTAAGCCTTTGCCAGTTGACTGCCTATTTCCCAGCCATGAGGGTTTTGGTAGTTTGCCCTCCAGCCCTGCTGCCAACAGCGCTATGCTGAACAGAACATCTCTTCTGAGCATGCTGGGGCACCAGCAGACACCGTGCAGCCAGGCCTGCCCCTAAGGACCTGCTCAGAGCTCTTAGAAAGGCTCACCTTAACTAACATAGGCCTCGGGTCAAACTGCTGCCTCACCATCAGGCTACAACAGCCAGCAGCGGGGGAGGAACAAAGACACGGACTCACCCGCTAGATTTAACACCGCTGATCAGAGTGAGTTTGCCCTTAATTTATGTTAGAGGTCATTCCAATCTAACTGAGCCCTGTCACGTCATTCTGCAACGCCGGCTGTGGATTTTGCCTTCCTGATTCACAGTCGCGTTGATTGATGGGTTCTTGAACTCTCCTGGAGAACTTTTGCTCCAGCGTGGTCACCCTGTAGCACCATACCAAAGAAATACGTTCTCCTCTGAGGGTTTTAGCGAAGGACTTTTGCAGGACCCAAACTTCATTGCTCATGCTCTAAGGCACCTCCTCTTTCAGCACTGTAATGGCAGCATCCTCTGGACAGTGGGGACAGTCCCTGGAAAGAACAAGCAATAGGCTCTGGACCTTGCTGTCATTTCTACCTGCTGCACGTTTTTGGCGCTGTCTGTCCTTTGACAGAAATACTAAACTGCTGAAAAGCAAAAGCCAGTTCCTATAGTTTCATTCCAATAGCAGCCAAGGCTGTGCTGTCAGGTCGAGCAGTGCACACCGCCTGTTCATGGATTAATCCTGCTGTTTGGAGAATCGCGCACTTGAGTCTTGGCAGAGCAGGAGTTAAGATTTCAGAGACATGAGCCTATAGCATTAGTTTAGCTTGAAAAATTACAGGTGTTCCTGATGTGGGCCACCGTGTTCAAACTGGTATTCTTAATAGCAGTTCCCAGAACTGCTCAGGACTTGTAGCTATGCCTTTCTTGAAGAGCTGTGATTAGTTAACTTCTCTGGAAACCTGAGCTGTTGTCCCACTTAAGCGCCCATTTCCATTTCTTTCTTCTAGAACAGCTAAATGTGTCTCTACCTGTTTCAACCTGTTGTACTTAATTGAAAGAGCATTGCTCTTTGCTCCAGAAAAATGTTGTTTGTCTCTAGCCCGCAGTTTTTTGGATGAAAATAAAACAGTTTCAGGCCAAAAATAATAATAATAAAAAAATCATATAGTCAGTTTGTAGCTGTCAGAGCCAGCACACCATCGTTTCATTGGGAACAATGAAAGGGCACTTTCTGCACAAGTGATGAATGTTCTGGACACTGCCACCAAACTGTCCACCTTCTCCCCAGCTGTGTCAGAGATGACCTGTGTAAACAAGCCTTATAGCCTCAATCAGGTACACTTGCAGGCCTAACTACCCCTAAAGCAGAGAGTTTTGGTCTTGAGTGCCTCAGGTTGCCCTTTGCTTGCAGAACAGGCAACGTCCAAAGGTCCTTTGATACTTTGCTCCAGGGAAAATGCCCAAATACTTCTGGGAATTGAGGAGTCCCCTGCAAATCTGCAATATCCGAAGTAGGAGTGACAAAGGACACGCTGTTTCTCAGGGCTTCTCGTTTTCCTGCTCCTGGGATCCAAAAGGCCATGCACTTTTAATAGAGATCACGCTGACCTCACCATGAACCACACGGGGCCAATGGAAGAGGCTCCCACAAATATTTATGGCTGTGAACCAGAGCCACTGATAAGTGTCTGGAGATGAGTCCTATTGCTTGTACTGAAGGGGCTTAACTACTTCTAAAAGAGAGGAAAGAAACTACATTCCTAAGTATTATTTTAAATAACTCCAGTGCTTTCAATAAGTGCACTAAATATCTATTGAAGTGTCAGATTCAGAATGACTCTGCTCTGGGTAAATGAAGGCTTCAGTTTTCCTGGTGGCAAGATGGAGATCTGGTGCATAGAGATGAAAAACATTTCTCTCATTAATTTCAATGGGTCTGCCTGGAGACCCAAATCTTAAGCACATGCTTATGTACTTGATTGAACACAGAAAGGACTTAAGCACATGTTTAAGTGTTTTGATGAGTGTTGCCATATGAATTTCAACATGGATTTACAGATCTATGGCTTGACTGACAGACTCAACCCTTTCAAACATATATTATCTAATTAGTGCCTGAAGGGAAAGACCTAGATATAGAACATTTGTCTTTTAGCACACAACTCACATAGCATTTCATGACGTCTTGACACTTATTAATTGCATTCGGTTTGAATATAAACACTGTCACATGATCCTTAATTGAGAATTGGCTGAAATACCATAAACAAAGGATTACAAGCAGAGAGCGGGGAGGATGCATCTCGGGGGATGCCATGGGGAATTTTGGTTGTGTCCAGTCTTGTCCTCAAACGATAAGGAAAGTAGAATTAAAAACAAGCCAAGGTGTGCAGATGGTAGAAAACAAACATGCGAGGAGCTAGAAAAACAGGGTACCTAGAAATACCTGAAAGTGGGTGCTTCAAAACAACAAGAATTTTCATGGAAAGGAGGAAGGGAATTTCTATTTTCTCCCTCTCAGCTAGAACAAGGTGAATATTTTTAACGTATTCTGTCCAAAGAGTAAAAAAAAAAAAACAAAACAAACAAAAAAAACAAAACAAAAAAAAAAACAGACATTGTCTCCAGGAAGTAAGGCAGATGAAGAAGATTTCTGAAAACCTACCATGCCTTCATGCCTTCTAAAAAACACCAATCTGCAGGAATGGTGCCAGTATAAATCCTCCTCCCCAGCTCCCCTTCATCTGCCAACCTTCCTCTCCAAGCCTCTTGCAGCTTTTCCATCTCCAGGTCCATTGACTGTGGACTGGACTACGGACCAGTCATCCCAGCTCTTGTTACATGCTGGAGTTTGTGACAGAGGCACGGCACTACTTTTCCTAGGTTTGTCATGACACCTGGGAAATTCCTTCCTTGCTCAAGCAGCCACAGCCTCGTGTGACTGCCCCCAAAAGGCAGCAGAACAAGTGGATGACACGGGAGCAATCCTGGGTTGTAGAGTCTCCTACAGGCGTGTCTGACTTTGTGCAAGAGCATGGAAGCTCCTATGGTACTGCAGGACAAGAGCCTGAACTCACCTTGCAAATTCAGAGGAGGACAGCGAGCTCTGGTACCCTCTTTCTGGCTGGAATACACTCTACCCTTAGGATGAAGCAAAATGCTGGAGCCTGTATTCTGTATTTATAGAGCTGCAAGAAGCTAGCCCAAAGACATTTTTTCACATTAGCTTGGCATTTGTTAAAAGCCACTGCAGTTGCATTTATAGCATATCATTTTTCAGATGACCGGAAGACTTATTTTCATCTGCCTGTCAATTAATTCATTTATCACTTGGACCTTTCCTTTAAGTAAAAGTGTTCGCTCATAACTTTCATACCATTGTAAATTTTTACCATGTGGGGGAATAAAGTAGAATTCATCAGAGCTTTCAATCAACGTGAGATATATATAGAGATATATAGAGATATATGAAGAAACAGTGGTAACAGTATTAAATTTCAGAGCAAAATCATTTATTCTGCCTAACAATGAAGCTGCTATCTAGAAACAAGACTGATTATTCATAATACTACCCACTGCTATTACCAGAACTCTTTACAGCCCCCGATAAGCTTTTATCCAACACGTTTAACATGTCAAAGTCAATTTGCCTTTCCACATGTATATTTCATAACGTTACTTAAGTATACAGCCAGACACCCTAGTATTATATAGAGTCCGCATTTGTTTATATTTATTTAATATTGCCCAAGCTCTTGACAACTTTAAAAGAACACACGACTTAGAAATAACTGAGGTCTCTAGGAAAAGATCTGCTATGAAAAATTATGTTGTGGGTTTTTTTTCTAAGCAGTTTTTTCTCAATACTAGAGGGTTACTATTTCAAAGTAGGTAGAAGGACTGGGTAATTATATATCTTTCTAGTTACACATTCTATGATATTGCAATATACAGTACCATTTACACAGCTTGAGTACCAAAGGATGAGGATATCTCCCCTAACAAACACCTAGCAATGGAGAATTCCAGATAACTCAAGCAATAAGGGGTGCACGTGGAGCACAAAGCAGACCTACCGACCACACGGATTCAGCCCAGATCCATCGGGGCTCCTGCCCCAAAACAGCACCAAGCCAGCTCCTGGCTGTATTGACCCCAACAACTCAAGTAAAGCCATGGGATGACCATGACAAAGATGAGGTGCAGTACGGTCAGCAAGGAATCAGACTGAAAAGCCCCCGCTGACAGAGGGGCAGGCTCTCTCTGCCTGCGCTCCCACTTCTGCAGGCACCCAGCTCTAGCAGCTAACTGAGCATGGCTACCACTTCTGGCATCAAGCTGCTCCTGGAAGACACGCAGATCTTCTCACCGACCCCTGCACGTGAGCTAACACACCCTGCACACCCAGAGCAAGCTCGGGTGGCCCCACAACCATAGCCCAGCCTCTGCCAGCCCCCTGACAAGGCCCTGCATGTACCTTCATCTGCCCGAGGAGCACAAAACCTTCACCCAGAGCACCTGCAGGGATGGCACCCACTCCTCCTTCCTCTCACCCAGCTGCCCACCACCAAGCTCATCCTCACCAGCTCCCAGCGGAGTTAACCACACGTCACTCACCCCTCAGAGAAGAGCTCCAGCTCCCTGTTAACCTCGAGGTCCTGCTGCACCCCACACACCGCTGCAGGGCCCCCATCTCCACAATCCTCCTTCCCACAAGGGCACAGCTCTCCCACTCCTCTCCAACTGAGTGTCTTTTTATAGCCCAGCCTCCTCCTGCTGCACAGGACTCCTAGGCAGGCTGAGAGCCTTTCAGTGCTCCTCTGCCTGGCGCGGGCGGGAATGTGCTTTACAAATACTGAAGAGTTTCACGTGGCCTCTGCAGGACAGAGAAGTTGTCTTGTGCCCAAGGGGAAACCAAGGCAAGCAGCTTGAGAATCGCTTCTGCTGACTGTCAGCACCAAGACTGTGCTTCTTTTACCTTAGCACAGTAAGTCAGAAGCAGCTGTGTAGGCCATGAGCTCCTCAAGCTCCTCGAGCACAAAAAGCCTGACTGAAGTGCTTGGCACTGGTGAGCTCTGAAGCTGATTTCCACACAGTGCTAGCAGGGCTCCCTTTTGGATGAAGCACTTTCACAGCCAAAAATGAAAGGCCGAGGAAAGCTTATTATCCATGAAATGCAGACTTACTGAAAAAAAAAAATATACAAAAACCCTAGGCACTTTGAATTTAGCTTACCTTGGAGCATCCCTGCTAATTTAATTCAAAGACACATAAGCATGCAAATACTGACACACAGGTTAAGAACAGCCAGCTGAAACCTGGGGCCTGGTTTTCTCCCTGTTCACATATCTGAAATCACCCCGTTTGGAGCCAGGAACTTCTTCCACCATGTTCATACCACCAAAATAACGAGCAAAATCTTACCTAGTCCTGGTTAAATACTTCTGGAACATTCAGCTTTAAAATACATTTATTCCTCCTTCACAGTGTACACTGCATGGACCTGACAGCACATGCAAATGACAAACTGCAATGTTTTTCTGTGTTCACTTTTGTTTGTCTGTATAAATGGAGCAAATGCTGAAGATTTTCCCCTAAGTTACTTTGGAAAAGCTCCCGAAGTCATTCTTGCAGTCTACTGAGCAATTCCTCTAATAAATGCAACACCCAGAAAGATTGAGTTTGTGTCACAGAGTCACATCCTTACGGCTGAGAATCGTTTTCAGACTTTGAATCCAGCTAAAAAGAAATGCATTAGCAAATGCAGACTATGCATTACTATTTCCTTTTGAAGGAGATCTGACCAGGACACATGATAAAGTCTGAAGTCCTACTGTGATATAAATAAATAGGCATGATTTTGTTATTATTTGGAGTATGAGGCAAGCATTTTCAGATTGAGATTTAAATGGAAGAGACTGAACTTTTCCCATTTATATCACATACCTTGGACAGCGCTGATGATTAAAATGGGGTAAAGAGGCTTCCCTACTGCCTTGGCATTGTCTGGGTGACCACTGAATTTTAATAACAATTTCAATTAATTAAGACAGGAAAATGCCAGAGTCAAAACAACACTGCTATATTATTGGCAGGCTATCAGGAAAGAAAAGGGAAAAAAAGGAAAAAAAAAAAAAAAAGAGGACTCATCTGTTGGCCAGCAATAAAAATCAAAATAACCACGAGTTGCCTCAGGGCTAGATTCTGCTCTTACTTACACCACCCAGGTAATTCCATTTATTGCAGTGGGATTACTCCAGGCAGATATTGTGGTCATGTAGCTGTTGAACACCTCGTGCAGAATAGAGCCCTCCAAGGAGAATTTGGCTCCATGCATTTATGCTTTTCATCAGGCATGTACCCCTAAGGGGCTATAATGAAATGTTAAATAAATAAAGTAAAATAAAAATAGGGACTTCTGGCTCGGGTTTTGACTCTGCCCTCCTACACAAGGTTCCAACTGATTTACCAAGTTAGTATTGTGCCCGGGAGGCACAGGAAAGTATGAGGGGTAAAGAGCTCATTTGTCCGTTACTAATTCCTATTATCATTAGCTGCTGGAGTGGAGAATAAGGTGATTCAGAGTGAAGATGCCCATAAAAAGAAAAGAGAGAGAGAGAGATCAAATAACTTGAGCAGGCAATAACAGCGTGTTGACTAGCTACAGTAGCTAGATAACAGGTGGTAGTTCTTCTTCCCAAAGAATGGCTGGCATAGCAAGCAATTCTCAGGGTGAAACATGGGATGCTGCTAAGGAGAATGAGAAGACAGAGTCTTTGAATTAATTCTCCGCTGCAGCAACCCAAAAGTGAGAAATCTTCCTAGAAGGGGAAAGATAGATTTTATATTTTCGCATGCCTTTATGTTTCCTTATAATCACTTACATTTCTCAGTCACTGTGGAAGAAATAAGTGCCAGCTCAGGATGAACTTATCACTGGAAGGTGAGTGAGTGACACGGCTGGGTTTTTTTTCCCTGCAAAGGATCTTTCTGTCAAGCTACTGCTGCTGATGATGTTTTTGCTTGAGGTCCGTAAGCCGGGAAACGTTCACACACATCGGTAGTCCAAAAGAGGTGAAACCAGGAATAACAACAGAAATTTATCCCCTGCCACTAGCTCAGGCAGCAGTCTTCAACTTTTCCTGACCCTTCCTTAGTGGTGACCCATTGGTGGAGCACAGAAAACAGATGTACCTGCCTCCCTCTGATCCCTTCAGCTCTGAAGTAGGTTCTTGTGACCTCGTCGCAGTAAACCATGGAACAAATGATCTGCAATATAAAGGAACTTCCAACCAAACTGATTCAATTTCACAGGTCTTTAAGGACCAAATGCTTAGGGATATGGTTTCAAGAGAATGTATGCAGATGCTTTTAATTAGATGCAGAAGGAAGTGCTTCACTGAAGGAGAAGCTAAGGTGCAAGCTATGAAAACGAAAGGTTGGCTTGTTAAGCACAAGATTTCTCACATACCTGGATGAATACACCTGCTAAAATTTCAGAGCAGTAACTATTTTGCACCTACACTTCCCACTGAAGGCCAGGCACCCAAGTATGTTTTGCGTCTTCACTAAAGTTACAGAAAAGACTCAGGCAAATAGCAAAGAGAAAATAGTGTGCTCCATTGCACAACGTGGATGACATTTTTCTTTACAAAATGCTGTAGGTTGATGGCAGGGTATCAACACAGACAAATTATTTGTACTTGGTGACTAATTCAACTTTGGAAGATACTGCTCCTATAGCTGATAACAGACACAGACAGGAGTCCTGCCCCTGAAATCATTTCCCATCAATCTCAATCACTCTGAAAGGCTCAGCCACAAAGGTTCCCAAGTCAGCTGGCACACAAACATCCAGACCCTGCCAATATTTTGTGATCCACTTACTGTAAACACACAGCTAATGAGTGCTCATTCCCTTGATGTTTCTTTTGGAAAGTGGAGACATGTCTAAGAGTGTTTAGGAGGTATGTAGTTCTCCAAAGAAACTGATAAACATTCTGACACATCTTAAAACAGAGAATATCTTCAGCCAAATAATAATGTTAATCTTGTATAAAAACATGGGTTACCTCAAGAGCCTCATTGTATTCATTTCATTATGACTGAACGTTGCAGCTGATTAATATTCTGACCCCATAGCTTGGAGAAGGACAGGAACAAGTCTGATGCAGATGAAAATTCTTAGTTGTTATGGAAACCTTTGCATAACTGTGATGGTGGCTTTGTGTCAGTCTGGGGATTACATGCTTCCACCCTCAGCAATGGCCAGTGCTAGACCATTACTAGCCCACTTAGCAGGGTCTGAGACAGCACAGCTATTACAGCAAAGAGGATGCCCCAACACTTGGAGAAATGCTGACCTGCAAGTGAAAATGAGATGTGCCAGGCTGTCTGTCCACCTTCCAACTAGAATTTAGGAATGTGGTATCAACAGCATGTAGGTAGACTTGAATCCTTTGTCTTGATGCCCAGAGGGACTGTTCTTCTGAATACCTTGGCACAAGGCAGAAACTGATGTGTAAATGCGCTTATGTGCACACAGACTTGCATACACTCAAAGAGAAAGTAGGAAATGATGTTTTAACAGTATTGTGCTGAGAACTACTATAAAAAAATGTATTTGATTTGAGTTTCCTTTCACTACAAAGACTGATGATGGAACTCTTTGAACACAGGAAAAGTTTGGCAATGTAAAGTAACTCGCAGATGTTGGCACAGACACAGCACATCTATACGGCTGCATTCACTGACTGCCATCTTAGA
Source organism: Heteronetta atricapilla (assembly GCA_011075105.1). Taxonomy (NCBI): domain Eukaryota; kingdom Metazoa; phylum Chordata; class Aves; order Anseriformes; family Anatidae; genus Heteronetta; species Heteronetta atricapilla. The sequence continues at coordinate 10,054,017 of CM021733.1, forward strand.
AAGCTTCGAGGCACCAAGGAAGCTGAATGCAATCATCCTGTCCTCTCCGTCCTTCCACAGAGTCTTCCAAGGAAGGGAATAGGAAACCTGCTGTGTGTGTGATCATGTTGCCATCTAGTGACCACAACCTAGAGAATACCCAAGCCCTAACGCTCCTACACAACTACAGACGATGCTGTGTGTGAAGCAACAAGGTCCTGTATAACCGAGACCTCGGGGGGGGGGAGTCTAAACTGTTGCCAAGATATTTCCAGATTATTTCTCCTGAAGTTGTAAGTCGAACTTCAAGCAGAAACAGCAAGTGCCTTGAGTAAGGTGATAAGGAACTGGAAGCTCATAGAGGTTGTAGCTCTTCAAGTAATGGCTTTGTGACACTTTTAAGTTGTAGAGGCACCACAGGGTTCCCTTTCCTGAAATCACATGGAAAGTCGGCCAGACCAACCACAACAGTCGGTCTCACTCCTGTGAGATTTGCTCAACTTTTCCTGCTAAGCACAAAGAAGAAAAAACATTGCAGCAAAGTACCAAACGGTGCAACATCTCCTCTACCGCTCCTGGAGTTTAATTTCAACAGTAGATTTTCTGGGATGGTGGAAAATTGAATTATTTTCTAAGGCCCGAAGGAGCCAGAGCTCTTTCTTAAATGACAAAGATATGTAGTCAAATAAAACCCAAGGATTCCACACACTGGCACTTCTGAAATTCACCTCTCACTGCTCTTTAGGCATCTTTTACCAATCTGGGCCCAAGACATTCAATCTCTGTCAAAGCTGCTTGAGTTCTTCAGTCCCACAATTATGGGGGCATGCTTCTTTTTTGGCAATTTGAGAAGGCAAATGTTTTTGCATAAGCATGTATGTTCTCAGACCATTTACATGTAGCGAGCTATACGCATGCATGTGTGTGTAAATACATAAATAAACACACACACAGAATCCTCTCTGGGAGATACCTTTTTTTTTTCCTTATGTATACACATTGCTACAAGGTCATATAAATTTATATGTGACTTTGTACAGTATCTCTTAAGAGTTTTTCACCCTGAGTAAGTACCAGACATTATTATCCCAAAGTCTCTGTAGCCTGAAAATGACTTCACCCCATAGTATCAGGTTTTGTGGATTTTTTGTTTTGTTTTTCCCCTCGTTGAAAAGAAAGGCCTTCTCTTTCTGTCCTTGCAGAGCTACTTGTCAATCTGGATCAGTATCATGTTGTTGGTTGTGTCTGTAAACATACACACACAGAGTAACAAAGACAGCTCATGTGCTTTCTTCCTACTATTCTCTGTACTATCTCTTTTGCTTTGGGATCTGAAAAGCCACTGATTTGTTTTTACTAAAATATATATAAATTTTAGGCCGTATATTCCCTGATCAAATGCAGACAATGAAAGGCTAATTTCAGCATACTTTTCTCCTTAAACTGTTATAGAAGTCTCAGTGTGGTTTCCTGAGAGATATGATACACACAAGAATTGCTAGCAGATATAATTTACTGGCTCCAATTTATTAAAGATCAAAGAATGGGGAAAATAGGCCTCATCTTTCTTGTTCTTCTTGGCAGTGGAACTTTTAGATCACTTAGAAAAGCAAAAGGAAAGAGGAAAAGAAATGACACGAGGATATACAATTGCACTGGCACACTGAAATACCTAAGGGACCTAAGGATGGCTTCTAAAAGCCTTCATAATAATTACATGCATAAACAAAGTCAGATGAAGATTACAAAATACCATGGACCTTATCCTCAACAGCCACAAATCAATCTCAGTGCAACTACACCAGTGTGCAATAGTTGAAGGTCTTCCTCCACTGTGGTGATGCTCTAGGGTTTGGGGGGTAGGTAAATTCCAGTGGAACATGGAGGAGAGCGTGCAACTACATGCATACCTACCTGGAAAAAAAAAAAGGGGGTGGGGGAGAGGGAGTGAAACACATTCCTTCTAACCTTTCCCAGCAAAATTCACTAGCGGGAGAAGCTGACCTCTGCCGCTCCTGTGAGATTTGCTCAACTTCTGTTAAGCATGAAGAAATAAATAAATAAATAAATAAATAAATAAATAAACAAACAAACAAGCTGAAGGATGTCCATGTGCAGAACTGCTACTTCTCCCCTACTATGCTATATTTGATTATTCCTATAGTCAATTAACTCCTCCCAAAAATAACTCACTAGCTGAAAATAGAGACTGCAATCTTGTTCTCTTCTCTCCTATGGGTGCTTATATTCCTTAGGTGATTCCTTAAAACCAGATTTTCTTTTAGTCTTTAGCAAAGTGCCTCCCTTCTAGAGAGACCACCCAGAAGAAAATAGGAAGTGAAATAGTTTCATAATCTTTGAGGAGCAGAGTGCTGAGTTCAAGCCCCATACTTACCCAGCTACCAAGGAGTTAATGTGTTGAGCAGCTACTTCATGATCTGCAGCTATGTATGTACTGATTAGCAGTGGTTGGAATAAAAGGCTACAGCCCAAGGAAGGCGGAGCATTCTCAGAAACAGCAGTCTGGCAAGAAGCTGTCAAGGGAATAGATCCAGAACCCCCAAGAAGAATGAGACGGACTGACTGGGAACAATTAAGGAAAATAATCCCATCCTGAAGTTGTGAGGTCCTTGGAAATCCATACTAGCATAGGATACAGAAGGGATAAAAGGACCATCAGACTGGGCCACTCATAATCTCCTAAAGGATAACAGCAACACTCCCCACACGGGGAGAGTGGAAAGTCTTCCCCAGTACTACCTCTCTAAGACATGTGATAATGATGGTGGTAATGCTTCTACTGCAGCTTTCACCCCAGTGCAGACCAGAGAGCAGCTGGATGCTTGTTTTGGGGGTCATTGGACTGACAGCAAGGTAGCTGTTGTCTGTCATCACCTAGCTATGCAAAATTTCAATTAACAAAGCAAAACACTCCACAGCTAATGCCTGTCTCTCCACTCAACCATTATCTGACCAGAAGTTGCCCTATGCTGCTAGGTAAGCTATCCCAAAAGACAAAAGGTAAGAGTCCATCAAAAAGCCCGTTAGTTCTCTGATTACTCCACTGGCACTGCTACTAATTAGCAATGACCATGTAGAGATGTGTGATTGAACTAGCTAACAGTACCAGCTCCTTTTATGCAGACATACCCAATAAACAACACCCAATCTCACCCAGGTACTTTCTTACTGAATCTTACCCGATTTTGGCTTGGAAAGCAGACAGTAGTAGTCATCTAGTACTGGTAGTCAGGAGAAGTCCCTGGTGACTGGGAAAAGGGAACCATCACTCCCATTTTCAAAAGGGATAGAAAGGAGGACCTGGGAAACTGCAGACTGGTGAGCCTCACCACTGTGCCTGGGAAGCTCATGGAACCGACCCTCCTGGATGCCATCCAAAGGGACCTGGACAAGCTGGAGAAGTGAGCCCACATGAACCTAATGAGGTTCAACAAGTCTAAGCACAAGGTGCTGCACCTGCTTTAGGGCAATCCCACATACGAGTACAGGCTGGGAGAAGAACTCATTGAGAGCAGCCCTGCAGAGAAGGGCTTGGGGGTTCTGGTGGACAAAAACCTCCACGTGAGCCAGCAGTGCATGCTTGCAGCCCAGAAGGCCAGCTGCATCCTGGCCTGCATCAGCAGAGGGGTGGCCAGCAGGCTGAGGGAGATGATTGTCATTGTGTGTGTTCCCCACACACACTCAGATCCCACCTGGAGTGCTGTGTCTAGGTCTGGGGCCCCCAGAAAAGAAAGATGTGGACCTGTTAGAGCAAGTCCAGAGGAGAGCCATGAGGATGATCAGAGGGCTGGAACACCTCTCCCATGAAGACAAAAGAGCAACTTTTCACATGAGCAGACAGTGATAGGACAAGGGGCAATGGTTGTAAACTAAAAGAGTGGAGATATGGATTAGATGTTAGGAGGAAAATCTTTACTCAGAGGGTGCTGAGGCACTGGTACAGGTTGCCCAGAGAATCTGTGGATGCCCCATGCCTGGAACGGTTCAAGGCCAGGTTGGATGGGGCCTTGGACAACCTGATCTAGTGGGAGGTGTCCCTGCCCATGTCAGGGGGTTGGAACTCGGTGATCTTTAAGGTCCCTTCTAACCCAAGCCATTTATGATTCCATGATTCTTCAATTCTATGATCTTAGAGAAAGATACAGGATATTATAGATCAAGAATCTATTCCCCATACTTGCATTTGGACTTCATCATGATTCTATCAGTTGTTAGATCTTTTTCAAAATACATGTTTCACACAAACTCCTATGAACCTGGTTACCTCCGTTAGCAAATGATGGTTTCTTCTCTCTGTCTCTTGCTGAGTTTTGGTCCCAGAGCAATCTAGCAGCAGTGAGCTCCACAGACTAATTCCACGTTATGTGAAGATGCATTTCCATAGGGCAACTGCTATCCTTTCTAGGAACAGGCAGCTTTGAAGATTTTCTGTTCCAGTAAGCATGCCTTTGTGCCATCTCTGCTTCTTTCTTTCTTCCACATGACCACACAGGAGAAGGACGTCTTCCTGGCTGTACCTGTGTCAAAGCATGATGATCACTATATAAAAATAGCTGTCCCTCCTCCCCAAAATCTATTTATTAAGACTATTAAATGGCTACCAAGAAACAGATTGTCTTAAAGATCAGAGACCCAAATGGACCTCACGCTGGCATACAGATCAGGCTAATCAGCATGCTCTCAAAGACCAGGAGTGAGCAGGACACTCAGTCATGAGAGACAGAGGTATGTGCAGGGAGGGCATGTGTAGGGAATCAAAGATGTGAGCCCCACTGCTACTGCATAGGCTGTGTCAGCAAGTTATGTTCCACAGAGGACAAAGCAAGGAGAAAATTCCTGCCATCAATCCTACGCTATTCCTTATTTGGGGCCCTTGATCCTTGTACAGCAAATGAATCCGGTTTATGGCAGTGACTTCCCTCTGGTACAAGGGCGCTCGACAAGCTGAATGCACTGCATAACCTCAGAACTTGTGTCAAGTATTTTTGAGCCTATGCTTTTCTTTTGGGGAGGAGGACGGGAGCAAGGTTCATGATTTGCATCCAGTCAGTCAATGGGTATCCTCAAATTCCCCTGAGCATGACGTGCCTGAGGAGAACAAAAAGTTAGTCCTGCTCTCCCGGTCTAATTATCCTCAGGTCTGGTGTGGGAAAGCCAGGCAAATCCATGGCCTGGCTTTCAGAGGGGTCACACAATAGCAGACTGGTTGAGGTTGGAAGGGACCTCTGGAGGCCACCTCATCCAACCCCTCGCTCAAGCAGGTCACCACAACAGGCTGCCCAGGACCATCAGCTCCTACTGTTTTCAGCTGGAAGTACTGGTACTTACAATGTCTGTGCAAAGCAGATCTCGCTCCTCAAGCACAACTTTTATTATATACCAGCATAAAGATAAGGAGAGCAAATGATAATACTTCACAGGAAGTAGTGGTCTGTGGCGTGGAGATGGACTCTGATACAAAAGGTTGTTCATAAAGCAGCTATTTCCACATACACACACACACACACAAAAAAAAAAAAAAAAAAAAAGGCAGAAAAGTTTAAAATATTTATGTGCAGGATTAACTCGGAGCCTCTAACACTCTGACAGCAATCTTATATCAGAACGAGCCATCTGCTTATTTATCCATCTTAGTAAACTGAAATATAACAGCAGAACTGCACAATCCCCTTTTTCCTGAAAGAAAATACATGTTGCTGTCTCAACACTGAAACTAAAAAAATAAAAAATAAAAAAATAAAAAAATAAAAAAATAAAAGCAGTCATCTCTGCAAATTAATTTCTTGAAATAATTAGAGAACCAATGGGAAACTGTTTTTTAAAAAGTGGCTTTTTAAGCTGTGGGGCAATTCAGTAAAAGAAAACCTATTATTCCATTCCAAAGGCCTCTGTATGGCCTTTCCAGACGGGAAAGCCACGACAAGGCGGCAGGATTTCTCCACGGTCACTTCACCAGCCGGCAGCGGAGGTAGGGCTGACCTGGCTGAGTAAACCATTTCCACCAGAGGACCAGGTTCACCTTCTGGCTGGGCAAAGCCTCGAGAAGAGAGGCAGGGTTAGGGCTGGAGTTAGGGCTGGGGTGTCACAGCGGGACTTAACAACGCCAGCGGGACGCGCTTCGTCCTGAGGCAGCTGGCTGACAGCCCGATGGCCGCGCCACGCGCCTGGGCCACAAGATGTCGCCCTCCCCTCAGGCAGCGCCGGGGCTAGAGGGGCGGCCGGGGACCCCCTCAGGGCCAGCCCCTCGCCTCCCCTTCTGCGCCCCGGCAGGGCTGTAGGGGAGGCGGCGGGATGGTTTTCGGGAGCTGCCCCAGAGCCCCCGGTGCCCACCTGGCGGCGGTGGAGGCGCCGGGCTAACGCGGACGTAGGCCGGCAGGAGAGCGGCCGCCATGTCGCGGAGCTGCTCGAGGGCCGCCCTTAGCCCCGCCGGGGGAAGGCGGCTTTGGGGGCCGGCCCTGTGCTCTGCAGGCGTGCTGCCTCGTTGCCGGGTCAAGGATGCGGCCTCAGTTGTGATGGCTGAAGAAAGGGAGGGTTAGGCTGCTGGTCTGGGGACCGAAAGGGCGTCCAGGGGTGCAGCCCGCCTCCCCCCGCATAGCTGTGAGGGGTGTACCGAGGTCCTCGTGTAAAGCTGTCCCCTTTGCACGCAGGGCCTGGAAGGCTCTTCTGAGCCCTCTGCTCTGGAAAACTTCATTTCCATGGCCAGTACATTCTGCTCTGCCCCTGTGACACCAGTGTCCTATAGCCCAACTTGCTTTTCACGCTGTCTTCTGAGCAGCCAGAAAACCCAAAGTGAAAAAACCCCAAATCCAACAATCTAAGAGGATGACTGCTATCCTGTTGCTAGGAGCTCACAGCTTCGTCTCATGGTGACTCAGTGTTAAGGTAAAGCTACAGTCCTTCCTAAATCCCCCCATCTGGACAGTGCATCCCTCCAAAATGAATAAATGCAAAAACCTTGATCTTAAAATGAGTCTTGCAAAACTCCGCAGCCTCCGCTCATGTTCAGTTGAAGTTGATTACAAGTTAGGACTGAAAGACCTGGCCAGGATGCAAACAGCTGCTCTGCTGGAAGATGTATCCACCTCCCACTTGCTTGTCAGCTCCTGCCTGCTGGAGGGTTACCACCTTCCCGGCTCTGTAGGTGGGATCATCTTATCTACGTGCTCCCTAAACCACTTCAGGCACAGTCAGGCAGGCTAGCTCCGACAGTCTGAATCAGTGGGCTAAGCTCAGCCAGCAGATTTTCCTTAAAGCCAGTAGTGAATGCTAGACAGACAACACCACCAAGGTGACGGCGAAATCTTTCAGCAGGTCCAAATAGATGGAGAAGAGAACAAGAGTCCTTCTGGGCTGTTGCTCTCCTGTGGTATCAGTGCACGAGCCAGCTGAATGACCTGCTTCTGAAAGATCGCAGATTCCTCACTTCTACACCCTTTTTGTCCAGGGACTCCCTGTACGGCTTTGCCCTTCATGCTTTTCTGATTCAGTCCCCTCACCTCTAAAAATGGTGAGATTTAGCAGGATAGCACCTGAAACCCCCTCTGAGCGGCTACAGAAGTGCTCAGTGCTCCTGCAGCCTGTTAGGAACAGGAAAGGACTCCATGAAGAAGTGACAGAATAAAGAGAGCTGGTGGGTTTCCAAACTGCAGAGTAGCTTTTTCACTCAGGTTTGAAATTCTGCTCTTAGAAAGAGTGTGCAGCATTGGAGGCAAGAGTAAGGTTAACTTCCTTTCACATGTAGCAGGAACATATCACTAAAGGTGTTTTGGTGATCCTTGAAGAAGCGTCCTACCCCATGTCGCGTATAACATCTACCTATAGCCCAGACCAAATCTGTTAGTACTCGGTTCTGGAGTCTGGGAAGCTCACACATGTGACCATAAGCATGGTGGATATGGGAAGGAAGAGGTCACCCACAGCAGCCTCTGAGCAATCCTGTAATAATTGCATGTATGTAAATGACGTAGGAAGGTTCAGAACAGGAATCTGCTCTCAGAAAACGTTTGCCCTCTCTGACACAAGGAGTCCTGCTGATGTCAATGAAACAGGAGTGGCAAGCCCTGGTGCTCTCGAAGGAGTCAGATTTCCCTTTTTTTTTCTTTTTTTCCTCCCCCCCCCCTTTTAATATTTACAGGGTTATTATGAACATCTGGAAAACAAATTCTTTCCTAACGACTGACAAGATCTTGACCACTTCCTTTCAGACAGCTGGCTTAGAGTAGTAAGGCACTGTCTCTAGGTTTTAGATTCACTCTTTTTCATCCATAGCTTCTTCCACATAAGAACTGAGCAAGGTTTCTGCTTACACATAATTGTGTTCACCAGCAAACTGTAACTGCTGTGGGTAAAGCTTTCCCTAGGACTAAGACTGGATTTAAATCCAAGCATCCTCCTTCCTTTTGAAAATCATGCTCATTACAAGAGAAACACAATGGTACTAGCTTTGTACAATTCAATGTTTGTTTGGTACCTCTGGAAATAAAAGGTTTAATGATCCTAAACAATGTGCAGGAAGTTAGAGAGAAGAGTCACACAGTGATTCAATGCACAATGAGGAGATAATTAAACCTGGAGCACAGGAGAATCCTACCTAATTGACTCCCTGGATCAGATTTTGCTGGCAACCATTGGAAGTGCAAATTAAAAGACTTTAACAGATTCCATTTTTAAAAAGGGTTTTTAAAGAGGAAAATATCATACTTCATTAAGAATTTCACTGGAGCTGACATGAATTATGTTCTAAACAAGGCATACTTCATTGCTATCTTTGCTTACATTTGTTCTGTAGATTCAAGTGCCTTCTAGGGGAGGTTATTTTTTGTTACCATGGCAAAGATGATATTAACTGTATATGATCAGCATTGCCCTCTCCGTTTGCTCATAATCTCTTCTACTACTCCTCCACTTTCCTCTTCCAAATATATTAGTATCAAGGTTTTTTCCTTCTTCCTTTTACTCGCACAGGTAAGAACAATCTCTCAAATATCCAGTGATAACACCTGTTTATTAACTGATCTGGATTTTTTTAAAAAAAAAGAAAAAAGAAAAAAAAGCTGTAGCTGAGTATTCAAGACAAATCTAAAAATGTTAATAGCTGGAAGTTAAACCCTCTATTTTTTAGCCTGGCTTCCCAATGAAATGAGGCTTATGTGATCCTGCTGTCTGTTTACCTCGCCTTTCCCACTCTCCTCCCCCATTCAAATGTGTTTAAACCTGTTGGCCAATTCCAGCTAAATTTGGCAGAGAGGCAGGAAAATAATATCTTTGCAACCTCACCAAGCCTAATGAAAATCAACACCAGGCTGAGAAGAGATACCCAAACGAATGCCCTCGTTTTAGGGAAGACCACACAGGCCTGCAGTTACGTGTTCAGCTCGTGGTCTGACGGAGCAGTGCGCGCACATCGCACTGTACTCGGGTCACCTGAGGGTTCCCACAGCAAGTGTCCGCTGCTTGGCTGGCCCTAGTTGTGCTGTAGGAAAGCTGCTGGGCCACATACGGCATGTGGGGGGAATTGGAGGTGGTGGGGGCTTGTACAAGGCATTGGGTTGTTTATACAGAGGCATGGGGTAAAGATGCATAGGAACCAGGTTTCGCTGTGTCAGCTGCTCCCAGGACAACTTCTCTTGGTGACTGATGCTACCCACTTGGTAATAGGCACCTTCAAAGCACAGTAATGCAAACCAGCATGATTCCTTCCCCATTTCCCCAAGCAATTTGGGTAGGACACGTATGGGAAGATTTCCTACACAGAACACTGCAAGGAATATTCCTTACCTTCCATAGCCACTGCCTCCAGACAGCCTATATTATACCCTTTGCATTCTGGGTGGGAGCCAGGACTGCCAGAGTGATGAATCAATAACATCCGTAAGGAAAATGAAATGGAGGAGGCTCTTATTCAGTGCATTTCTCTTTTGTTAATTGTTGCTATATTTCATTCCAGCCTCCCATCCTTCCAAACTGCTGGGATTGTGACTCAGCTTCAGCAGCTTACATGCTCAGAAGAGAGAGGAGTCACCCTCCTGGGGATGACTTCACTGTCACTTCATAAGCTCCATTCTTCAGCAGTGTGTCCATCACACAGGTCTTTCTGCAGGTTTTGCCTACCTCACCTCCAAGATCCCTGTCTTGTTCCAGGCAGTAACTCATGATGGACAAGGACAAGGACACCTGCAGTGTCAGGGGCCAGCAAAATAATCTCTGGCTTTGCTCACCTAGGATACCCTAGCATTGTCCTGTCCTCATTGGATAAATGCCAGGTGGCAAATTGGGCCTAAAACCAGAGAGATACAAACCCCACTCTCCAACCCTGCTGCGGAAATGCCAGTACCTGCTGGTCCAGCAAAACAGACCAAAAAGGGCAACTACTTCTTTGGCTGTGGCACTTAAATCCCGTAGATTTAGTTTGTCAGTCATGAGTCAGCTCTGAAGCACGCTTGTGCCTTCCAGGTATGGTATGGATGCTTCAGAGCTGACACCTAATAACTCGCTCTGTATGTATGGGAAGCTTAACATTGCTGGTCCTAGGTAGCAATTACACTAGATGGAAGGTTGGAAGGTTGGAAGGAGGAGTTTGGTAATCATAACTAGTAACAAGAAAGAAGAAGGGAAAAAAAAAAAAAAAAAGTTAATGAGATTCCTTTTTAAGATAATTGCTTGTGTCCTTCTCCTCAAAATAGTTGAAGGTCCCTGAGGTAGAAACTGAGGGAAAATCCTAGTGAAAGCAAAACAGAACAAACAAACAAAATATGAAATAAACTATAAACATATGTAAAATGAAGACAGAGGCAAAACAGATGAGCCTTTCCAAGCCTCAACCTTTAAGCCGCAGCTCCAGGAGCCAGGGGACTGCATACTGTCCCCAGTGTCGTTATTTTCTCCTTCTTGCTGCCCTTTACAAAGGCTTTGAGAATGTAATATATAGATGTGCTGTAAAGAAAAGGCACTCAGATTTGGCTAGCAAACACTGGCTCTTCAAAAACCGCAATTGGATGATTCTTTGAGTTTTGCCCCACAACTTTTGAACGCTGAAGAGATGTTGGAAATGCTGGTAATACTGCGTGGGTCGGATGAATTAATAGTTTGGGCCCTGGAAACACTATACGTCTTTGCTGCTTTCTGGACAAATGAGACCATTTTCATTAAAAAGGTGTTGAAGTACAAATATGTAGTTTGCAGGTCAAAGAGAAATCTGATATCAAAAAGTAAGTGACAAGGACAGAGATGCCTAGGGACACGCTAAAGCCTGTAAGGCTCTGTATTATAAGGCTAATGTTTCCAAGTACATCTTTGGACAGTACATTTATATTGCTAAAAGACCCGGCTCACACCACAACGACAATGGGACACTATAACGATATTGGCAGCTGCCAGCAAGTCTTCTCCTGCTAATGTTTTAGAGTAGGTCAGACACCACAAGCCATATTTAGAGCATGCTTTTCAGAGACACTGGCCACCCACAATTCCTACAGGGCTGGGCACAGACAGCAAGCCAACAGCTGTAAAGCTCTTATTTCCAATGTTGTGTTTCCAGTCAACACAACAGCTTAGGTAGGGAACATATTGTCAGGAATGTCTTCTGGGTTTCTCTCTTTTATTTTTTTTTAATTTTTTTTAAAGCCTGTTTCCCAGCTAGGCTTACTAAGGAACAAGAAAATCAAATGACTTGCATGGAGGTCACAGAGTGAGTCATCAGCTCAGCCCAGTGACGGTCAAATAATGCTTATTTGTAAAACTATAATTTTATAGTGCTCTACTGCATAGCTTTAAAAATGAATGTATGGGAAAAATACTCCCACATATGACAAACGTACTTATGCTCTCTCCGCTTTGGGTGGACGTTCTGTTAGTCACAGAGGAGCATCTGTGCAAAGCTTTTTTTGTTGCTGCTTTTTGCTTCTCTAGACATTTCATCAAATGGTCCCTGAGTCAGAAGAAGTGGGTTTTGCTATTAAAGTCTGTGTGGAGGCTGCATTCCAAAGCTGTTGGAGGATTCAAAGATAAATATTCTTACTTTGAAAAAAAAAAAAAAAAAAAAAAAAAAACATCTCTGGGATTTAAAAAAAAATAAATAAACAAAACAAAAACAACAACAATCCAAACTGAATGTAATGCTTATGAAGACAGCACAACTAACTAATGATCCTTCCTGACAGTCGCTTTGGAACTGAAACCCAAGAGGAGTTTCATTAAAGCGCAAGTTCCTTTAAAATTGCTTTCAATTGTATAATGTATGCGCCCACTGCACTAAAAAAAAAAAAAAATGGTATTGATTCATATTGAAACTAATTCCAACAGCAACAAAATATTAGCCAGAAACCTCACACAACCACTGTGCGACGAACAAAGCTCTTTGGAGCAGGAGCCATCTCCGTTCTGTGATTTGTATTTTGTGTGGTGAGCGCAGAGTGCAAGCCTGTAATAATCTGTCTCAAGGAAATATCTGGGGGTGAGCATATAGGCTACTGCTCCCTTGGCTCGCTGCTTTAGAAGCCTCGTGTATCCTCTCGGAGATGTGACTTACACCAGCAAAGCAAGGGAGCGGTGCTACGGGAGACAGATGAACCACCCAGTCTTGTGGAACCACGTACCAAACACGGAGAATATCAGCGGCTGCGAAACACTCCAGAGGTGCAATGAGACAAGGTCAGGCTTGGCTTTGACTTAAGTTTATGTTGCTGAGAGCAGCATCCCTGCCTTAGCTCACCTCCAAAGCCAGGGGTAGCTATGGGCTCCCCCCTGCTGTGTTCCACCACGAACAACAGGAATGACAAAGTCTATGCTCTCTGCGAAGTGTCTGTCATCGCCCCTTCCATTAGGGTACCTAGGCCAAAATAGGCTTGGAAGGATTTTGCCCTCCTGCACGAGTGCTTCCTTCCTTTTACTCTGGGTGTGCTAAAAAGCAGAATCCAACGGAGTGACTGCTCAAGGACAGGGATGCCTGCAGCAGAGCTGGGCCCAAAGGTTGAGTGCCAAGTTGAGTTCTTACCCTGTCCCACGTTCCCCACCTCCAACAACGTCCCACAGCTGGAAAGATCTACTAAAAGAGAGCCCTCAGCAAGGGGAGGTCTTCAGAAATTCATCTAGCCCCCCTCACCCACGTTGGCTCTGCCTCACCAGACTTTCGAGGGAGGACTGGACACAAGGGGAGACGACGAGCCTCTAAAAGCAGAGCTTTGCAGAAGGAAAGCTGTTGAGCGAGACTGCACAGGAAAAGGGGATGATTTTGTTTGAGTTGGCCTGGCCCCAGCCTCACATTGCCATTCTGATCATAGTCTAGGGGAAAAGAGTCCTCAAGCAACATCGTTTTGCCTGGTGCACCTCATTTCTGATAGTCAGATCACCAAGCCAATTATAGCTCATGTCCAAGAAAAGCCAAGAAGATGAATGAATAAAAACGTTGAAATATTAGATCATCAGTAGAACAATGAAAACCTCAAACAGATACAAACAATGTTATTGCCTTTTTTTTTTTTTTTTTTTTTTTTTTTTTTAATCTTCAAGATGAAAACCTGTTTGGGCCAGAATTCTTTGGAATCATGCTACTGAGTGTGCCTATAGTTAGGTGATAAAAAAAAAAAAAAAAAGAAAAGAAAAAAAAGGCGTTAAAGCTGCTAGGAGATGTGATCATCACAATGAGGGACTGGTTGCAGCCTGCAGGAACCTGAAGAGAAACTGGTGAGTGCAGGAGTTAGAAGGCATTGCTATGACAACAAAGCAAACCACCCCTGAAGAGAATAGAAAATATGTACATCCATGCCAAGATCATAAGCAAAGAAATGTATATTCTAAGAGGAGGCAAATGAAACATTGACTTGGAAAACAAAATTATGCCTTTAGCATGATTTCTTCTTTACACATGGCACCTCTTCAGGAAAAGCATGCATTTAGCAGAGGGAAAGAAACTTTCCTCGGAGCACCTCCTTGCCTAGGCCTTCTGCTGCGAGGAGGTAGCAGAAAGATCTGTGCTCTGTGTTTGCACTCTCAGATTTCAGCTGGCCGCGGTTGTTTTAAGCTGTCCATAAAGTGGTCTCTATGCTTTTTTTCCAACCAACACCTACTGTACTTGTGAACAAATTTAATGCTAATTTTCTTACGTTTTCCCTCCTAATAAAACTAATCTCATTCACCAGGAGAAGCCCTTTTTACTCACATTCAAAGCCCGGGTTACTCCACGGAGGGTTAAACCTAGAAATTCCTTTAGCATTCTGGCAGAGAAGGTTTCCATGTTCTTCTACAGCTGCACATAAGTCATTAATGAGATCGGTCCAGGCAGTTGTCTGGACCATACCTAACAGAAAGCTCCCTGGTGACACTGATGCTTGATGACAGTCAACTCTTGAAATCAGAGCCAGCCTGGATGTTGACATAAAGGTCCACACTTCGTGTGCTCAGCCAGGAGGGGGAAAATCCTCCGGTTCCCAAAGTGAAGCAGCAAATGAGCAGGCTGGAGGAACACGCTACAGCAGCGTGTGCTGAAGAGGTGGTGAGCAGCATCTAGGGCAGAGCTGGGCAGCTTTGTACCACGGCATTGTTCTGCAGAGGGGATGTCCTACACAGGGAATATTGCACAGGTAGCGCTGGGGACAGAGCAGTGTCGGTCCCTACCTGCACGGTCTTATCATGGCTTTCGAGCCACGCTGTACTCTGTAATGTGTCTGGAACAGCAGCAACCTAATGCATGAAGCACGCTGTCCCCGTCGCAGAGCTATCCTGCGTAGCAACTACAGAGCAGTGCTGTCCTTGCCCCTGCTGGGAAAGCTTTGCCACGGAGCAGCATGGGTTGAAGCCCTTAGCAGAGACATGGCCAGTGCCACCAAAGGGAATTTCAGCCTACGGCAACGCCACTTACGTACCCAGACATGCTAAACTGTCAGAAACACTCATCTGTCAGCATAGCTCTGTCTACACCAGCGCGTTGCCAGCAGTGGGGGAGTTGATTTCTTTCCACACCCTAGAATTACAGTGGCAATGCTCTGTAGGTTACACTAAGCCACAGAGTGCAGGCCACGTGTACATACGCTTTATTGGCCTTCATTTGATCCTGTGCATTAAAGGCAGCTGGGCTTCCTCTCTTTCCAGCTAAATAATAATTACACCTATTGTTCCCAGTGGGCAGGGAGACCCTGTTCACACATAGCCAGAAAGACAAGGCATATAATTAACACCTTGCTGGGATAGAGAGCTTTTGTTCAGGTTAGTTATTACATGTCTTGCAGCCTGAAAACAGTGGTTCTTACATCCATTTCAGCTCCTTTCCTCCCTGCTCCAGAGCTTAACTCCCTGCTTCGTCCCAGACCTTTGTGCGTCCAGCAGCAGCACTCAGTAGGCTGAAGCGAACAACTTCATCCCCGTGTTGGGAGCAGGGGTCCCAAATCGCCACGTGCACCCCGTGTTCCTGCAGGCAGGCGGGTGTTGTGGCTGCTGCTGCTGGACCTGGTGCAAAGGAATGGCAAAGGTCTCCACCAGAGAAACAAGGAGGACAGGTCTCCCAGGGTTACATGAGGAAGGTGAAGTCCCACTAAATGGCTTGGCTTAAATAATGTCTCATTGCTCTCCTCTTCCCCCTTCCCTTCTCTTTTCTCCCTTATCCCACCCCTGCCCTCAGTGCAGCTCTCATTTCCATCCTGTGTCCTGTCTCACCCTTCCCGTGGGCCAGACTGCACCCTCCGCTGACCACTATGGTCAAAATTCTCCCTTTTGTGTGTCTGTGGATTGAGATTTTTGACTTTCTTACGTGAGGTTCCATTTTTCAAGCCTCAGTACGTTCAGATGAAGGATCCCAAAGATGAGAGGGAGATACAGTCCCTTCTTCTGGCAGCTATCTGCCATTAGATCAGCTCAAGCTCCCTTCTTGTAATTTTGCCATTTGTTTTACCAACACAGCCGTTGGTATGACAGTGCTGTGAGGAGCTAGGGAAGGCTGAACTACATCATTTTGTCAGTAATAACATTGCATAGGTACAATTACAGCAGCAAAGAATCACTTCACTTCAGGGCCAAAATCCTGTAGGAAAAAGCATTATATTGCCAGAGTAAGGTCTGTCTTTACAAGATGAGCTTCCCAGGAAGGCAATTCACACGAAGTCAGGACAGGCTTTGGCCACCGACTGATGGTGGCTGCTGGCAAGCGGTGGTTACCAGCGCCCAGCACACGGCCAGCGTTTTGTCACTCGCTCCACGCTCTGTCCAGCTGGTCCTATCTGACTTGGCGAGCTCTCTGCGACCTCGGGGTGGTGTTTTGACCACTGACAGTTTTAACTATAAATACCCAAATCACAATATACAACCTGGGTGAGAAGGAGCGCTTACATCAGCCTGAAGACGTCAAAGTACCAAGCTGCTTTGAAGACGGGACCGCTCTCTGCTGCCTGTCATCAACACCAAGCCAAAGGTCAGCTCCGTATCAGGGCGCTCCCAAATCAGCTGGATTAATTTAAAACCCCTTTGTCAGCTCCATAAACTAACACATAGCAGGGTTGGTAGCGTGTAACATTTCCACTGCCTCAGCACAGATAAAGCAGCACCAGCGCTGCAAAGAGAAAAGGCCTAAAAAAAAGACCATCTCGCACAAGTATTAAGTTAATAAAAACAATGATAGCTACTTTTTGTAAATGGAAAGTGCAGCCACTCTCTCGAAATTCGTGGCAGACTAAAAAGTCCTGAAGCACACCGCCACGTCTCCTTTAGCAGCCAGCTCTAAATGCAGCAGCATCTGGTGCCTTGGGGCCTCAGCCCTTCAAATTAACTAACAAGCTTTGTCTCCCACTGGTGCAACTGAAAGGTGATTCTCTGATCTCAGGAAACACTAATTGCTCCTTTTTTTCCCCCCCTTGATCTGATTTAAATAACATCCAGTCCCACCCTACCAAATAGCCACTGTAAGGAGCTTTAAAAGTTATGATGCACTTAGCGCAAAGAGATTGCGGCAGACAGGTAAGCAATTAGGCAAAAATTAGCAGCAAGTCCTTCTAATACAGCAGCCATTCAAATACTGCTCATTTCCTGGGACAGCTACTGGATGTAAGCAGGAGGTTTAACTGGACTTGGCACACAGCGTCTGGCTAATCACCTCTGTTTTCAGACCTGCGTCGTGAAGTAGCGTGGAGGGGAGGCTTCCGATTTAAAGCCAATCAAACAAAAAACATCAACATGAAGCTTCAGTTCTCCGTGTTTTCCCATTCTATAGCCAACACCGTTTCAGCAGTGCCCCTGGAGAAGCCAAGATACCCCTGCAGGAGCCCGGCACTGCCAGAAGGACACGGGCTGCTGGGTATGGGCACTGCTTCCCCATCCCACGAAGCCTCCCCAGAGCAGAACTAAAGGGGTGCTTTTCAGATCCTTTTGTAGCAGCAAGTCAGGAGGGTTCCGCAGTGTCCAGCAGGCTGGGCAGTGGCAGGAAAGATTTGTCTGACTGCCCAGGACACTGCTTTCCTGCCTTCCATGCAAGGTCTCTAGTCTGTGATTGCTGCTGGAGGCTGGGAATAACAGCACTTGTACTGCCCTGGGCATTTTCCTCCAGGATGCCACCCAGTCTCCTGAATGGGGACAACAGATGTGCTTCCCACTTCACTTCCTGGATGACAAGGTTAAGGACCCAGTTAAAGGCTCTCGGAAGTGTGGCTTAGCCCTTAAAAAGGGCTGTTGTGAGGAAAAAGGGGAGGCAAACTTAAAGAGAAAAGTGACAAAGCTGGACCGCATCTGGCTGAAACCTCAGGTTTTAGTCACTGTTTACTGAAACTCCCACCCCCCTTCCAACTTTTCTCATGACAGAATGAATTGCTCTACCAGCAAGTGTGAAAGGAAATGATGAATTTACCCTTCCCCTGCAAACTGATTGCCATATCTCCAGGACCTGAGTAATGAATGAGCTTCCTGTGATTCTCCCCAGGCACACCAGGAGGGCCCTGCTGTTCGCCTGCACGCCCCCGGGTCAAAAGCCGCAAGGACCACACAGCACGGCCCTGCTCATCACAGACAGCAGCGACTCCTTAGCGTGATGAAGGCTGACTCCTGGAGTCTTTGACCTTGTGCACGGTAGTAATCTTGGTTTTAAATATATATATATATACGGTTTCACCACATGGCACGTGGAGCACTGGGCTAATGGGGAAATGCTGGAGCCTGAGTCTCCCTGCCACGCAGAGCAGAGCCTGGGAGGCTTCAAGGGTAGCACGCCAGCCTGGGCTTTCTTTGCGAAATGTGATGCTCAGCTTGCCGGGAGAAACACAAGAGGAATCGGAAGCTCCTATCTCGCAGAAAGACAAAATGCTGCCAGCAGTTAATGGCTGGTATCTTGCTTTCCTCCGTGCCAGCCCTCGCTCCTGGGGAGACGGGAATTGAGTGTGAGCTGGAAGCTCCTGTTTCTTACAGCTCCTTCTCTTGTGGTGGCATGGTTCCCAGTTGCTGATCTTACCGTGCGCCAGTCAAAGTCTGTCCTGCTGCTATCTTTGGCCTCCACGCTATCAAATGCTGACCCTGATTCGGAGCTGCGCTGCTCTGAGTTGAATGGCACAGCCACGAGGCAGCGGGGTTCTCCGCACGAACGCGCTCCCCACTGCTAACGGCAGCGTGGACACCAGGCTGTGGGTCCACGCAGGGACATGATGGTCACACTCGCCCGTTCTGTCCTCCAGGTTGGTTGTAGAGCCTCTTCTCCGCTGGCTTTCGAGGCAGAAATTACAAAATGTCACCATTGTGAAGAATAAAAATATAACCTCAGCCCTAGTGCGCAGGCCAGCATCTCCCCCTTCCCCTGGAGGAAAATGGTTTCTGTGTTAAACTTTCACAACTAAACCTGAAACCGAGTGATGTTTGTTTTAGGTTTCGTTACAAACCTAGAACACAGGCCAAGTTTAAAAAAAAAATCGGGCAAAGTTTCAAGCACATCAAGACCGATTTATGGTTTTGAGTAGAAACCATACTCACTTCACTGCTTTCGCAGGGGTTTGATCTGAAACCAGGCACAATCTGGCAGCCCCGAGCTGCCTTTTGTTTGGAGATTCAGGTGAAGTGGAAAGCCAAAACCAGCACATCTCCCCTAGTGCCCAAGTCCCCGGGGTCCCTGCAGGAAGGAAGCATTCACAGACACCCCGGGGATCCCCCATTGCACAGCAGTACCTACAGGGGTGGAAATCACCCCAGTCTCACACAGCCCATGGATCTGCCTTCAAAACAGTGCCGCGACACA
Source organism: Heteronetta atricapilla (assembly GCA_011075105.1). NCBI lineage: Eukaryota > Metazoa > Chordata > Aves > Anseriformes > Anatidae > Heteronetta > Heteronetta atricapilla. The sequence goes on from CM021733.1 coordinate 10,073,209, forward strand.
CGCTGGGACCTTTCGGTGTCAGACGCATTGTGTAATTCAGGTTCTGGTCTGTCATTGTTCATTTGTGTCGTCTTTTTATTCCTCGTTTCCTTCAATTGTTTGTTTTGCTTCTAATCTCTTCGCCGCTTTGGTACAGTTGACTTCTTATCAGATCGCAGACCAAGACTCCGGTGGGCTTGTATCGACGGCCGAGCGTTGTCACAGTAATTGGGAACGCTGCGGCAGCGCTGATAGCACTGCAGCAACTTCACGGGGAGATAAGGCGCGTGCCCTACGGTGTGCATGCACTGCATTATCTTCCAGCTTTCTCTCCCTCTGCCTAACGCTGATACTTGCGTACGTTTTAGGCCCGCTTTTGAAGTCCTAAGTAGAAATGTCTAATAGAAAAACGTGATGGTAACCGTGCCCTTGCTGGAGGAGCGGCACAGGAGGCGGCACTGTGCAAAGGCAGAAGGCTGAAGTAAATAATGGACAATCAAAGCCATTATTTAACGACCCTGCGCCTGGCTCCTACGATCATTTCACATCGTTAAATGTAATGTCTCGCCCGTCCCTGCCAGCCCTCCATTTTTCAAGTCCTACTTAATACCTTGTAGATCCAGACAGCGAGGGTTTATGCATCCTTGAGTCTGCCGAGACGCTGCAGGCATTGCAAAGACAACACAACAGCCCCAAGTCAGCACATCGCCGTCGGGGCCGTGCAGCCCGTGCCTGACGAAAACGTACGTGTGTGCTGGACTACAGGCTGGGAGCAGACTTTCATGGGATTAGCCACTGGGAACATTAAGTGCACGCTTCAGTTTTTGTGGGACTGGCAGGCCTATCTATTAACAGAAGAAGCAGATACGTAAATACTGCCTTGCACGTACCCAGTCCCCCATCCTAATTCTTTGTATTTTAATCGGATGAAATTTTGCAGAAACCTATTATTTCATGTCAGAAAATGTGATGAGGAACAATCCTTTGTATAGGATATCAAAGAAGCAGCTCAAGACGCGGCTCCAGTCGAGTTGGCAGGGGAGAGGTACAGCATCCCCAGCCGCGAAGCCTCCCCGAGCCGGCTGGAAGCCACGGGGAAGTCTGCTGGAGCCAGGCTCCTGGAAACGCACCGCTCTCTGTAGTGGTTTCAGCAGCAGCGACAGCAACAAAAATCCAGCAGCAAGGACAACAGGCTCAGCACACACGCTGTACCCAGGGCAGCCGGCTGGATTCGCTGCAGCGGGTGCAGGGGAACCGTCTGGGCACCAGCTCTTCCCCCAGGTCCTCGCTGAGATGCGCCGTGCATCCTCGCAGTGGGAGGATGGAAGTGCAGGTACGAGTCCTCCTCCTCCTCCAGCTTTGAGTGGCTCCCGCTGCCGCCATCCCTTGACCTACTCCCTTCTGAATGTGCCCTTCCGACCAGTTCCCCGTTCACTCTCACCTAGCCGTGACGAGCAGTGGGCACGTCCTGCAGGGGCTTTGTCCTTCCTTCTCTGTGACCCCCCGAGCCCCAGCTGGCCGTCACAGCCACTCCGGGCACTCCTCCCAGCAGGGTTTGCCCGTAATTCTTCACCTCCTCTTCACTTTTCAGGGGGTTGAAGCGAAGCCCAGCGCTGCCAAGAAACCCAAGTAACCCCATTTCTTGCCAGACGGAGGCAGTTTGGGTCGGTATTCCTTTATTTTGTCATTGCCAACTTTACCAAGCTACGTGAGCTTTCCACACGTAAATCAGCCGAGGTGACCGGGGTTAGGAATGAATTTTTAGGTGCCAACGATGCCACCATTCAGCCGGGCACTGAGCTACCAGGCAGCAAGCCTGGAGCAATTGTGTTGCTCCCTAATACAATCCCAGCAAAAGGAAGGTTGTTACAGCAGGGGCAATTCTTGCTTGCTCACGCCAGCCACTTCTTAAATCCAGTTTTCCACTTACATTTTGAGTATCCGTCTGAGATGAGAAGCAAATGAGGCTGTTCTACTAAGGCTGACCGGAAAAAATGAACTGAGAAAACTATTCCAGCTGAAGCACAGCTGGACAGCTTTTCTTGCTTGTGTTATTCAATGCCCTTCAGGATATAAAGAAAGTCCGTGCTCCATTGTTCCAGTGACAGAATAAGGCCTGCTGAGACCCCACCACTTCATCACAAAGCATTGCATGCTGGAGCAACCTCACAGGGCCACAGCTGGCCAGCTGTGGCAAAATAAAATAATAATAATAAAAAAGAATCAGCTCATTTCAAATGGCAGGGATTCGGAATTTCTGCCTCCTGCTCGTCGGAGCACGCAGCATTAGTTGTTGGTCTGGAAGGATATGTGGCACTAAGGGACGTGGTTTAGTGATGGGACACGGTAGGTCAGGTTGATGCTTGGACTTGATCATCTTGAAGGTTTTTTCCAACCTAGATGGCTCGGTGATTCTAGGTTATGCCCATCGCCCAAGCTGCCAGCTCCTTTGTAGGTGTTTTTAAAGTGTTACTGCCCTCACGTCGGATATTACAGCTGGAAAGAGAAGCTCCAGGACTTGGCTGTCCAGCTGCGGAATGGTCAGCAGGCTGACAAAGTGCCTGCTCAAACAGGGGCACGGTGGCGTGGTGTTTCCCCCAGGCCCAGCTCCCACCCGTCCCTGCCCACGGGTGCCAGCACGTCGGGCAAACACTCGGGCTGCAAACCACACTGCTGCTTCAGTCAGTTGCTGGGGATGTTTCCCTCTGGCCTATCAGTATCACCTCTCTTATCTGGGGTGAGCACAAGGCACTTTCCTCTCTGCACGCCCCTCGCCTGCAAGGCTCAAGCGCGCCGGGCAGCCCCTGATGGGGCAAACTGGCCGAAGGGGGCACGTACGAATAAAACCAGCCCCCAGCTCCTCTCGTGCGACCCTGCACACGTACCCGTGCATGATCTGCCAGCAAACTGGGAAATCTTGAGCTTGCTGGGATCACAGGAGCTGCTGTGAGCCTCGTCCTCTGCGCCGAGGACACAACCGGGAGCTGCAAGCGCTCCTGGGGCCTTTTGCTACCACCAAGTGTCGCCCCCACACAGCCCCGGTTACAAATCTCCCTTTTCTTCTCTCTGCAGAAGCAATTGCTCGGCAGCAGTTGAATGAGGCCAAAGAACGTCCAGTAAAAGAAAAAGAAAAAGAAAAAAAAAAAAAAAGCAAAACCAAAACATGCAATTTTGGAGCTTCCGAAATGAATGAAACATGGCAGACATTTTCAACTGTACCCAAAATATAGGGGGAAAAGACATCCATATCTACATTCTTTGAAAGAAATGGTCTGAAAATGCCACAGCATTTTATTTCAATGCCTCTTAAATGCAACCCTTTGATTTGCTATTTTGAAGTGGCATTTCCCACTCAAAAGGGACCCGAAATAAAAGAGTGTGAGAAGCACGAGGGGCGACTAACCTCAAAACAAAACATTACATTCAAAATGTGATTCAGGTTGACCCCAAATAACACGTTTGGGTTTTTCTCATTTCCCCCGAACAAAGCAGAAGAACGGACATTTCTTTCACTTTGACCAAATCCAGTTCTTTTTCCTCTCTGTTTTCCAGACCCTGGAGGCAGCTATTATTTCCCCAGGGTTTTCCAGGCTCTTTGTGCCTCCCTGCCATGCAGCGCAGGGGCAAACACAGAACGAGCACAGTTCCTCTGCTGCGGGGCAAACCTAAACCTCAGGTACCCCCTTTTACTTACTGGTAACTTTCTACACAAGAAGCTGGCCGATATTAGCCGGGCTGCCTGCCTCACGAATTTCAGGAGCATCTCCAGACCTCAGCACAGGTACAGTCTTTGCGTACGTGCGTGGAGCGGGCAGGGCCGGGGGAATCTGTTCCTGTTTAATCTTCTTTCCAACCGTGTTACCGCACGGCTTTGGCAGGCCGACCCGCTCCCAGGGCTCAGTTTCCCCCACTCCAGAGCCCAATCGAGCTTTATCAGCGCAGCAAGCTGCTCGGTCTGCTCCCGAAAACAACACACGCTAAGCACCGTGCTGTCCCGCAGCGACGTTTCCCTGTGCTTCAGCATCCCCAGAACACAGGAAGGTTTTGACGGTCTCCACCTGCCTCTTTCACGACGTTACTCTGCTCGCAAGGGCAGCCAAGCGTCAAGAAAAACAGCTTCTTCCCTCCCCCCTTTTCCCCTTTTCACATTTTTGTTGTGTTGTGTTTTTTTTTTTGCGTCTTCCTCGGCGGGTTTCCGGCGGTTCCTTCTCGCGCCACAACAGACAGCTGCGCTCGCCGTACCTGCGCGCGCCCCCGACTTTTCCTCCCCGGGACAGCTCGACTAGAAGATAAGCACAAGCACACGGAAATCCTGCAACATCAGCCTCGGCAACGGGGACCCCGAAGACATTTCACCCTTACACAGGTCCCAGCCACGGGCACGTCCATGCCTTTTGCACCCCTCCGAAAAGCTGATGTAAGGCTTAGGGCGCCTTGCGCTGCCTCCCCCGGCACCGGAGGCTTGGCCGCCGCTCTGTGGTTTCGCTGTGGCCGAGCTCACTTTCATTTTCACGTGGCACATCCGCATTTCGGCCAGGGAACCCTGCGCCCCAAAGACCTCGCACGCACGAGAATCACCCCTCTGCGTGGGATCAGCAGTGCCTTTGTCCTCGCAGCCCCGGAGACCCGGGAGAGCAGGGGGGTGAACGCACTGAATGCGCGGAGCTGGGTGGTGACTGAAGGGAGCAAGAGCCGGGAAGGTGGAGATGGGTCAGGCACGCGTCTCCTGCAAGGCTGAGCCCTGTCTTCTTGGGGTGGGACACCAGGTTGAGAGGGCGTGCTGCAATACAAGTCATATCTAGAGGAAAACAAAGGACAAAATAATACCCCAGTGGCTTGGCTGGGGTTACGCAGGGCACCGAAGGAGCCACCTGAGACAGCCTTCTGCTCCTGAACACCACGACAAACCTTCCCAAGACTTCCGTGTTCACCACAAGCACACAAATACACAGAGAAAGACGCAGCCATGTGCTCCGTTCCCCAAAGCTGGCACTGAGGGCAGCATCTCAGGCTTTGCCAGTTCCAGCCCGACCAAAGGAGTATACGCCTGCATTTCTTTTCCTAGTTTAGAAAAGCGAAAAATATTTCTTGGGCTTTTGTTTCAAAAATCACTACGCTGTGACATTTTTCAGCAAAATATTTCAATTAGGGCTTTATTGTTCTTTTTTCTTCTTCTTCTCTCTTTTTTTTTTTTTTTTTTTTAATAAGACAGATTTAGCATCTGGTTCCACGGACTCAGCGAGGGAGTCAATCAGAATTCACAGGACATTGGCAAGTCCTAGGTGGACCTACCCGGGTACAGAGCAAAGATTTAAGACTTATTTTGAGGACATGGAAGCAAAAAGAACAAAAACAACACTTCCTTTGGGAGGATTAGCTCTCGTATTCATGGCTCCCAGCTTCACCAGAAATGTCCTCTGTCAGCAACTTCACATGGCAGGGGAGCTGGGAGATGAAGCACGACTGGGAGAGGACAGGGAGGGGAATCCCAGGGACCTGGTGACCAGGCTAAGCGATGCCAGAGGCAGTTGTACAGGAAACAAAAGTCAGGAGAGGAAAAGGGAAAAGGTCAACAACACCTTCCAGTTCAAAACCGTCTGTAAGCCATTGTTCTGCAGATGAAAAAGTCAAGGGAGGCGGTGTCTTTTGGTAGCGAGTATTCCCATGCTTCCTCTTCCTTTTGAGCTTGGCCAGCATGTTTGTGTCGAGCCTGGTAACCCCGCGGGGGCTGGCTAATGTTCAGGGCCACGTTACCCGGGGGAGAACCGTGCTTCAGGATGCCCTCCAACCATGGCACTCGGAGAGAGGGACTGCTGATGCCTGACACTCAAAATGGATTGCAAAATCTCTCCTCCCAACAGCGTGGAATGGGTGAGGACTGCTCCAAATGCAGGCAGAAGAGGAAGAATTGTTCCAGCTGGAGCATGGAGCTCCACCTCCGTACCCGCTGCTCCCCTTTAGCTCCAGGGAGATGGAGAAGAAATTCGGCATCAGTCCCGCCTGGGCCCGGAAAGGAGGACTGCTTCTGCGGGGATGTGCAGCCCATGGCTGGGTTTGTGGGGCTGCACACCTTCAGGGAGCTGTGTTCCAAGGCCAGCTGCTGGTCCCACCTTCTGAAATAAAGGTGCCAGTGGTATTGCTCCTCATCCATACCACAGTACAGGAGAAGAAACATTCTCCCCGACGGTCTTCATTAAAAGAAAAACACACAGATAAACAAACAATTCTTCACACCGAGCACCACCAGCCTGCCTCAGCCTACCAACCAAAAAAACCTTCACACCACAGGCAGCCACCAGACCTTGACCTTGAAAACCACGTGGGAGAGGAGCTGGGAGGCAAAGAGCATAATCTACCACATCCCCAAGCCCTGCAGCTCCCCGGGTTGCTCCGGCCAGCGCCAGGCTGGGTTTTTGCAGCCGCACGCGTCTTCGAGGCAGCAGGGACTCGAGGCTTTCTCACCCGACTTCCATGATTCAGAAGCTCGCAATCCTGCGGGATGTGGGTGCTTCCCTCGCGTGGGACATCTGAAAGGCCAAGCCTTGCTCATCCTCACAATTACATGCGCCGTTTGGGTATCTTTCATGTCGCAGTGCAAATTCCAGTATGAATGCATGCGCTGCGCCCCTTTACGGTGTGTTTTAATTTAGGCCTCTGTGATGCAAGACCCTGAAAAGTGTGTTTAATATTGAAGAGGCAACTGGTCCTCAACACTAAAGGCGCAAATACGGTACCACAAAACACTTTCTGAAGGGCGTGCCGTCTTCAAACACACCTTCATTAGAAAGATTAAAATTCAGAAGAGAGACGGTGTATGTCTTACAGCCATTATTAAAAAAAAATAGGGGGGAAGCATTACAAGTAGGGATCTAAGTTTAATTCTTTATCCAAGTTGCATGTTGGCACAAGTGCAAAGGAAAGGGCTCTTGTTTAGGCAGCAAAAACTATTTGTAGGTGAAAACACTTCTTTGGATAGCAAGAAATGTGTTTCATCTGTACAGAGTTATTTTAAAACTTGGAAATCAGGAGGTAAAGAATTTTTCCTAGGGTGGAAATGCACACTGGAGCGCATTTACTCGGGCCACACCAGGCAGAAGATTACAGCCGTGTGCAGTCTGCTGGGGTGGCTCTGCACCAAGGTTTTGTTTTGATCCACGCTGATATAAACTACGGGAAGAGAGTGAGCGGTGTGGTATTTAGGCACCAATCGGTCAGTTTTACTCCAAAATTCTCCTGAGCTTGGAGTAAATCCTGGTATGTCTCAAAAACATGTTAGAATATATTTCTGATAGTAAATTACAGGGGAATGGAGGTTTTGAGGTGTTTTTAGTACCACTTACAGCCCAGCAATTAGGCACATGTAAATGAGCACGGGGACTCGAGCTCCAGCAGAGGTTTTCCTGTCCTTGATGACTCCGAGTGCTCCTGAGTCTGACTTCTCCCGCTGACACCTGGGCATCTCCTCGTGCTCTCATTTCTTCTGCTCTTCTTGTCCTTACCAAGGACAGTGAGAGATACTAATGACAATGAGTATATAAAACCATACGAGCTCTAGCAAAAGTAGCCGTGTGTCACTCATGACCTGGGTAATAACCTTTTCTCAGCATCTCATGTTCCTTAGCGATTAGCTGCCCCCTGACACTTGGAAAATGGTGATGAGAAAGAAAATTCTGTAAGATGGATTTTAAGGGCCAAAATCTGGACTGCCATCTCCCAGCCTTTGATCAGGCCACTCGGTTCTCTCAAGTCTTCTAGGAGAGCTTTCGAATTTATTGCTTTCTTGGAACCGGAATTGTCAAAGAGAAGATCCAAATCTCCCTAGAGCTGAGCAAGAGCCAGTTTATAAGCACCTTTTCAACGTCACAGCTATCCGGAGAACTTTACGTGGCAATAAATCAAATACTGCTGGTGCAGCGGTGGTTTTGGTACAAGAAGCAGCCATTACATGCGAGGCAATCTGTACGGTCAGGTTAGTTCTGACGCTCCTTGACGAGCTTTGCGCTACATTTCCCAGGAGAGAAGCAGCAGAAAGGGAAAACTAAAGGAAGAGCCCAACCCGTGTGATAGGTACAAGGAAGGCAAAACCAATGACATTAAAAAATCGTGTCAGCAGTCACCAAAATGCTTGCTAAGCTCCCTGTTTAAACACATAAAAAGTGTCAAAATGCTTAAAATGCTGGAGACCGCTGCCAAGTTGGGGATGCATAAGAAGCCAGACGTCTGGATGCTGCTGAGCACCTTGGTCTTTGTGCCCCCCGAAGCACGGGGCAATTAAAAACCTTTCTGAAACAGTTTTGCTGAGGTTGACATCCACGTTGAATACATGCGACCCTGAACACGCGCCTGCGTTCCTAATGCCATCCATGGGACTTCTCTGATGTGCGAAACGGGGGGCAGGAGTTTGCCACAGCTGCTAAAGGCACGTTATGGTATGTAAAATGCAAGGTCTGTGCTGGATGGTCCGATCCTGCTGCCACTGCCTTCGGTGGGGCTGGATCAGGCAGTTAGCATCGGAGTCGTGTGCCTCCTCGGGTACAAACCACCCCTCTGGCCATACTTTGCAAAGCTGCAGCCAAACAATTATCACGTGCTGAAAGTACGTGCAGGAGAGGATGAAGTTCTCTCTTCCTAAACATAGCTTTCAGCACATCCATTTATGTGTAAATGCTGGGGTTTATAGACTTGAAGAGAAAAACAGAATCAAAGGCAAATGTTTACCTGCCATGGGTCTAGGAGGTCTCCTTCAGAATCCCCGAAACATAAACCAAATACTTTTGAGTGTGGAAACAAAGCCCATTTTCCAGAATAGCTTCCATTTGCAGTTTTTCAGCAAACCCTGAATAATTCTCCTGTCACAACAACCCCTAAGTTAACCCCCACTCCTCACCGTTTGCAATTTTAGCACGAGAGTATTAACTGCAGGAGGAACAAGAGCAGCCCTTCAGCCGCCGCTTCAGCACACCGATGCCTCGGATTGTTTTTCCTTTGCAGGCCCGAAGCTCCCATAACCTGGATTTGCAATTCCAGGCTTTGTTAATCCCGACAGCAAATGCTGCTGGAGATGCGGCTGGCGGTAAGCACATGAAAGACTTGCAACCAGCTCCTGCAAATGGCAGCGCCTGTTAATAACCAGGCGGAGAGCAGGGCTGCGCGTCCTCCTTGCCTTGTGGACAGAGCTGGGATGCATACCGGAGCGTGTGTGCCGTCCCAAAAGATTTGTGTGGGGTGACTAATGACTTTTCTCTTTAGAAGTGGGCAGGGAAGCAGAACGTGTTCGTGATTACAAGGACATAAAAGGAGCGTGTGATTATTTTTCATGGGAATTCTCGGGAGCAGCGATGCAAGCGTCTCGGAGGATGGCTGGCCGAGGTATTGCTGTCTGCAGGACCGCTGACCTCTCCTCCCCGTTTCCTCGGTGTGTGCTGTGGCTTTAGGCCTGCCAGAGCCATCCCACAGCATATTGGGCTAACCATGAACTTTCTGTAGCCTTAGCTCCCCACCTCTGAGTCCTTCCAGGGCTCTCATAAGCCATGTGCTGTATTTGCCTAGCTGGAGTTGCTCTGAGGACATTGACAGAAGGAAAAATAGCTGCCTGGAGAAGAGGGTGGATTGTTACCCTTTGAAATTAAATATTGTTGAGCATCTCTAAGGGACTGCGTGGGTCAGTGTCACTGAGCAGGGCTCAGTTAAGGAGAAGACATGCAGGGTACACATGGCACTGGATCGACTCACTGGCCCCATGCACCATAAGCCCCTCAATGCAGGACCCAGCCACTGGCTCGCTGACGTATTTCGAAAGCTTAATTTATCTCTGGAAGCCTTTTCTGATCAATACCTGTAGGGGTACCTGTCACAGCTGGGTAAACCTGCTGCTAGAGCTGCTCAGGCATGTAACCAGGGCCCTCTGAGCAGGGCAGGATGCTCGGTGGGAAGAGCAAGTCAAGCCACGAATACTGTTTTCACCCTGTGCCAGAATACGTAGACACCGGTGCATCCCATCACCTGCTGAGGCTGGCCAGAGAGCCTCGCAGTGCAGGAGATATAGGAGGGATGGTCTGCCATCAGCTGTGTGACAAAGGGAGAAAGGCAGTTTTGGAGTGAACCTTGGGAATAGGAAGGCGACTTTCTCACAGTCAGGCTCCTGAGGGGTTCAGGCCTAATTCACGTAATCCCCCGGGAGGGGAGAAGAAGGTGTGCACAGCTCCAACGTCTCTCCCTCATCCATCCATTTTTGTGCTGCCTGAAGACAGATCATTTGGCACCTGTTCATTTGGCTCCCGTGAGAACCTGGAAACAGCTGCACCATAAGTGCGGGAAGCTCCCAAGGGTGGAAAGGCACCCTGAGGGGAGGGAAACCCTTCCCTGGTGCCAAAAGTAGCCCAGCTTTACGACTAGCCCCCTAGGTTACCAGCTCATCCGTGACAGCAGTAGTTTGTGCACGCTCGTCCTTCGATGGATGCAATGGGACGGGGCGCACGCTGAATTGGGAACGGCCAGCAGCAAAGCTGCTCTTGTTCGATCACTGGTTCGGTCCCCACCAGGGGCTCGGCTCCAGGAGGACTCCCGATGAATTTCAGCCAGCATCACCAGGTCTGAAGGAAACCCTCCTGCCAACACTGCTGTCTCACTGAGCCTACTGATGCCGTTCTGTCACCAGGGTGAAATCTGGGGGGGAGGTGGGGGGTGAAGCTCTGAACTCCAGATCAGAGCATTTTCCTGCTATCTGCACCACAAAGACAATGTGTCATGTGCTTATGAGATTACAATTTGGGTTTGTTATCATCCCCTTATATCAAAAGGAAGTTATGCACACAAAGGAAACACCAAACCATCACGTCAGGAGGGCTATAAATCACTTACTGCTGTATATTAAGAGGATATCAGAGAGCCCAGTAGGTATGGAAGGGTTTCGAAAAGCCCCCTTTTCCTCACAATCACTTGATCTCAATAACCCTTGCTTTTATTTTGGGAGAGGGTGAAAGAAAGCACAGGGTTTAGTGAATACAGCAGTGAATGAAACTAGGGTTGTCCCACATGTGGAACTCATGGTTGACTGAGTTGGTTGATGGCAAAAGTTGGTTGGTGCCATCCTGGCCATCAGGACACAGCTGTTGTCCTCTGCTGTCCAGAAAGGGCTAAGCTCCTGCTCCACCTCTTCCTGCAGCTGAAAGCACCAAGATGCTCCTCAATTCGGTTGTCTCTTTTATTTAACCTGTGAGCACTGGGTTATTTCTGAGATCTCTGCTCTCCTTCCATTCTTCCCTTCCAGTCCTCCTCCCCTGGCCTCCAGCGTCCCAGAGCTGTACTGAGAGGTGGATCCATGCGGTAGCAAAGAGATGGCACAAGCTTTGTCAAGATAAAGAACATTTTCTGTCCCTAGTAAAACATACTGTTTAAATAATTATTTGTTTAAAGACCAGAAAATGGTGGATTTCTTTTTTTTTGGGGGGTGAAGCAGTCCGTTTGGCAGCAAGGGTCCCTTTGTTCTGGTCTTGGTGTCCTTCCTTCTGAAGAACGTCCTGGGAAGACAGCAAGGAGCTCTCTAACTCCTCTTCCCCTGGCAGCTACCCGAAATCCTTGCAACAATTCTCTAAACCGCATGCGGAAATCCCACTCCTGCTGAAAAAAAGCTTTGTATTTCCTAACTCTGCGACCTACCAAAATGTGTCAGCTCTGAAAGCTTTCAAGCTGGCTGCAGACACTGCAGATCGTTTCTGCAGCTCTTATGTTCTGAGCCGTTATAATGGGGGGAAAACACGGATGTTATCATTGCTTTTAAAGTGTGATTGCTGCTCAAAAGAATTATTGGGGCGGGGGGTAATTGTCTGGAGGATGGAGTGAATCAGGACTGACAACTTCCACTCCTCACTCATTCAAAGTCACAGAGTGAGTCAGTGGAAAAGCCACTGAAACCAGCACAGTCAACAAGGTACCGATATTCATATTGAGGTTCCTACTTCAGCCGCGTGGAAGACTTCAGCTCTGAGGGACTCTGAGGTTTTAGAGGCGAGAGCACGGGAAGGCAAGAGGCTACATTGCAAGCCTGCAGTAAACGCCATTCTGAACTCCGTCCTGCCAAATTCCAGCGCTTCTCACCCAAAATTAGTGTCAGCTAAAGGTGTAACAGCCCTCAGGGAAGTCAGTTTCCAGTCCAAACAGAAGCAGCGTCCATACACCAGGTTCTCTGCAACAGATAAAATATCACTCCGCACAATGAACCTTCCATTCAAATACGAAGCGCAAAATATTCATAGCATGCAAATCATTAGCACGCAGGAGGTGCTGGCTTGAAGCTCTGCCACCAGTGGCTAATTAATTGCAGGTACCGTAACGATCCCATCTCGGGGAAAGGCTGTTCAGTGTGTAAGCAGAATCTCTGTATGCAAACAGTGCAATGCACGAGCAGAAATCGCACCTCGGAGAGCCCTCTCATTCAGAAAAATCAGTCCCTTTGGAAGCCCTGTTCACAAGAACCAGCACAGCAACCTGAATATTCAAAAAATAAAATCCAGTGTTTGTCTGTACGAACAGCGTATGCGTAATAATGAGAGGGCTGTGCAGTGAGAGAAATTGTTCCAGGAATAAACAGCTTAGCAGCACCCAAATTAGCATGACAGTGAAAGCAGAGATCAGATGTGAGATCTTGTAAATCCACAGGAAATGACTCAAGAAACTAGATCGAGTAAAACTTCAGCTTCTCTATCTCAGACGCATGGGCTTCCACTGTGACAAATGTCCACACACACGACAAAAACGCATTACAATACGTTCAGCTCGGAAAGCTGAGCTCTCCAGCATTAACGGGACCGCCCGTCCCCCAGCCCTCCTCAGGGGTATATGCATTATGATGGCCTTTTAATTACATGATTGCACCCTGGTTGTTGTTTCACGTGGCGCAACTCTCCCCTTAGGTTCTGCGGGAGCTAACAGCTGAACGCTGTGCTCCCCGTCGACGCTCCCGCTGAACACAGAGATGTTTGGCATGAGAGATATTAAGGAAGTTGGAAGCCTATGTAATCTCAGCATCGTTTAGGGGGGAAAAATGAAAAAAAAAAAGGATGGGTGGAAGTGTGCCAAATCATTACATCTGGTCTGCTACGTTCCTGCCATTTCCTTGCCCCCAGCCGCTCCCTCTTGCCCGGACACTTCCTTCCACTGCCAGCACAGCCCTGCCAAGATGTTTATCATATCATTCTGCTCGCAGGATCCTTGAAAAACTCCAAAATAAAGAGGTCTTGGGGGGTATTATTAGCCGGGACCTTTTAGGGGTCCCAGCAGCGTAACTCCCCAAAAGGGGCACGCGTTTGCACAGCCTGGGGGGG